>JANAVB010007399.1:37302458-37311968 GCA_029216955.1 Iris pallida
CTAATCTCGAGAAAGAGGGGGGAATGGTCAGATTCGGTGGAGTTCAGGTGCGACAGATTATTGTTCAAACCCAAATCCGACCAGCAGTCATTGACCATGGCACGATCCAGGCGGGAGTACTGCCTACGCGGTCCATCTTGCATGTTGCACCAAGTAAACTGATTGCCGTGGAAGGGGATATCGGAAAGATGGGCGGTTAATGTGAAGTTGTTGAAGTCCTCCATGGCCGAATGAGGGGGGTCACGACCACCGGATTTTTCCTCTCTGCAAGATACAGTGTTGAAATCTCCAATGCAAAGCCACGGCATATCGTCGTGAGGAAGGGAGGGCCCCGACAGAAGCTCCCAAAGAACTCTACGCTCCGGGATGCTGCAGCTACCGTGGATGGCCGAAAGAAGGATGCGGGACTTGAAGGCTGGATGCTCGACCCAACATGAGAGGGCCTGAGGGGAGTCGTTAGTAATGCCGAAGCGGAAATCAGCTGCGAAGAATATCTAAATGTCGTGACATCCGGAGATTGCGGAAGGGAATCCCAGCTTTAGTTGAATTTCTTTCATTCTTTTGTGTGGAATTTTGGGTTCAATAATGACAAGTAGATCAATCCGATTGGATTTGGTAAGGCTGATGACCCGATTTAAAGTCTGTTTATTACCAATGTCTCGAACGTTCCAAGAAAGAATGTTAGGCATTAAGGGTGGATGCAGGGGTGTTTTACAGCTTTGCGGCAGATCTCGTGGTCATCGACGTCCGCTGCCTTTGTTTCTTGGATTTCTTCTTTTTCTTGAGATAGTTGTTTTCAGGGCTGGTACTGACCGGAACAAGGGCCCCATCAGAACTCGAGTTAACGACTGCGACTGCCAGGGTGGAAGTGACAGCGTCTTCACACTCCGCTAGAGCGCAAAGAGGATTGCCTCGATCAAGGAAACCCGCTTCCTGGGCCTGCCAAAATCTGCCGGTGAGTGGGCGAGGAGGGACCATGGCAAGGTAAGGGGGGAGGAGGATTGACGGGGGACGGAGCCCCGTCACCCGCACCGTTGAAGGGCGATAGGAGACTGTCCATAGGCTGACCAATGGGAAACACTGGTTCAGAGGCGGAGGCTTGGGGGGGAGCCTCGGGGGAGGTAGGGGTGAAGGAGGGAATTTGGAGGGAAGCGAGTGTGTGGTCGGTATGGGACAGGGATGGAAGGTTAGGGGGACCGCCGGAGGTAGGCGTCTCTGGAGAGCAATCATCCGGATCAAAGTCTAGAGCTCCGAAGGAATTATGGAGAGTGATGGCGAGAGAAGGGGATAGGGGGTTAGGGAGGCAATCGGATACCTCCGACTCTAGAGCGCCCTCAGCTGGGACCGCGTCAAGCGCTCCGAATGAATTATGGAGAGTGATGGCAAGAGAAGGGGGTGGCGCGGAGATAGAGGCGATATGGATGGGGGAACTCCGAACGGGAGAAGGGGGGTGGAGGGGATCTGTGATGAGGGATGGGATGGGGGAGCCTTGCCTGTACCGTGCGGTTTCCTGGGGACAGGCTTCTTAAGTTCTGGATGAGCGCGGAAGCAGTGTTGAAGAGAGTGGCCGCACATCTGGCAGTGTTGACAGAAAATAATACTGTTGTCGTAAACCAGCGCTTGGCTGAATGACTGATCTCCGAGTTCTATCTCGATCTGTTTGGGTGGCTCGTTTGCGAGGTCCAGTTCTACGCAAATCTTTGCGTAGTTACATTTAGATAGGTTTCTCGTTTCTTCGGCGATGGCCACCAGGGTTCCAACAGAGCTGGCGATCCTCTTAAGGGCTGCAGCCGGAAAACACACTAGAGGGAGGTTGGGAAGGGTGACCCAGGAGGTGATGATGGTCGAATCAATCTTGGGATTGAAGTTCGGTGACCATTTGGCAAACTTGACAAACTGAGTGTCAATTTTAGTCGGGCCTTTCGCCTACACTCTGTTGTAGTCTTGGTCGGAGGATAGATGAAGAAACAGGTGTTTGGGGTCGAGAGGAGCAATCCGGAATGACGCCGAGAGTCCACATCTGGAGATGGCCTCCCGAACGACAGAAATTTTAGGGCATCCGGATCCGAACTTTAGAACCAACGTCCTGGAGAAGGGGGCAGATAGGGAGCGGATCTCCTCGATAGAGAAGGGGATCCGGATAGGGTAACCGTCCTGCGGTGGAGAGAGAGTGACGTCCGACAGGATAACTTCCGCGGCCGGAATAGGGCCAGACCGAGATCGATCAGGCCGCAGGGCATCAGCGAAGGAGGGGAAGCTGGGGAGGGATCTGGAAACTGAAGGGTCCAGCCCAGATGGCGAGGGCAATCCGCGTCTCGAGGCAATGGCCTGAGGAGAGAGGGCAACTGGCGGGAGGGTCGGGAGAGCCCCGTTGGGTGGCGATGGAGGGGGCCGAACGCCGGCCTGAATGCCCTCATCGGCAGCTGGCGGGGGAAAGGAGGATTGCTCCTTGGAAGAACCCGAGCAGGCAAAGGCCTGTGGGGGGAGATTGCCTCGCAGGCAACAGCCTGGGGAATCGATGACTGGCCCTGCAGGGAGCTGCCCGGGAGGGAACTGCGAGACGTACCGACAGGGGGTCGAGCATGCTTCTGCAAGGATGTGGAGACGGGGAAGGGGTCCGACAGGCGCGGAGGGGAGGGTGGAGGGAGGTGAGAGTCCACGGATGAGGAAAGACCCGCAAGGCGCGCCAAGTCAGCTTGGGAAGCCGGGGGGCCCGCGAATGGGGGACGGGCAGAGTCAACTGTGCAGGAGGCAGTCAACTGCGCTGGATTAGTCAATGAGGGGGCGCAATGGGGAGCCATGGGTCCCACTAGAGGGGAGTGGACCAGCCTCAACTGATCCAACTGCGCATGCGGGAGTAAAGGGGAATAAAGGAGAGGCTGGCTCTTGGGCATCTGGTCTAATTGCGCAGGCGGGCATAAAGAGGAGGCTGGCTCTTGGGGGAGGCCCACGTGCAACTTAAGGGAAGGAGCGGACTCAGCTGCGCAAAGGAGAGCATCTCGTCCCAACGCCAGGGTGGCATTCACGTGCTCTGCGCAAAGCAACCGAGAGAAAGAATCCTCTGGCGGTTCGACCGAGGGAAGAGCGTCAACGCTCGAGATACGAGCCGCGTTCCCCCCGAGGTGGCAGGCCCATGAGGCGAGACAGGACGGATGTGACGTCCGCAGCTCCGCCAGAGGGGGAGAACCGAGGTCGTTCCAGCTGCGCGCTCGTCGACCAAACGACGAACTCCGGTGGCGGGAGGAGCGGCCACCGCCTATGAGGAGCGTCCAACGGCGAGGCAAGAGACTCAGCACAGCACAGCCGGGCGCCTCCTCGGCTAGGGGCTGCCGGAGCAAAGCACCCAGAGTCTGAGAGGCTCGGCCCGTGGGGGGCCAGCACAGAGGGGGCTCCTCCTCAGTACGGGACTGCCGGAGCAGCTCCGAGGAGCGCTCGACTAGGGCGACGAGCGCCTTCGACCAGCGCACGCGAGGGAAAGAAGCGAGGGGGGAAGGGGAGGGAGGTCGCCGACCGGCGGGGTCGAGGGCGGCGAGTGGCTGACCGTCTCCACCTCCTGAAACGAGCAGCCCCACGCCATTCGACCGAGACGACGGCGGGCAAGGCGGAAGGGGACTGGGGGTACCTCCGGGAAGGAGGAGATCCCAGAAGCGAGGGGAGGGAGGAGCGGGGGGGGGGGGCCGGCGCTTCCCGAAGCGGGAGCGTCCGGTCGGGGACCAGCCGGCCGAACGACGAAGACCACCCGCCCTGGGAGGGGAGCAGGCGGGGTAGGGAGACGCGCGGCACGGGCGACCTCGCCGCCGACGGTGGACGCTGAACAAGGGCGTCGAGCGCGGCTGGCCGGAGGGCGTCGGAGCCGGCCGGATGAGGGCGGGCACGTCGGGCTTCGGAGCGGGCCAGGGGGGCGCAAGGGGGGGGGGGAGAGGGATCGACATAGCCATATATATATATAATATATTATATATATATATATGTATAATATATATATATATTATATATATATATATATATATATATATATATATATATATATAATATATTTATATATACATATATATATTATATATATATATATATATATATAATCAACAATATATATATTATATAATATATATATATATATATATATATTGTTGATTAATATATATATATATATCTATATATATATATATTATATATATATATATATATATTGTTGATTATATTAAAATATATATATAATATATATAATATATATATATCTATATATATATTATATATATATATTATATAATATATATATATATCTATGATACAAAACACAAGGTTTTTGAATCCTAGGGCTGACTGTGCCAAGATAAGAGTGGTCGGGATTTAATCTTGGTGAATCAACGGTTGTGGGATTTTATGGGGAAGAGCATTATTGGAGTGGACTTTTATGGGGAAGAGCATTATTGGGAGTGGGGTTTTATGGGAAATCCAAAGATGGGATTTAATATTTTGATGGTTGGGATTTAATATTTTGATGGGGGGCCTCATAATGGTTTGTGGATGAGCATTATTGAAGTGGGGTTTTTATTGGGAATTCAAAGAAATCACATCCACAGTGTTGGGATTTAATATTTTGATGGGGTCCTCAAATTATTATTGTTCGTTTAAATTGGGGGTCCAAAATTTTGAGGGGAATACCTTAAATGAACCATGCCCTATGGGCACGATTATGACTAGTATATATATATATATAATATATATAATATATATATAATATTATCTATATATTATATATATATATATATTATCTATATATATAATATCTATTTTGATATATATATATATATATATATATATATATAAATATATATATTTATATATCTCTATATATATATATTATATATATATTTATATATATCTATATGATATATATATATATTATATATAAATATATATATATATATCTATATATCTAGATATATATATTATATATATATATATATTGATATATATATATATATCTATATATAATCATATATATATATATATATATATATATATATATATAGATATATATTATATAGAATATACATAGGTATGTATATAGCTATGTGAATGTATGTTTATAGTAAACCTGTTATATATGCTATGTGTTAGTTTGTAGTTTGTTTATATATGTGACATTGTGACTATATGGTTTGGACTAGGTTGATACCTTGTGATTACCTTAGTAACCTACTGTAGCTAGGTAGCATGTTCTTTGACCTACAATTGACCAATATAGGCTTAACATGACTTAGACTAGTGTTGACCAAACCCTAGACTGTTTGACCTAGTTTGACTAATTGTTGACCAGAGTTGACCAAGTTGACTTTGACATAGATTGACTTACAATGTGATAATTATAACTTCAAATATTACCTTCTTGTATACATCATAACCTGTGCTCTATTTAGGACTCAGACATCTATTTTCACAGTCATTCAGGATCTCAGGCGAGTACATGCTCTGATCATTTTCATACGCTAGAACTTATATTCATGCTTTAGATAAATTACTTAATGCTGTCACGATTGTTATCACGGACCAGTACCCTATGGATCTTGTCTTGCGATGTTATTCCCCTCGGGTACATCAAATACATATTGTCATATGATTTTCATGAACATATTGTATTTCTTGTACACCCCTATTCATGTATACTCTTGTGCATCTTGTACTCTCATAATCACATGAGCCCATGGATAAACTATTGTACATGTAACGTAAACTTGATTGGATCCTTGTATATGATTGGGGAGGGTGGTAGGACATGGTTATGTAATCAAATTCCATATTGTGAAAATATTGTGTATGTCCATTATGCTCTCACGTATAGTAGAGTCCCATTTTATTGTATATCCCAGCCTGTTTACATAACCATCTTGTGCTCTAATCACTTATATTACTTACAGTTCTTATTTCATATACAATTATCTCTTGTACTCAGATGTTTATTTTACACTGTTCTTGTACATGTCTTACAGTTTTCATTATAGTTACTCTACTGTCTCTATATATTTCGTCATGATATGATCATATTTCAGTGTTATGTATTCGCTCTTGTCCTGACTGGACCTGTTAAAAATTTACAGATGATACTGGGGACTTCTGCACAACCTACTGGAGCCCCCTAGATGACACATGTGGGTTGGACCCACAGGAGGATCGAGCTCTAGCTGAGCACATCACCCCTATTGCTTAGGCTAGATTAACTAGGCTTTATCTTATTTCTTTATGTATTGTATTCACTTCTGAGTTTGTATTATTTGGATGTTGAGATGTTGTGTTGTTTAGACACTTAGACTTATTTTTTTTTATTTGTATTTCTCTTTAGTAATTTTCTATCTATCATATCGTGCTATTTCCATCTCTTGATTTTGATTGAGTTGTAACTTATGATTTGTCCTCCGTTCGGAGAGTATATCATATTGTATTCAGTTTGTGATAGTGACCTAGAACAGCGTTCTACCGTCGATACTGCGGCGTAGGCTGGGCGTACCTACTTCTCGTTCCCCTACACTGGGTACGGTTGTCATGACCCGCATCCTGTTTAGGGGCACGAGCAGGTGGGTACGTCCATCCTACGCTGCAGTATCGACGGTAGAACAATGTATAGGTCGTCTATAAAATCTAACATCAACAATATATAAAACCTGTCATCTCCGCACATACGGATATATATAACTCAATCACATGACATCTAGAGAAGATAAGCACGATGTGATAAAGATATGATGGAAATAGAAAAGCTAGAAACAGATGCAAGTCACAGAGTCACAACCAGAAGTTCAGAGTTTAACATTATACAATCCAAAAATATATATACTACAACCCAAAATAATAAGCTAGAATGCAGTCTAGTCAAACCTAACTACTCTAGGTCAGAGCAGGCGGTGCGTCCTTAATGGGCACCAGTCCCACAGGAATGTCAGGTCGTACTCCCCATTTATGCCATACCCATAATAGGTCGAGCAGTCCGCCTCTAAATCCTTTATAAACATCAACGGGGTTATCCTGTCAGGATAATGAGCAAGTACAAACACCAACATCAGTTCTATTGAATTGATAAATGCTATAAGAGACAATTATAATAGAATACAAGATAAATATTAAGACTGGAATATAAATATGATATATAGAACATGACATCACGTTAGGGTGTAATACATGAAAGTAGAACAGTACAAGAATATCTGATGTACAATATAAATATAACCAGTGCCTTCAGTATTAGAGCGGTATGTGATCGGCTTGGGTCAAGATCAGGCTGTTCCATTTGACCGACTATGCACAAGTATATATAGGATTAGGCCAGCCAAATGGAAAGCTATACACAAGTAGTATCAGGTCAGGCTACACCCTACGTGTGGTGGTAGCCAATCTGGCAAATTCAGTTGGGCTACTGAAAGCCTTTGTAATCTCAATTCATATCAATAAAGAGAATTATTTTGTATACTTTGTTTTCTTCGTTGCTAATATCAAATCAAAGATAACTATTTGAGAACTTGTCATCTCATCTTGCTTGTATGAGTGCAACTCCAGACTAGTACGGCATCACGCCCAAGTGAGGACGATGATTCTGACAATCGATGCGATGCGACGAACAATTTTTGGGTCGGGACGTGACAGCTAGTCCCCTGAGGACCTGATGATCTCTTTAGGTAGTTGATTGTACGAAGATAGTTAGCTGATCATGATGGTGATTGATTATTTTAGATTTTAGGTATATATCTTTCGTGATTACATATTTACATTTGTTGTTTGTACTCTGCTTGTTAGCCTAGCTTTATAGACTCATGTTATTTTTTTGGAGTCTAATCGGACATTATGCTAGTTGACTGCAGACCTGAACATATATATTCATTCTTGTTTATATTTCTGTGGATTGAGAATAGTTTTGTCTTGCCGTGATTCGACATATTACCGTAGTCTAGACAATTATACGTGTTCAGGTTAGACTGCAGTCTACTTGAATGTAGCTGGCTTGCGCACGCACTCATATCCCTAAAAGCGGGTGCGGGTCATGAAAATTTTTTTGGTTGCCCATGCAGGTCAGAGCATATCGTATCGGTTACGTAACTGTACTGATACGAGCCTGCGAATAGGATTAAACTCATAAGAATCACCACACTGCCTTAAAAATTCTTTTAGAAATTTCTCTACCATCCTTGAAACATCGTATTCGCTCTCGAATATTCTTTCTTGCCTTCACGTACCATTGATTCTCGTCCCTTCCAATTTCGGAGTGACGAATGATCGTGCTTATTAGAATTTTTCTTAGCTAGTTGTGTAAATGTTGTTTGTTAAATTTTGGTTGCTTGGGAGGATATAAAGGATATTAGGGATGTCGTTTGCGACATGTATATATTGATATTTTTTAGCAACTAGATGGGAGGTTATAAAATTTTAACGACATAAATTTTGAGGAAGTACTGTGACCAAAGGTGGGTACGTCCTCAAGGTCCAATGTGATTCATAGATGGTAAATTAATGATTGAAAATAATAGTATGAAGTTATTAGGAATTAGAAATCGGAAAGAGAAGAGATTTGATTCAATTTAAAATTTGAGGAGATTAAGGTAAGAGTGGACTTACTTTTTAAATTTTGAATTTTTAGGAATTGAATTTCGAGGACAAAATTATTTTAAGGTGGATAAATTTGTAACCCCTATTCCCAAAATTTTGAAAATATTTTTTATTATTTTTTGAATTAAATGGTAATTTTTGGAATTTTATTAATATTTATTAAATATTATTACGATAGAAAGCTTTAGTCATGGTAGATTTTGGAGTACACGATGACTAGAAATCGTGGCACGGATAGTGCAGTGGCGTGCCTTGACTAGTGTTTTAGCCATGGTAAGAAAGGCCAAGCCATAAGTGTATTCTAACTAGGAAAATAGACTAAGTTGTGAAATGACCCCTATAAATAATTCTAATTATTAAGATTATTGACTTTTAGGAAATTCGTTGTACCAAACTAGCCCGTACTGGACCCGAACCGAGCCCAAGCCCAAGTAATTGTAGTACGTCCAAAGATGTCAATGAAGATAATTATTGTCCACATATAATTGGTGTATTTACTTTTAGTGGTTAAATAAGTATATTTATAATTGAGCATATATATATATTGTAATTGCTATAAAAGTGATATTTTGTTCTGATAACTAAATCTTGTAGGATATCTTTGTGAATTTTTGAGGATATAAATATATTGGTGAGTATACCTACTACTAAATACATACATCTATTTATTACTATTTAATAAGTGGATATATAATACATGTGTATTCTTATAGGCATAAGTAATTGTATAGCCTATATAAATATACTAATCATATTATTGATAATTTCCAAAGTGAAATTACACTAAATAATGAGGTACTATTATATATATCATATATATATATATATATATATATATATATATATATATATATATATATATAAATAATCTATATATATACTTATATATATATAATAGATATAGGATTATCCCAA
>JANAVB010007399.1:37316981-37384481 GCA_029216955.1 Iris pallida
GATTCGCTTGCTCCCAGCTGGAGTCTCATTGCCGGTTCGGCAAGGTCGCGGCCAATGAGGATGCAACGCCAGGCCGTTGAGGATCTGCAGTTCGAAATGGCCATGGAGGGGTGGATATGTTTGAAGTATCTAGCTTTCATAAACCTGCTCCATAAGTTGTTGCTCGTGCGGAGGTTCCACCACAGTTTTATCGAGAATGCTTTAACTATGTGAGTGAGTTTGGTGAATCCCAGACCCCCCCTCATTAGTCGGGTGAGCCATAGATTCCCAGCTGGCCCAGTGACACTTCTCTAGGCCGTTGCTGTGCTCCCAGAAGAAATTATAAAAGATCTGTTCAATCGATGAAAGAACCTTAATGGGTGGGGAGCAAGCGGCTAGAGTGTGTATAGGGATGGAGGAAAGCACGTGCTTGATGAGAATCATCTTGCCACCTGGAGATAAAGTGGCATTATGCCACCCTTCCAGCTTCTTCCAGATTCTGGTGGTCAAGTCCTGAAAGATGCTGACGTTGGACTTCCCGTACACTAAAGGGCATCCGAGGTAGGTGAACGGGGGCTTGGCAACCGAAAAGGAAGTTAAATTGGAGAGGTTGGTGGCGTGCTCTCTGTTGATGTTGTAGTGGGCGTTGATAACGCTCTTGGAATGATTGATCTTCTGGCCGGAGCATCTGGAGTACCTCGTCAGAGTGTTGTGAACCACCGCCACCGCACCTTCATCCCCAGATGAGAAGATGAGTAAGTCATCTGCGAAAGCAAGATGGGTGATGATGGGACAACTACTGGATGTGTGATAGTGCTGGAAGTTGGGGGTGTTGACCATGTTGTTGAGGTTCCTGCTCAGGGCATCGGCTGCTATGATAAAAACTGTTGAGGATAGGGGGTCGCCCTGTCTCACCCCGCGGTGGGATTTAAAAAATCCCTCTGCATGGCCGTTGATGACCGTAGAGAACAAAGAGTTGCTGATGGATCTCCAGACGATGTTGGTCCAGGTTTTCGAGAAGCCGAAAGCTCTGAAGACCCAGATCATGAATTGCCAGTCAAGTCTGTCATATGCTTTCTCCATGTCGATTTTAACGGCAATGTTGTCTCCCCTCACCTGAAATTTTATGCAGGTGATTAAGTCTTGGGCCAGCATATTATTATCCTGGATGTTCCTTCCGTGAACGAATCCGCTTTGCTCCTCCGAGATAATCTTGGGAAGAAGGCCAGCCATTCTGGTAGCAATAACTTTAGATATGATCTTGTTGGTGAACTTACAAAGACTAATGGGTCGAAAGTCGCGGAATAACTCCGGATTGTCTTTTTTAGGGATAAGGATCAGGTTGGCGCTCGAGATGGCTTTGGGATAAGTAGCCCCTTCGAAGAAAGCGATAGCCGCTTCGGTGATGTCTTGCTTGATAATATCCCAGCAAGTGCGAAAAAATATACCCGAGAACCCGTCCGGGCCGGGCACACTGTGCTCGTTTAATGCCCACGCTGCATCTTTAACTTCCCGAGCTGAAGGAGGGAGGTTCAACTGGGCGTTGTCTGTGTCGTTAATGAGGTGGGGGATTTGATCAAGGAATGATCTATCTTTGTGGACAGTCTCTTTGGAGAAAAGTTTGGAATAAAATTCCGTAGCTGCCTCTTGGATGCTGTTCTGGTCGGTAATGATGTTTCCATTGGCATCGACAGTCCTGTGAATCGAGAGCTTCTGTCTACGCCCGTTAACGCAAGCATGAAAGTATTTCGAGTTTTTGTCGCCCTCGCTGTCCCATTTCAACCTCGCTTTCTGGTTCCAGAAATCGGTCTCCACTTTGATTCTGAATTTGAGCATAGCCTTAGTGAGGTTGAGGGCTCTTCTAGCCTCTGAAGAGCGATACGTCACGACCAGAGCTTCGACACGGGTGATGTCGTCCTCGGCTACACGGACTGCTTGAAAGATGTCCCCGTAGGCGCGCTTGCTCCAAGCGGACAGGGCTTTCCTGGTGGCCTT
This sequence comes from Iris pallida, assembly GCA_029216955.1. Classification (NCBI taxonomy): domain Eukaryota; kingdom Viridiplantae; phylum Streptophyta; class Magnoliopsida; order Asparagales; family Iridaceae; genus Iris; species Iris pallida. The sequence continues at coordinate 37,318,956 of JANAVB010007399.1, forward strand.
AAGCTTGTTGCTCACCCGGATAAGAGGGTTGGAGGATTCCTCGCTGTTCCAAGCATCCGCAACGATGCCCAAAAACTGGGGGTGCCCGGTCCAGAAGTCGAGGAATTGGAAATTCTTTTTGGAAGAAGTAGTTTTATTTTTTATCTCGACCAGCAGGGGTTGTGGTCTGATTCTGTGGAGTTGAGGTAGGACAGATTGGTGATGATCCCCATATCGTGCCAGCTAGCGTTCGAGAGGGCTCTATCTAGCCTTGAGTATTGACGACGGTCGCCGTCCTGCATGTTGTACCAGGTGAATGCATTGTCGGTGACCTGGATAGAGGTTAAGTGGGCGTTGAAGATGAAGTTGTTGAAATCAAACATGGCCGGGGCGGAGGGGGGTCGACCTCCGGTTTTCTCTGCGGTGCAGGTGATCGCATTAAAGTTTCCAATGCAAAGCCAAGGGGACCTGGTGTGAAGGTGGTGGATGTCAAGGAGGTCGTTCCAGAGTTGTTTCCTCTCCGTAACATCGCAGCTGCCGTGGACCGCCGAGAGGATGGCGCGATCAGGAAGTCTTGGGTGGTCAAGCCAGCAGGAGAGGGCCTGCTGAGATTCCTAGATGACACCGAGTTTGACGTCCATCGAGCCGAGGATCCAAATATCGTGTCTGCCAGCGATGGCCATAGGAAGGCCAAGTTGTAGTTGAATGGACTTTAGTCTTTTGGGGGAGATTTTGGGTTCGATAATAATGTGAATGTCTATTTTGTGGATTTTCCGCAGGTTGGTTATTCTCCTTAACGTCGGTTTGTTCGCCAGACCTCGGACATTCCAGGATATGATGTTAAGCATTAAGGGAGTTGGTGGGGGGATTTTTGTTCCGCTTGGCTGCGAATCTTGTTTGAATGGTGGTGATTTCAGTGGGTCCCTTGATGGCTTTGGCCTTACTCGAGGAGGAAGGTCCTGCTTCAGTTGAGGGAGGGAGAACAATGTTTGATTGCTCCTTCGTGGCCCGTTGCAGACTTACCGATTCACCGGCTGAGTCTAGGGTTGGATTCTCTAGTGGGATGATTATGGAGTCGCTGGTACTCCCTGTCTGGAGGTTGGATTGCTGAAGAGGGTAGCCCGCGGCATGGACTTGGAGCCCTTTCTGAACTAGGTCTGGACCTAGGATAGCTAAGGCCTCAACCCCGGGATCTTCGGAGGTGAGCAGATGAATATCTTTGTTAACGTCGGTGGACAGTTCTACGCCTACCGGGATGGGGTGGATCTCGGCAAGCGCACTGACGGTGAGGGGAGCGGCCGTCTCCTCCTGTTCCGTCGTGTCCTCCGATTCAAGAGCATCAAACTGATTGGATAGGGTGAGAGCTCGTGAGCTGTGTGGGATCAGGGCTTTGTAAGGAGATTCGCTTCTGAGAGACATGTCGTCCCCAGAGTTGAATCGAGTATGTGAATTGGGGCGTAGTAGGATAGGTGGCAAGGGTGTCCTCTCTTCGGTCGGTTTGCTGACATTTCGGGTTGATTTCTTCTTTAGTTCTTGATGAAGTCGGTGGTAGTGCTTTTGGAGGTGCCCTCTTAAGTGACAGTGGTTACAGAACAAGATGTGGTTTTCGTATAGAATTTGTTGGGTGTAGATCCGGTTTCCCAGCTCAATGTTGATGAAGTTTGGTGGTTCGGTGGTGAGATCCAGTTCCACGCAGATTTTGGCGTAGTGGGCTTTGGTGAGATTACTGGTTTCAGGGGATGAGGCCACAAACGTACCGAAGGAGTTCGCGATACGCCTGAGTGCCGCTGGAATGAAGCAGATGAGGGGCAGGTTGGGCAGAATGATCCAGGCGGCAACGGTCGCTGAGTCTTCGTTAGTGCTAAAGCTAGCTGACCACTTGATGATTTTCATCTGGTGGGAGTCAATCTTGCACGTCCCTTTGGACCAGACAGATGTATGGTCCAATTCGGATGAGAGGTGGAGGAGGATGTGTTTGGGGTCGAGGGGGGCAACACGGTAATCCGCTGAGAGTCTCCAGCTGGCTATCGTCTCCTGTACCCTAGAGAGCTTGGGACATCCGGAAGAGAATTTGAGAATGAATGTGTGGGGGAATGATTTCGACAGTGATGACAACTCCTGTTCGGAGAAAGGAACCGAGGGCACCGTTGATTCCAGAGAATACTCAATGTCCGGGAGATTGAAGTCGGGGACGAGAGGTGCCTTGGCCGGCGCCAGGTCCGGGCGAAGCTTGTCAGCGAAGAACGGCGGGGGATTGGCTGAGGGAGCAGCCGGAGAGTGGGTCGAGGAGAGGCCACCAGAAGGATAAGGAGCAGTCGAGGAGGGGATCTGAACGGGACAGAGGGGATTTGCAGAGGGGGCTGCCTGGGGGATGCACAGGGGATGGGGTACGAACAGTTGGGATCTCCCAGGGGGAGGGCTAGACTCGTACTCTTGGGGTGGCGCCACCACCTGACCACCGGCCGGAGCGTCCTGGATGACCACCACGGGGTCTCCAGGCTCGGACGAGAAGGGGGTAAGGAGGATGGGGTCCGGGACTCTATACGCCGGAGCCGAAAAGGATAGGGGGTGGGAGTTTGAGGGAGCATGAGAGAGGTCGGGGACCACAGAGGGGGCTGCGGGGGCAAGAAGGCTGGAGAAAAGAGAGGGGAGGGAGAGAGCTTGGGAGGGCTGAATGTGGGGAATGGTGGAAGGGTCCACGAGCAAGGAGGAGGACAAATGATAGGCGTAGTGCGCAGAAGGTGGGATGAGGGGTGAGTGAGCGTAAAGGATGTGCTGATCAGGGAGTGAGGGCGAGGGGTTGGGCCCACCGGAGGAAGGGGCAAGCGAGGAAATCTGAGCGTAGAAACCAGTGGGAACTAATGAAGTGGGCCCGGCTGAACCCTGAGCGTAAAAATCAGAAGAAGATAGGGAGGTGGGCCTGGTTGAATGGAGTGAAGCGCCAGGCGCGTAGGAACTGCTCCCTTGAGCGTGCGCGTAAAGCGCCGGGGACAGGAGGGTCCCACCAGAGGACCAACTGAAATAAAGGACTGAATAATATAACTAAATTTCAAGCAGTTCAAGTCACGTCCGGTGGACACAAATCCACTATCAGTAGACGGAATAAAATAAGACAGGAACGATACAACTGAAACCAACTACGCTAAATATTAATGCAATAATACCGTGATCTGAATGCTGGCTCAACACTGCTCGTCTCCACCTGGCTCAATACTCGGCTAACCTGAAGAGATCATCAGGTCCTCAGAGGACTAGCAAGATACATAATATATAAGCCTTTCTAACAGTTTATCATGCATGAAAGAAATCCATGATGTAAGCAAGTAAAGACTAAACGAACACGAGACATGAAAGTATGAGCAACTACGTATAAATGAACTGCAGGAGAACAAGTAACTAAGAGATCAATAGAATACCAAACCCTCGCCCCGAGTGTGGACTCGCAGGTTTGAACTAATCACTAACCCTCGTCCCGATTGTGGACTCGCATGTCAGTTTCAAGACAAGTCACCCTCGCCCCGTGTGTGGACTCGCAGGTGCAAACGATCAACCCTCGTCCCGAATGTGGACTCGCAGGTTGTAAGAATCAAAATAAGGAATGGCAGTTCAGTTTATAACGCAGTCGTCCTACGATACAACTCAATACAATACAAGTGAAAAGCATGTCCAATAAAGCTACAAGGCTAACTGTGAACAAGGACTCTATAATAATGATGAAACACATGTCAGCGATCAAGTCAGAACCAACTGGATAATGAAAGAAGGTAAGCATGTAAATAAAGCTGTAAAGAAAGACAAGGTATACTTGCCTGGGGTCCTCAACTGCTGGCACGGATCAGAATTTGGGTTGAGGCCCCAGTAACCTGTATTATAGATTTACTCTAAATTAATAACCAAACTTGGTAAACATCATCCTCATCTATAGTTTTGTTTCCTTTAAGTTAATCATATATATAAGCTATCCATTTCCATTAGACTCATATTCTAGGTCAAATTGGTCAAACTAGGTCAACTTTAGGTCAAACTAGTCCAACTTGCTATTTCTAGGTTGTTTGAGTCCAAAACCAAACTATTGGATCCATATCCCAAGTATCTAGGCTATATTAGATTTTTGGGATACTAGGATCTATACTATAGTATGTCCTAAAATACTAGTGTTGTATAGGAAGGTAAATGCAGGCAGTACATAGTGTTCTGTGGCTGGTCAACATGAATGTTCTGATACCATGATAGGGAATCTAAGGATATGCAAGAAGAGGTAAGTTATAATACTGTGCAGGGATTTAAATGCAGTGGCAAGTAAGTAATGCATCTGCACCCAAGTTTGCAGTACAACATATATGTTCTGATACATTGATATGTATCAGTGAAGCATAACCATGAATATGTGTAGTATAATATGGTCATGTACAGGGCATAAAGGGTGATACAGTTAAATTTTACAGAGGGGGCAGCGCAAAACAAACTCTAGACAGAGCGATTGGATGTTCAAGTCTTGAACAATCAGATATTTTAATTGATTGAGGGAACAACAGGGAAACAGAACAATGATGAGCCCACTGCACAAGGTAATCATTGAACAATACTTGGGCTGTACTTGTATGCTCAACTACATCCCATTGCAGGACACTTAGTGTTAGGGACTGGACAGACTTATCTTGAGCCTCTCTCCTCACTCATATACCTGATAGCCACCTTTCAAGTATTGACTGAACAAACGACTCAATCAATGGGGTATTGGTCATAACAAATGATAGCTAAAAATGAACTAAAGGAATGAACAAGTGATATCCTAACTGACTCATGCTAATAGGTGCAATAGACAGATCAATGCAAGTAGTGAACAGGTCATGAAAGCAGTAAACAAACAAGGGCAGAACCCCCTATCAAATGGCACATTTATAACTAAATAATGGTAGGTCCTTAGGCTAGGGTCTGAATCAAAACGTAGAGGGGAACTAGTGCAACCAATCTGTCCAAGATGCAGGACATTAATATGGACACTCAATCCCTTCGATCAGTTTTTGGTACGAAGAGGCTAAATTACTGAGGGTGCAAAAATAACTTTACACAGACAAGAGGTTCTCTAAAGACATCACTTCTCAATTGCCTCCATGCCATAGCTCCTGATACCTGACCGTATCAGGAAGGGTCTGATACCACCCCTATCCCGAAACTATCGTTATCCATAACTCATACCACTAAACCTTCATCTAGGATTTCATCTAGGAATTAACAGAAACATCTTATCTATCTCAATAAGATCTAGTTAACTAGGTTTAAGGAATCAATGGACATGGTAGATGAAGAGAGAGGTTTACCTGTTCTAAAAATTCAACTGCTCTGTTCTTGAGTCTTCTCGGCGGTAGTCTTTACGAATTAAGGAGAGCTTAGGGTTTGGGGGAAGGAGAAATCGATTAGTTTTTTCCTTTATACAAGGTTTAGATATGAGAGAATTTGATTTCAGATTAGCCTTGATCATGTGGAGGATTTGAGAGGATCTCCTTATCGAATCTTTTCATACGAGCAGGGGTTCTATTAGTCGGCTGATATTCAAATTAAATTTGAATATCTTCCACCAAGCCCCCCTAACAATCTAATTTGCATGAGTTCCCTGTATGGGTGAAACCTAACTTAACACCAGCTCAATACTCTAGGGGTTTTAGCTAATACAGAAATTCGTATATTGTTGAAGGACAGTAATAACAATGGGTTTTGTAAACAAGCCCCTCTAGAATTCTGATTTACAAACTCACCTTAAAATGCCAAGTACATTATATCATCACATATTCCCTATGATAAATCACTAATATATAGTATATATTAAAAAAATATTTATAAAAACATAAAATTATCATCTCATAAAAATACTGAGAATAAAATAACAATAATCAAAACGGGAGTTTACAGGTCATGACAGTTTTCGAGTTTCTCTCGAGAGATGCAGGAGTTCAAAAATCGATAACCTCGTCAGAGTATTGGCTAGTTGATCCAATATGTCAAAGTTATATGGTTTTTCAAGTCCAAGAGGTAGAGTTTTCTTCAATATTTTATTGAAGCGAACTGGTTGTTTGCCTTTGTCAGCCGCTGTTGGTTTGGGAGGAACTTGTTCCGCTTGAGGTGATGATGTTGAAGGATCATTGACGATAGATGGAGAAGATGCTGGAAGGACATCAGAGACTGGAGGAGGAGTGATTGCATTCTCTTGCCCCTTTGAATAGTCTTTGAGATAGAGCCTCCAAGATCGGGTACCAGTCATGGCTTCTTTTTCTGGAACGGGTGCGAAGGAAACCATATTGCAGTTCTTCATCCGAGTCTTACTTTTGGAAGATTTCTTTTGGAGAGATGAAGGATTTGTACAGAATCCTAGGCCAAAACGGGACAGATTGTGTTGAAGACGTAGGGAAAGAGGTATAGGAGACCCTTTTTCGTCATTCAAACCAGGGGTTTTTTGTAGATCATATCCCATCTTTGTCATCAGTTCTCGAAACTGTTGACTGTATAGATGGAATACTGGCCGGTAATTGATTTATGCTTTGGCACTACCGTTTCGATAGAAGGAAGTGAAGCCGTTGCTGGGATAAAGGTAGCACCATAGGTGGGAGATGACTATCCAGTGATGTCGTATGACATGACTTGTACTTGGTTACCTTTATTGACTTTGTTGAGGAAGCAGGCATCTTTGATTCAAAGTCAGCAACTAAATCGGGGTGAATCCACATGATCTCTCCTTTATCGGTTGATAGGGGTACAAGACCGTCACTTCATGCTGGCAGAAGGTTGACGATCTCCAGAGTAGTTTTTGGAATGGGGATGACTCCATCCTGCACAAGTTGAGCAAAAAAGTTGCCAAATTGTAGAGAGACGACATTGGCAGTCACGGTCTTCTTATCTTGCTGAAGGTTGATTGCCTTGGCATTGATCAGCTCTTAGATTTTCCCTTTAAGTATGTAGCACGCCCTGGTTGTATGTCCTAAGAACCTGTGATATACGCAGTATTTGGGATTGTCAGTCTTACCTACTTTATCTGGCCGTTTTGCTTCGGGCAGCTGAAGTTTGTTGCTATTGATCAGACAATCAAATATGCTCGTAATGTCATCCTCATCAAAGAAATATTCCTCTTTAGGACACAGTGCTCTCTATGGGGGTACCGTCGTAGTAGGTATTGACTGACCCATATTGACAGCTAAAGCTTCTTTGCCTTTCATATTGATGGCTAAAGCTTCTTTACCTTTACGATTGTTCTGAAGACCACCACTGTTGGTTGCAGAATGTTCATCTTTTTAAGATTAGGCATCTAGATGCCTAGTTGTTTGAACTTGTCAGCACTGTCTTCGGCTGCCTTTGTACTTACTATGAAGGAGGCCTAGTCTTGGAATTGCGTAGGTCCGGTCCATATGTTGACTATAGATAACAATTTTGATTTGCATGTATCTATAGTCAATGCATCTGGAGTACCTAGAGGTATTTTGAGTGCCTCACGACGGAAGCGCTCGATGAAAATTTCAGAAGTTTCATTAGGTCGTTGTTTGATTTTGATGAAGGTCAACATGGTCATGTCATTTGTTCCCTCATAGAATCATTCCAGAAATATTTGCTTGAATCCTAAAAAAGATATTATACAACTATCTGGCAAACTATGATACCGGTCATAGGTCGCACCCGACGAATACTCTAGTGAGTAGAGCATCGTTCGGTTGGAGTGATCAGTCATTACCTCGAAGTAATTGAGATACTAAATCGGAGATGAGCTGCTGTCAAACAGCATGATGGTTGGTGGCTTGTACTTAGGTGGAAACAAGACTTCCTTCCACTCTACAGGGTAAGGTTGTTTGATTCCCAACTTCTACAAACCATCATTCTGCTTGAAGGCTTCGAACTGGTTACACAGAAGCTTTACCACTTCAAGGGGATCTCCTGAGGCTTGGGGAGCAGTAGACTGATTCGATGTGTTAGGAGGCAGAATTGCATGATAAGGACCACCATTTCGCAATCGGTGGTGTTGTGCTATGATCACAGCATGCATACTTGCAACCATTTCAGCCATGGTTTTCAAGTTAGCATCTAAAGTAGCAATTCTCTGTTCCTGACTGCCGGAGCTGGATGCATCTTGTTCTTCATTAGTGACCTAAGTAGTCACTTCTCTGGCTACCGATGATGAAATGGTAGAAAATATAGTCCTCTCAGAGCTCTCGCTATCGGCATCGAAGTCACGTAGGGAACTATCCCCAAGATGAAGAGTGGGAAGATTCTTTTGGCCGAAGAAATCTTGGTCAAAATCAGGAAGATTTCTTTGACCGATTGTTTCTTGTTCGAAATCAAGAGGATTTCTCTGACTGAGGACATCCCCAAGATTAGGAGAGAGAAGATTTCTTTGACCGAGTAGGTCTCGATTTCTTGATCTGGTATTTTGGTAGACCCTTCACCGAAGTCACGGATACAATCAAGGTATTACTGACTGGGATTGCGGAATGCATTACGTCTTGGACGTTTTCTACCTCCAGTACTTCGGGACGTCATATTGACCGAAGCATATAGAAATTCATCTACGTCCACCATAATGAGTTCAGAAGTTCGAGTATAGTTCAAACAGTCGAAGACAAACCGTTTAGCTGATTGACAACAACATTTGATCACTACTTCATGGTGATGATTACAGTGATATTCCTGATATGGAGTTACAGGTGGACGAGATGGTCCTACAATCTTCCGCTTTTGTATAAGAAGTTCGTGGAGATCAGTTACAGTGATGGGATAAGGAGAAGTCAGAGGCACATATTCCTTGATAATGTTAGGAACATGATTCCGGTTCTTGAGATACCTCGTCCCCTGTGTGTACAGAGAGGTACTGAGTTCATTGGCATATGTGAGAGGAATCTTGATTTGAGAAACTCTTCCTGTGTGCAACTTAGTAGGTGGTGCAGATTGTGTTTGATATGGACGATGCTATTCTGTTCTGATTAAGGTAAGTGCGCATGTCAGAGTCCTGCGCCACCTGGCTGTCTGTCTAAGACACCCTCAGTTTGCCCTGTCATGTCCTTGATATATATAGAGTAGGAAGATCTTGGTTCTGGCTTAGTTGGCACTAGCCATGTGGAGTGGGCAGGAGGCCCTGTTGTTCTGTGCAACTTGTTCTAGTGCATTTGGTGTAGCGCAGATAGGCAACAAGAAATGAACCACGAGTAGAGTTTCTACTCATAAGCATTCCCGCATTAGTTGTCACAGAGGCACAATCAGATGCATTTTCTACCGAATCCAGGACTAGGGATGATAAGGAGAGGCCATAGGTCGCTTTTCTTTATTCTATGCAGGGACAGTGACATGTAACTTCTCCACCAAGTTTAGAACTAGGAAGGAGTGAGGATTGGCCATAAGGCATTTTCCTTTGTTCTGTGCAGAGGCAGTGGTTAGTGGACTCTCCACCGAGTTTAGAACTGGGAAGGAAGAGGGAATAGCCATATGGTGCTATCCATTGATTGGCGTCGAGGCAGTGATTGGCGTACCCCTACCAATTTTAGAATTAGTGAGGAAGAAGAAGTAGCCATATGGCACTGTCCCCTGATTGGCGCCAGGGTAGTGGTTGGAGCACTCTCTACCAATTTCAGAATTGGTGAGGAAAAGGAAGTGGCTACAGAGCTTTTCTCCAAGCTTGGCACAGAAGTCATGATTAGTACACTGGAGGATTTTGGAGTCCAGATGGCGCACGCCTTGTTCTTGGCAACAACAGTTGTGGTGCGCTTGGCACCCCCGCGCCAATCATGGCTTCGTAAGGAGTTTGGTTGACTTTCACGACCAGAATCTTCTGCGTCGTACCGACCGACGCAACATCTCATTGTGTTGTCACTTTCTTATCGAAGGAGAAAGTCGTCCCTAGCAGAGTCATCATTTTGTTTATAAAAATAAAAAGTATTTGATTACAAACTGTGAAGAGTGTGTACAAGAGTACAAGTTGATTCCTGGGGAAGTACAACTGTAGGACTGATCAGAAGATGATCACTTTATCCTTTGGACTATGTGATGTTGAAGAAGAAAGCCTTTGGTGAGTGTTGCAGCAAGTGCTATCATTAGTGATGCTAGAGAAGTGATTCATAACTCTATTTATAGAGTTCTGAAATAACTGTCAGCCAGTTATTCTGATTAGCGCGGACATCAATTGGCTCACCATCACCCTTCGTGCGAACGGTTAACTTAACTGCATAGGACACGTGGCATTCTGTGAGAGAGATACGCATGGTCATGGACAGTGTCATGTGCACGTTCTTCGAGATTAGTAGCATTCGTGCCACGTCAACAAACTGCTTTGGATGATAATAGATTGATTAGCGCCAACTGTTGAATGGTGTCGGACGTTATTTGTTGTTTAGTGCCATCTCCTTAATTCATTGATCACTTCATGCCAACTGCAAGTGGCACAAGACAGCTGTCAGTCATTATGACAAATCTGACACAATCTCCTCGAGCACCGCGCGTTCGGGATTCGAAATAGATTTTTCTCGATTGTCGTGCTGTCAGTCATGATGACAAATGTTTTGCTTCTCTGAGAAGATTGGCACGTGTCATCCAGCGCCATCTAATGTCAGGCGCCATCTAATGACCAGCGCTATTTGATGATTTGAGTCTTGGCGCCTTTTGTGAGTAGCGCATGGTAATGTTTGATTCATTTGGAGCTTCTACAGTAATATGACCATGGGTTCCTCACACTCATATCGTCATCTTCCGAATGGTACAATGTAATTAACACCTTCTAAAAACCACATCGAATTGCCATTGTTCACTCTAACAACACAAAACGCTAGTAGAAAACCCTTTGTTGTCATATAAATCGGTAACAACAAAAAATGTATATATCTTGATACCTATAACAGGGAAAATAAATCCTTCTTACAAAAGTTCTAACAATTTTATTCTAATTAGATGAGTCCTATTTAAAAGCAAGAGAGGATCACATCTGAAAATGAATCATTTCTTCGCATCGTGTACAATGGGAATAACCTTTTGAACCTTCCTTAGGGTTTAGTTTTCATACCAGTAAAATTGCCAGGATTTGTAGCTACTAACTTATCGCAGTACCATTCAAGAACCTGGTAAATGTCGGGCTTGTCTATACATATCCTGAAGGGCTACCTCCAATTTCCTGCCTACATTCGGTAGGAATTTATCTTCAAACCGCATTGAGTATTAATATCTTGACAATGCTAGAAATACGATAAGTTGCTCGTTGTCTTAAAACTATCTTCAAAAACTAGGATATGAAGTGCTTTGAAGCTCTAGGATGATCTACCTTATTTGAAACAATACCATATATATGTGTATCCTTGATGGTCTTTATTTAAAATTTGTCACATACCGATAGCTTGCTTGCATGTACTCCCCATTTACAATTAAACTTGGTCTTCCTTACATTACAACAAACCGTTATACGTGTTGGGTTTTTGGTTTTTCCTTTAGAAAGGTTTAGTCCCACATCGAAAAAAGCAAATGGTTTGTATCTCTATATATTAGCTTTGCTATTATTGGAGATGCACATGTGGTGTGGAGGTGCACATGGGTTTGCCATGTGGAATTATTTTTCTAATGGGAAAAAGGCTAAAATCAACAATTAAAGCATTCATGCTTTTTGCTCTTGGGAAATTTATTTCCATAGGAGCTAAGCCCCGTTGGGGCTTAGCGACTCGGACTCGGACTCGGGCTCAAGGGCTCATGAGGCATAATGTGGCGTTTTGTTGGCGCACTTTGCACTTAGCATGTCAGCATCGTCGCTAGGCACATAGTGCGCTTAAGTTGCGTAAAGTATAAATTATGCTGGTGGCACAACTTCCAGCAGAACGTGTCCTTACATGTTCTGAGCGGTTGCTCCATGTTCGGGGTGGTTACTACCACATCCCTAATATTGTGCTAACCGGGCAGTTGTTGCAGGGGCTTATATAAGGCCTCCTCCTCCTCTCTCACAGGTTACAAAACAGAACAGAAAGAGAAACCACCAGAGAGTTTACGAAGTGTTCTTTAGCATAAGTAAACAGAGATTTTCAGACGTGTTCTTTAACACAGTTCTGATCTGCAGCCTTCGAGAGAGAGAGGAAAGGCGCCGCACCAGCGTTGCTTTTGCACGGGAATTCATGTCCGTCCGAGGAGTCAGAAGAGCAGGAGTGTTCCAAGTTCTCCGACGAACTTGCTGGTTCCTGGAAGCTGTTCGTGTAGGGCGAATAAAGCTTTGAGCAACGGTGACCATTCACCCCAGCAGGAGTTCTTCCATCTTTCGCCAGTCACCTTCTTCGTCGCTGCCAGTAACTCTGATTGTATCTTCTTTTTAGAAGTACTACGATCTGATTGCTGTGATTATGAAATTTTTTTAGATTCTCGTAATACCATAACGATATCTTTTTAGATCTTCGTTATACTTGCGCAACCTTCCTAGAAGTGTTGCGTTGGAACATTGTTTTTACAATTGTTTCATATTCTCAGTTTTCCATCGAAAAATTGTGCCCCGGCAATAACAATCTCAAAGCTTTATTGCTACGATGGAAAACATTAATGCTTCATTCCTAAACACTGACTTCTGTAAGTTAGAGAAGTTTGATGGAGAGCATTATCAAGTCTGGAAGAGGAAGGTTTATCTCACTCTTCAACTCAGAGACGTGGATCACATGCTTCTTGAAGAAGAACCTACCGTTCCAGATACTGGGCCTGATGCCGTAATCTCTGCGGCTACTAAACTTCAGGCCAAGTGGAGAAGGGAGAATAGCATTTGCAGGTTGCTTATCCTGAATGCTATGGAGGATTCCCTAGCAGAATCCTATTCTAAGAAGAATATCGCTAGAGACATATGGGAGTCTCTAGAAAAACTCTACGAAGAAGACAAGAACCGCAGTAAAATATTTGTGGTTGAAAAATATCACAAGTGGTTCTTTGAGGACGAAAAGTATATGCTGCCGCAGGTGAAGGAGTTCCTGAAACTGCGACAGAAGCTGGAAGACGAGACGATGCCCCTCTCCGACAAGTTTGTTGTTGGAGGGATTGTCTCAAAGCTTCCCGCTGGGTGGAGCAAGTTCTATGCAAACATGCATAGGAAGAAGTTAGAGATCACCCTTGAAGATCTCCTACAGGAAATCTATGTTGAGGACCAGATGCGGGCTCAACTGAAGGTGGACACACTGTCCAAGCAATTGGCTAACGCTAATCTGGTTCAGACCAAGGAACCAAAGGAAAAGCAGGCGGCTTTCCACAACAAGAAGAAGAACCCTGACAATCTAAAAGTCAAGGGAACTTCTATCAAGAAAAAGAAGCCAAAGTCTGAAATGCCTTGCTTCAAGTGTGGCAAGAAGGGCTACTTTAAGAATAAGTGCAAAACAAAAACCAAGCAATCAGAGCAAGGATAGCCTAGTAAGGTATCTATTATCACTGATATTGTTGCTATGATTGCACAGGTTGATACGGTAAGGACTGATTCTGACTGGTGGGTAGACACTGGAGCCTCCTGCCATGTCTGCTCCAGTAAGGAGTGGTTCACCACCTATACACCTACTTCTGAAGTGGTTATGATGGCGAACCAGGCACAAGCTGAAGTGCTCGGGATCGGGACGGTGTTGTTGAAGCTGACTTCGGGAAAGTCTCTGATGTTTCAAGGAGTGAAGCACGTACCTACTATCGCCAAGAACCTGGTCTCGGGAGGCCTACTCTACAATGCAGGCCTCAGGATGGACATCAATGCTGGCCAGATGGTGATGTCTATCAAGGGAACATATTTCGGGAAAGCTTTTTATACCGAAGGAATGTTCAAGATTCAGCTTGTAAATCAGTCCAATGTAATTAATGTAATTAATGAAGTCACTCATTCTGCTTATACTCTTGAGTTATGGCATAATAGGCTAGGACATGTTCATTGTAAACGAATAAACAGAATGTCTAGTCTAGGACTTATCTCCAAATGTGGGGGTAAGGTAGAGAAATGTGAAGTTTGTGCTCAAACGAAGATCACAAGGAAACCCTTTCCTCGGGTTAATCGAAGTACAGATCTTCTGGAGTTGGTTCACTCCGATATCTGTGACTTCAAACAGTTCTCTACAAAGGCCGGGATGAAGTATTTCATAACCTTCATCGATGACTTCTCAAAGTATGCGTTCATCTACTTGCTGAAGGCTAAAGACGAAGCATTCAAGAAGTTCAAGGAGTTCAGAGCCGAAGCTGAGCGGCAGACTAGACAACAACTCAAAAGGATAAGAAGTGATCGAGGTGGGGAGTACAGGTCTCATGAATTCGAATCATTCTGCCAAGAACATGGAATTATCAATGAGACTACGGCTCCGTACTTTCCTCAATCAAACGGAGTAGCAGAGAGGAAGAATAGAACGTTAACAGAAATGATTAACTCAATGTTGTTGACTGCTGGTCTTCCTAAGTGCTACTGGGAAGAAGCTGCATTGACGGCCACTTTTATTCTAAATAGGGTGCCTCATGCAACTTCTGACATTACTCATCATGAACTCTGGTTCAAGGTCAGACCAAACTTGAATGTCATTCAAGTGTGGGGGTGACTGGCATATGTCAAGCTTCCAGATCTAAAGATTCAGAAGCTTGGGACAAGGACTACAAAGACGATCTTCTTGGGGTATGCCGAGAAGAGTGATGTTCGAAGATTTCTTGATATTGAGTCAAATCATATCATTGAATCTCGAGACGCAGAATATTTTAAAGACAAATTTGTAAGGCACAAGAATATTGTTCTTGCGGATGTTCCGGAGAACAATAAGGGTGCGCAAGAAACTGAAGTCTTCAATGAAGATGTGGTCCAAGAAGATGTTGTTGTCGAAACAACGGTTGAACCAGAACAAGCTGAGCCGTCAGCTAAGCGTGTGAGGAGGCCGAAGGACTTCGAAAGTGACTTTGTCACCTATCATGTGGAAGCTGATCCGCTTACCTATGATGAGGCAATGAAGACCAGAGACGCGGTTTTCTGGAGGAGGCGATTGACAATGAGATTGATTCCATTACCTCAAATAACACTTGGGTGTTGGTTGATCTTCCTGAAGGAGCGAAACCCATCGGATGCAAATGGATCTTCAAGAAGAAGATGAAAGCAGACGGAACTATTGACAAGTTCAAGGCTAGGTTGGTAGCCAAGGGGTTTTCTCAGAAGCAGGGGATTGACTATTTTGACACGTATGCTCCAGTAGCCCGGATGACCACCATCAGAATGTTGATTGCTCTCGCAGCAATACATAAGATGGTGATACATCAGATGGATGTGAATACGGCTTTCCTAAATGGCGAGCTGACCGAAGAGATTTACATACAACAGCCAGAGGGATTTGTCATCAGGGGTCTTGAAGACAAAGTCTGCAAGTTGGTGAAATCCTTGTACGGTCTTAAACAGGCTCCCAAGATGTGGCATAAGAAATTTGACAAAGTTATAAGGTCAAATGGCTACATAGTCAGCGATACGGACAAGTGTGTTTACACGAAGTTCGCTGATGGAAGAGGTGTGATCGTTTGTCTGTACGTGGACGACATGCTTATCCTAGGTACGTATATTAGCTGTGTCACTGAGACAAAGAAGTTCATCTCTAGCAAGTTCAGTATGAAGGACTTGGGGGAAGCTGATGTGATCTTAGGGATCAAGATCATCCGGACAGACACTGGACTAGCGCTGTCACAGTCTCATTATATTGAGAAAATGATCACTCGTTATGGGTATCGGGATCTTCCAGGGATCGATACGTCGTACATGTGTGATCTGAAGCTGAAGCCTAATTCAGGGGAAAGCGTCAGACAGCTGGAGTATGCAAGCATAATGGGAAGTTTGATGTATGCTACTACTGCCACAGGGCCTGACATAGCTTTCGCCGTGGGAATGCTGAGTCGTTTCACGAGCAACCCAGGTGCTGAACACTGGAAAGCTGTGAAATGGGTTATGAGATATCTTAAGAAGACTCAGACATATGCACTGTACTACAGCGGAGATCTGCAGGTAGTAGAAGGCTTCAGTGATGCCAGTTGGTTCTTAGAGGTGGAGAGCGAGAGGTCCACAGGTGGATTCATTTTCACAATAGGTGGAGCTGCTATATCGTGGAAGTCGAAGAAGCAGACTATGCTCTCACGGTAATCCATGGAATCTGAGTTCTTTGCACTTGATACCGCAGCCGAGGAAGCATAATGGCTTTGGGAGCTCATGTATGATCTTCCAGTAGTTGGGGCACAAATATCGGCGATACCGATATACTGCGACAACCAGGCGACTGCGGCGGTGGCATCAAATGACCTCTTCAACGGAAAGAAGAGGACTGTGCGGTTGAAGCACAGGGCAGAACACGATCTTATCAAGAGAGGTGTTATTGCAGTTCGGAGTCAGGAGAACCTGACGGATCCGTTCACCAAGGGCCTCAAGCGCCAGCTGGTCGATGACACAGCTTGTAAAATGGGCTTGAAGGCATTCTGATATTATATTATTGTATTCCTACCATAAAGTTTTATGCTATTAGTTCAAAGATTTATCTACTAGGCATCTAGCTTTTGGTTCAAGGGAGGACCACTAATCGGAAGAATATCAGGAACGGTGGGTACATGTTTTATTGGGCATGGAGAGGTTTCAAACCTATAACCACTGTTGTCTGCTATTATTTTCTGCGGAAAACGGTTCCTGTAGGAAGGTTGGCTTAATTGCCTTAATGAGTTCTCAGGCAGAGTGAATGCCTGGAGTGCTTTACAGGAAGCACGGTAGAGCAGCACTACAAGGAGTGAAACTCCATGCTACAGTGGAGTGACTCCACAATGAGGTTCCTATATGTGAGGTGCTGCCCAGGAATAAGATAAAGCCTCGGCTTTGCAGGCTAAGTCACAGCAGCGTAGCACCGCAAATAGGCAGTTAGCCTAATGCTGTATGTTAAATATAAAGAGGGGTGTAGTCAGTACTACAAAAAGGAGGAGTTCCTCATGTTACAGTGGCACGACACCACCATGAGGTACCCGGTTAGGGATAAAGCCTCGGCCTTGCAAGCCATGTCGTTGCGGCATAACACCGCAAGGGAGACTAAGGCTTCATGCTGGGTAGTTTGGCACTACAAAGAGGCGGTTGCCTCATGCTACTGTAGTATGACACTACGATGAGGTTTCCGGTACGGGGTAAGGCCTCGGCTTTAAGCCATGTCATAGTGGCGTAGCACCGCAAGGGAAGCGCAAAGCGCTTCATGCCATGTCTCTTTATAATGAACTCACCTATAGTGTATGACAGAGATATCAGGCCGTCTCTTGAGGGTAAACTTGTAGACACCCAAAATTATACACTGAAACTAGGCTGGCACAGGGCCTTTAATGTGTAGCCAGAAGCACATGTAACTACATTATGTGAGTGAAAAGAATTTCAGCTGTGATGCAGAATTCAAGGCTTAGTCCATTCTTGTATTATAGTTTGATTTTTGACCCATGTGGGAAGATTCAAGTCGTAAGCGACATCTCTTCTAATGCATGATGGACAGTTACTGTGGGGAACACTTATATCCATATATAGAGATATGTGGGGGATTGTTGGGTTTTTGGTTTTTCCTTTAGAAAGGTTTAGTCCCACATCGGAAAAAACAAATGGTTTGTATCTCTATATATTAGCTTTGCTATTATTGGAGATGCACATGTGGTGTGGAGGTGCACATGGGTTTGCCATGTGGGATTATTTTTCTAATGGAAAAAAGGCTAAAATCAACAATTAAAGCATTCATGCTTTTTGCTCTTGGGAAATTTATTTCCATAGGAGCTAAGCCCCGTTGGGGCTTAGCGACTCGGACTCGGGCTCGGACTCGGGCTCAAGGGCTCATGAGGCATAATGTGGCATTTTGTTGGCACACTTTGCACTTAGCACGTCAGCATTACGTGCAGTGTGCGCAGCGTACGCAGCGTACGTAGAGTGCGCAGTGTGCACAGCGTACGCAGTGTGCGTAGAGTGCGTAGTGTGCGTAGGGTGCGTAAAAGGGGCTGTGTGCGTAAAGTATAAATTACGCTGGTGGCACAACTTCCAGCAGAACGTGTCCTTGCATGTTCTGAGCGGTTGCTCCATGTTCGGGGTGGTTACTACCACGTCCCGAACATTGTGCTAACCGGGCAGTTGTTGCAGGGGCTTATATAAGGCGTCCTCCTCCTCTCTCACAGGTTACAGAACAGAACAGAAAGAGAAGCCACCAGAGAGTTTACGAAGTGTTCTTTAGCACAAGTAAACAGAGATTTTCAGACGTGTTCTTTAACACAGTTCTGATCTGCAGCCTTCGAGAGAGAGAGGAAAGGCGCCGCACCAGCGTTGCTTTTGCACGGGAATTCATGTCCGTCCGAGGAGTCAGAAGAGCAGGAGTGTTCCAAGTTCTCCGACGAACTTGCTGGTTCCTGGAAGTTGTTCGTGTAGGGCAAATAAAGCTTTGAGCAACGGTGATCATTCACCCCAGCAGGAGTTCTTCCATCTTTCGCCAGTCACCTTCTTCGTCGCTGCCAGTAACTCTGATTGTATCTTCTTTTTAGAAGTACTACGATCTGATTGCTGTGATTACGAAATCTTTTTAGATTCTCGTAATACCATAACGATATCTTTTTAGATCTTCGTTATACTTGCGCAACCTTCCTAGAAGTGTTGCGTTGGAACATTGTTTTTACAATTGTTTCATATTCTCAGTTTTCCATCGAAAAATTGTGCCCCGGCAATAACAATACGTACTGCATAATTTTTAATGAACGTGAAAGAGAATCCATGTGCTACAAAATAAGTCAAAGTAATGCGGTATTCCTTCACATTCTTAAATTCTTGTCATATGCCTCTTATTTTACTATACCAATAGCTTGGTATCCTGACATTATCGTTTCGTTCAGGATCATCTTCGATTAAATTCTATTGGTGAATGTCGGAGATAAAGGTCTCATTGTTACAATCCAGAACAATATCAGAAGTAGCTGTATAATCATATAGACATGTCCAATCAGAAATAAACATGTTCAGTCAGATATCAACATGTCCACACAAAATAAACATGTACAAACAGAGATAAACATGTACATAAGCAATAAACATGTATAAAAGGCAATAAATATTTACAGAACATATAACAGAAAAGTAGCCTTATCGAACACAGTTTTTTGTTTGTTGGTTGTGAGATGATTGAATGTTCATCCTCACAGTTATAAGAATGATCGTTTTATTCTGTGAAATGTGTAATTGACACATGTTACATACATCTTCCTCTGTACTCAACATCTAGCCACCTTCATGCTTTCTAGAAACTATGTGATAAAGGTAAGGAGTCACTTTGATCATAGTTGAGTATCTTGAACGTCAAGTTTTGTGAAAATGAGAGAACGTGACCAAATCTAGAAATGTCATAAACCTGTTAGTGTTTTTGCCTATTGTTGGTATTTTTGCTTTGGAGATTAGAAAGATATAGTCCCACATTGCCTAGGACAAATGGATTGTATTTCTATATAAAGCTTTGCTTGTGTTCAGAGAATCACATGAGGTGTAGAGAGGCACATAGGTGACATGTGGAAGGATTTTCTAGTGGAAAGAAGGCTAACCCAACAAAGAAGCATTAATGCTTTTTGTCATACTCATGGATTTAATTCCTAATAGAGCTAAGCCCGAAGGGGCTTAGCGACTCGGACTCGGGCTTGGGCTCAAGGACGCAAAGTAGCGCTTTGTTGGTATACTTTGCATGTCAGCATCAGTACATGGTGCCTTGTGCATAGTTGATGCGCTCGTGCGCTCGTCTTCTTCGCGATTCACATGCGCAGGTGCTTGCGCAGGGGCCACGCAGGGGCCGCGCAGATGCACGTATTCTTTGCGAGTCGCATGCACAGGTGCTTGCGCAGGGGTCGTACAGGTGCACGCAGGAGCTGCAGGGCCGCACTATTGTGCACTTGCGGGGCTGTGCGTCTGTGTTACTGCACAGCTACGCGCAAGCACAAGGACTGATGGGCTGAGTAGGCTAAGGGGCACATACAGCTTATGATGTGGCTGATTGGAAGATTTGAGTGGTTAAGGAAAGATTGAGTCAATTAATCAGATCCATCTTTTATGAGATTTGAATTTAATTCATTCAAATCTTTCCATTATTCGCTTCTATCTTTTCATAATCAGTTATATAGAGGTGAAGTCGGCTCATTCACAATAACTAAATCAAACTTACAGTATTCACAAACTGCTCCTATCTTTTCTATAATTCATTCAAGAGAAGAAAGACGTTCACCATCTGAAGGTGAAGTTGGCTCAGTTCAAGCCCAAGTCCAAAGAACCTGCAGTGACTTGTTTCAACTGTGACAAGAAAGGCCACTGGAAGAGGGACTGCAAAGAAAAACAAAAACAAAAGGAGCAAGGTGAGGCTAACTTTGTTGCTATGATTGCACAGGTTGACCCAGCTGGAGTTGACATGGACTGGTGGATAGACACTGGGGCTTCATGTCATATTTGCTCAAAGAAGGAGTGGTTCACCACGTACCAACCTGTTTCTGAGAAGGTTATGGTGGCAAACCAGACACAAGATGAAATACTTGGGATCGGGACGGTGGTACTGCAACTGACTTCGGGGAAGTTGCTGACGCTGCATAATGTGAAGCATGTACCGGCCATTGTCAAGAACCTGATCTCGAAAAGTCTGCTCTGCAATGCAGGCTTGATAATGGACATAAATGCTGGTCAAGTCGTTATGTCTTATAAAGGAACATATTTCGGGAAGGCTTTCTGTACCGAACGGATGTTCAAACTTCAACTTGTAACTCCTATGGAGATAGTTAATTCAGTTTTTTCTTCTGGTTATCCTCTTGAGTTGTAGCATAATAGACTAGGACATGTTCATTGTAAAAGAATAAACAAGATCTCTAGTCTAGGGCTTATCTCCAAATGTGGAGGTAAGGAATTAGAGAAGTGTGAGGTCTGTGCACAGATGAAGATCACTAGAAAACCGTTCAAGCGGGTAAACCGTAGTACAGATCTTCTGGAGTTTGTGCACTCAGATATCTGTGACTTCAAACAGTTCTCCACAAAGGTCGGGATAAAGTATTTCATTAACTTCATCGACGACTTCTCAATGTACGCATTCGTTTATCTGCTCAAGTCTAAAAATGAAACATTTGAGAAGTTTAAGGACTTCAAGGCTGAAGCCGAGCGTCAAACCGGACAACAACTTAAGAGACTCAGAAGTGATCGAGGTGGTGAGTATAGGTCTCATAAATTCGCACCATTCTACAGAGAACATGGAATTATCAACGAGACAACTGCTCCTTACTGCCCTCAATCAAAAGGAGTTGCAGAAATGAGGAACAAAATATTAACAGAGATGATGAACTTAATGTTGTTGACTGCGGGTCTTCCAAATTACTTCTAGGGTGAAGCAGTGCTTACGGCTACGTTCATATTGAACATAGTATCGTATGTAACATCGGAAGTCACTCCTCACGAACTCTGGTTCAAGGTCAGACCCAACTTGAATGCCATTCGAGTATGGAGGTGTATGGCGTATGTGAAGTTTTTGGATTTGAAGATTCAGAAGCTTGGAACAAGGACTACGAAGACTATATTCATGGGTTAGCTGATAAGAGTGATGCTCGGAGGTTCCTTGATATTGAGTCAAATCATATCATTGAATCTCGCGATGCATAATTCTTTAAAGATAAATTTGTAAGGCACAAGAATATTGTTCTCGCGAATATTTCGAAGAATAATATGAGTGAACAGGAGGCTCAAGTTCCTTACGGAGAGGTAATCCAAGAAGTCATTGCAACAGAAACAACTATTGAACCAGAACTTGCAAAACCCGTATTTAAGCGAGTGAGGAGATAGAAGGACTTCGGAGAGGATTTTGTCATGTGGAAGCAGACCCGCTTACCTATGATGAAACGATGAAGACCAGAGATGCTATCTTCTGGAAGGAGGCTATTAATGATGAGTACGACTCGATAACCTCCAACAACACGTGGGTGTTGGTCGATCTGCCTGAAAGAGCAAAACAAATCGGATGTAAATGAATCTTCAAGAAGAAGATGAAGGCCGATGGAACTGTTGACAAGTTCAAGACAAGATTAGTTGCCACGGGGTTTTCTCAGAAATAGGACATCGATTATTTTGACACATATGCTCCAGTAGCGCGGATGATGACCATCAGGATGTTAATTGCTCTGAGCGTAATTCACAAGCTGGTAATTCATCAGATGGATGTTAAGACTGCTTTCCTGAATGGTGAATTGATCGAAGAGATTTACATGCAACAGCCAAAAGGATTTATCGTCAAGGGTCTCGAAGATAAAGTCTGTAAGTTGGTAAAATCTCTGTATGGTCTGAAGCAAGCTCCCAAAATATGGCATGAGAAGTTTGATAGTCATAAGATCAAACGGCTATAGGGTCAGCGAGACAGACAAGTGTGTATACATGAAGTTCGTTGACAGGAGAGGAGTTATCGTTCGTCTGTACGTGGACGACATACTGATCTTGGATACAGATCTAGCAAGTGTCT
Organism: Iris pallida; assembly: GCA_029216955.1. Lineage (NCBI taxonomy): Eukaryota > Viridiplantae > Streptophyta > Magnoliopsida > Asparagales > Iridaceae > Iris > Iris pallida. The sequence continues at coordinate 37,341,401 of JANAVB010007399.1, forward strand.
CTGAGACAAAAAGTTTCTCTCGTCTAAGTTCAACATGAAGGACTTAGGTGAAGCTGATGTTATCCTGGGGATAGAGATCATCCGGACGGAAACTGGAGTGGCATTGTCACAATCTCATTACATTGAGAAGATGCTCACACGCTATAGGTATCAGGATCTTCCAGGTATCGATACGCCATATAGGTGTGACAAGAAGCTGACACCAAATTCAAGGAAAAGCGTCAGGCAGTTGGAGTATTCAAGCGTCATCGGGAGTTTGATGTATGCGACTACTGCCACAAAGCCTGACATAGCATTTGTTGTAGGGATGCTGAGTCGGTTCACGAGCAATCTAGGTGTGGAACACTGGAAAGCTGTGAAGAGGGTTATAAGATACCTCAAAAGGACTCAAAAGTATGCACTGCACTACTGCGAAGATCCAAAAGTAGTGGAAGGCTTCAGTGATGCAAGCTGGTGCTCAGAAGTAGAGAGTGAAATATCCACAGGAAGATACGTCTTCTCCATGGGTAGAGCTGATATATCGTGGAAGTTGAAGAAGCAAAGTATGTTGTCTCACTCTTCTATGGAGTCTGAGTTCTATGCACTGGTAGCTGTAACGGATTAAGCAGAATGACTTCGAGAGCTCATGTATGATCTTCCAATGGTTGGTGTACAGATACTGGCGATACCGATATACTGCAACAACAAGGCGACTGCAACGGTGGCATCGAATGACATCTTCAATGGAAAGAAGAGAAATGTGTGCCTAAGACACATGGCGGTAAATAATCTTATTAAAAGAGGAGTCATTACCGCAGTTGATATTCAGAGTCAGGATAATCTGGCAGATATATTCACCAAAAGCCTCAAGCGCCAGCTGGTTGAAGACACAACATGTAAAATAGGCTTGAAGACACTCTGATATTGTGTCTTTGTAATTCTACTATAAAGTTTTATGATATTAGTTTAAAGAGAAATCTACTAGGCATCTAGCTTTTTGTTCAAAGAAGGACCATTGACTGGAAGAATATCAGGAGTAGTGGGCAATCCTTTGGGATATTGCGGAGTGATTAACCCAGAACCACTATTGTCTACTGATTGTTCTTTACAAAGAATAAAGTCTTGTGGGAGGATGGCTTGGAAGCCTTAATGAGTTCTCGGGCATTTGGGATGTCTGGCATGCTTTACAGGAAGCACGTGTAGCACAACACTACTAAGGGGCGTAGTACTCCATGCTACAGTGGGATGACACTACATGAGGTACCTAGTAAGGGTAAAGCCTCGGCTTTGGGCTAAGTCATGGCGGCATAGCACCGCACATAGGCAATATGGCCTAATACTGTATAATGAATAAAGAGTGGTCGACAGCACTACAATGGGGCTGGGCCTCATGTTACAGTGGGTAACACCACATGAGGCAGTGCCTCGGCTTTGCAAGCCATGTCACGACGGCATAACACCGCAAAGAAGCAAAATACTTCATGCTGGATAGCTTGGCACTACAAAGAGGTTGGGTCTCATGCTACATGTGGTATGACACCACATGAGGCAATGCCTCGGCTTTGGGCCATGTCATAGCGGTGTAGCACCGCAAGAAAGCAAAAGGCTTCATGCCAAAGATTCTTTAAAAGAACTCACCTAAAGTGTATGGATAGAGATGTAGGCCATCTCTTGAGAAAAATCTTGTAGACACCCAAGATACATACACCGAAACCAGGCTGGCACAAGGCCTTTAATGTGCAGCCAGAAGCATAGTTGATGTCATTGTATGAGTGGAAAGAATTACAATTATGTTGTAGAATTCAAGGCTTAGTCCATTCTTGTATCATGCTATTATTTAACACATGCGGGAAGATTCAAGTCGTAGCGATATCTATCCTAATGCATGATGGACAGCACTATGGAAAACGCTCAATCCATATATAGAGATATGTGGGAGATTGTTGGTGTTTTTGCTTTAGAGACTAGAAAGATAATTCCACATTGCCTAGGCCAAATGGATTGTATCTCTATATAAAGCTTTGCTTGTGTTGAGTTAATCATATGAGGTATGGAGAGGCACATGGGAGCCATGTGGGAGAATTTTTCTAGTGGAAAGAAGGCTAACCCAACAAAGAAGCATTAATGCTTTTTGTCATGCTCATGAATTTAATTCCTAATAGAGCTAATCCCCGAAGGGGCTTAGCGAATGCTCGGGTTCGGGCTCGAACTCTGGCTCAAGAGCACAATGTAGCGCTTTGTTGGCGCACTTTGCACATAGCACGTCAGCATCGGTGCATGGCGTCTTGTGCGCAGTTGATGCGCTCGTGCGCTCGTCTTCTACGCGAGTCATATGCGCAGGTGCTCGCTGCTGCGCGCTTGCGAGGCTGCGCGTCTGTGCTGCTGCACAACTACGCGCAGGCACGCGGACTGATAGATTGAGTGGGCTAAGGGGCACAGACGGCTTATGATGTGGCTGATTGGAAGATTTGAGCGGTTAAGGAAAGATTGAGTCAATTAATCAGATCCATCTTTTGTGAGATTTAGATTTAATTCATTTAAATCTTTCCATTATTTTCTGCTATCTTTTCGCAATCAGTTACGGCCAGGATTAGGATTAGGATTTTGGCCCTTCTCTATAAATACTCTTTTCGTGCCTTCATTGAGGACTTACGCTGAAATTAAGAGACGAACAGAGTTGCGTCGCCGCTGACATTGGAGTCCATTGGAGTTCTTCGTGTTCGAGAAAGGAGGTGACAGCGAGCGTTCCAGAATTTTTTTTGAACTTGCTGGTTCCTGGAAGCAGATCGCAATAGGACGAATCTTGATTTGAGCAACGGTGATCTTAATCATCCCAACAAAGTTATCTTCATCAACTCCGGTTCTCACAAAGAGACCGTGACTTCCACTCGCGTTCTCACAAAGAGACTGAGTCATCAACCTCGTATCTCACAAAGAGAACGAGTATTCATCTCTCTCTAAGAGATCGAGATTTTCATCTAACGATCTGTTTTGGGAATAACAAAACCATCCCAAGAATTCGTTACAACTTCTTAAGAGAAGTAAAAAAATGACAAACATATGCAAATATATAGGACGAATGATTGAAGAAAGGGATTCATGTTACTGTGAAGTTTTTTTTTTCCCTTTAAGTACAATGATTGGAAAATATTGGAGGAAGTAAAGAGAATGTTCCCTTTGGGGAGTAATGAAAGGAGTTGTGGAGGAAGGAGTTATGGATGAGGAAGAGGGTATGGAGGAAGAGAGTTATGATATGGAAAATGCTAAGTTTACTACCAAATGCCTACAACCTTCTTACAACCACTCTCTTCCCCTGTCATATGTAATGAAAGAGCGGAAAATCATGTCAAATGTATATTTGATTTGATTTGATTTGATTTGATTTGATTTGATCAGCTTCTCATTTAATATTGCAAAGCAAACCAAGCCAATTCTCTCTCACGTGCAAGGAGGGAGATCTCCAAAATTTCCTCTTCTCGTGAGAGAGTGGTGCTCTTTGGTCTTCCCAGACCAACCCACGTAGGTGTGGCCGGAGTCGTACAAAAATTTCTGTTTCTTCAAATAAGGAGTAAAAGATAATGCTGCTAATTACTTGGACAAGGTGAGGGACTCGATATAAGCATATGCTAATAGGGATATCACATGTAAAACTCTATTAAGAATATTTAAGTTTTGAAGGGTTGGAGTTCAAATGCTAGACACTTCATTTGATGCCAATTTAGGTAAACATTCTATCAAAACCTATGGAAAATGTTCCTAGAACAGTTTTAGAATTTAAAAAGAAAAAAGAAATAAAGGACGACCATGAAATATTAGTAAATAATTTACGGTAGGCAAATTTAAGAGATTATGTAATAGTTCGTTATATTTCAATTTCACCAGCTTCAGTAAGTTTTTCACTATATTGGAATTCAGATATTTACTTTATCTGCCGCATTTTTCTCTCCTCCTTTGACTCTCTTAAATCTCTTGTATGAGGTATCAGCTAGTCGTGGAACATATAAAGATGTCAGATTCCTATACTTGCTATTCAGGTTGAAGGATTAAAGGCTTAATGAAGTTTTTGACGGAATATGAAAAAAGAAAACAAAATACCCTTCAAAAAAAGTATTAAAAAAACTCAACAATTTTAAGTTGCTAACTGAATGAATCACACTTCTACCAGACTACCATTACCTATCTTCTTTTCGATTTGATCTTCCATTTGATTCTGATTTTTCCTACTAGTGAAAAGGGATCAGAGCTATATAAATAAGACTTTTAAAGGACTTTATTGTTTGAATGCTATAAACAAGGTTTGTGAACACTAATTTGGCTATGTATCCTTTATTTATCAAAGTTCACTCCTATGGACAAGGCCTGTAGGGGTAAGTCAGACAAGACTTTGGACTTGGACAACCCCCTCTGCTTAATTATGGTCTTGACGAGCATCAAGTCCCACCATCTTGATATCTTCTAGCTGTGGAAGCTTGAAACTCAAGCTTGTAGGACTAACCGTTCGAGTCTTGTTGGAGTCGTTGAGCTTGTTTTCATCTTTCATCGTGTTATGGGAGTGATCTCTTTTCGTACATTGTTTCTTTAGTTGTCTTTAATAAAACGTGGGAATCTATTTTATATCAAAAAAGAAGCAAGTTGTTACTAGAAATAAGTTAAGATTGAAGAACATTATTTAAAGATACTATAGGGGTGACACTAGGAGTAAGAAATAAAAGAGATGACACATCAAGATACGGACATAGTTACAAGAGTCCATGAGGTTCGGTTCGTGTTAATATTTTCACTAACTGATGGTGACAACCCAAGTAAAATGAAGTTTCCTTGGGTTGTACTAAAACCAAATGCTGGGTTATGGGGAAGCAGGTTCCCCAGGAAAGAGACATGCCAAGGGACAAGAGAGAAGTGCTTAATGAATCAAAGGTTATTAAATTAGTAAACTTTAGGTTGAGATAAGGACCTTAACATTAACTAAGTATAAGTATCTTGGATTTCCATTCATCTTTATTATTCAACAAGAAGGTTACCTGTGAATCCATCTTTCTCCCAACTATATCAATCAATTTATTAATTTGGACGTATCTATTGCCAAGTTCTATGTTAATTTAGAAAATTTTATAGACATTTATTTGTCAATCATATTTTCTTGAGTATGAATTTATATCCCAATTTTCATACACACATAGAGACACACCCACACCTCCCCTGTAGTTCGATCCCGAGACCGTCTGCCTAGCCAAAGAGGTTATATCTCTTCTCGCTGACCACAAGAGTCAGCTGAGTTCGGTTATTAAAATTAAAATTAAATGTTAGACTTTAAATTAACGTTAACATTAATATTAAACTTAGAATTAAAAGTAAAATTTATATTAAATTTAAATTAACATTAACATTAAAAAGTTGGATAATTATTTTTTGGGTTATAATTTGCCATGTCAGCTAACATATTATATGTCATGTTAGCTGCCATGTAAGGAGGGATAGTTTGAAGGAACATTTTGAAGATACGAATAGCATTACTAATTTGAAAAACTACAGGGAGCCGCACCAATATTTAAAAGGTGCAGAGAGTCATCCCAAATTTCAGACAGTTACAAGAAGAGCCGTTCAAAATTTTTGGTTTCTTTAAATAAGGAGAGGAAAAAAAATGTTGCTAATTACTTGGACAAGGTGGCAGACTCAATTTAAGCATGATAATAAGGATATGAGATGTAACCTCTATTAAGAATATAATCTTATAGACAGAGAAGAGAAACTTTGCTTCTTGTGTTGATACTACTAAAGTTCTTGAAGGATTGGAGTTCAAATACTAGACATTTCACTTCACGCCAATTTTGGTAAACATTATATCAAAACCTATGGAAAATGTTTCCTAGAACAGTTTTAGAGCTTAAAAAAGAAAAAGAAATAAAATACAACCATAAAACATTATTAAATAATTTACGATAGGGAAACTTAAGAGATATTATGTAATAGTTCCGTATATTTCAATTTCACCAGCTTCGCTAAGTTTTTTTTTTACTATATTGGAATTCATATATTTACTTTATCTGCCGCGTCTTTTTCTCCTCATTTGACTCTCTTAAATCTCTTGTATGAGATATCAGCTAGTCGTGGAACATATAAAGATATCAGATTCCTACATTTGCTATTCAGTATTCAAGGCTTTTAAGGAATGAAGTTTTTGAAGAAATGTGGAAAAAGAAAACAAAATAGTACCCTTCAAAAAAAAGTACAAAAAAAACTCAACAAATCTAAGTTGCTAACAGAATGAATTACCCTTCTACGGTTCTACCGGACTACCATTAAATATGCCTATCTTCTTTTCGTTTGATCTTCCTTTTATTCTGAATTTTTCCTAATAATAAGAAGGGATCAGATCAATATAAATAAGACTTTTAAAGTACTTTATTGTTTGAATGTTATAAACAAGATTTGTGAACTAAGTTCGGCTCTATATCCTTTTAGGGGTGAGCAAATATCGACCGCTACCAAAAATCGACCGAATACAAAATATATTTCGAAAAATCAAACCGAAATTATGTACCGATACCGAATTACCGAACCGACTAAAATATGGCATAATGATAGTGGTAACAATTTGAGTATAATACCATACCGAAAATATCAAACCGAACCGATTATATTTTGATTATTATATATATGTGTGCGTGTGTCCGGGGTCCTAGCCTAACAAGAGGGTTTTGTTTTTTTTTGGGGGGGGGGGGGGGGGGTGTTGGTCTCGTGTTCGAGCCCCTCATCCGCTCGGATGGCTGGGTGGCTGTGCCACCTTCCACGTCCTGAGCGGGCCCCATTGGACACACACACACATATATCATAAATTTGTATATATTTTCTTAGAATGTTGTTCGTGTTGGAGTGGGTGGGGTTCCCAACCTATGTGGAGAATACTCCGGAGAGCGACGAGCGTCATCCGTGTGTCGGAGAAGCTCGGGGAGTGCATGGATCCTATTTTGGAACATATATGGTAAGAAAATATATGATTGGATTTTCATATTTACTTTGATCATATATTTATGATTGGACCCTTCATATAGTAGCTTTCCATATAATTGGCTTCCAATTATGGCAAGCCAATTATGATTGAATTTTCATTAAATATATGATTGATGCATATTGGAAGTCTATATATATTGGCCTTCCATGTATAGATTACCAAGGGCTTAAACAAGGGTGATGCATGCTAGTTGAAAATTTATCTCAAAACAAGAGTGCTTTACAATCTTTGAGAGAGAGAGAGAGAGAGGATTAAGGACTATTGTGAAGGAGAGATTGCTTCGAATAATTTTTTGGCATCTCTTATTCTTCGGAGTCTGCAATCAAAAATTTTCTTCTTTCAAGTGAGTTGTGGTGATCCGTGTTGGATCGGGAGGAGCTTGTAGAGGGTGTATTCTCTTTATTCCGTTAGTGGAGGTTCTTCAGGGTTGGACTCCGATCGTCCCATAGTTTTTTCTGCAAGAGTTTTCCACGTCAAAAATCTTTGTGTCTGCGATTGTGTTTGGCATTTTTGGTTTGTGTGCTTTTACTCGGTTCTCTCGCAGGACTTTCTGGTTTGGGGGAACGGTTTTCGCGCTTCGTTCCCAACAGACTGATATCAGAGCTTTGGGTTCAAAGAAGTATTAGGAGTCGACAGTCAAATCAGGAGGCAGAGATGGACGCAAAGCCGGTGTGCATGGTGAACCTGAACGGTACCAACTACCATTATTGGCAGAGCAAGATGAAGAATTTGTTGTTCGTCAAGAAGCTGCATCTTCTAGTATTTGCATTCGAGAAGCCCAGTGACAAATTCGATGAGGACTGGAAGTGTGGGTACATGTGGCAATTCGTTGACGAGAATGTGTACAACCACGTTGCCAATATTGAGCATGCGAAGACGTTGTGGGAGAAGCTGGAATCTTTGTACGCGAAAAAGACCAGGGTAAACAAATTGTTCCTGATCCGGATGATGATGGGTCTGCGATACAAAGATGGTGCATCCATTACGGATCACTTGAGTGAGTTCCAGGATGTGGTGGACCAGCTATCCTCGACGGGAGTCAAGTTCGACGACGAGGTTCAAGGACTTTGGTTGCTATGTACATTGCCAGACTCGTGGGAGACCGTACGAGTATCTATGATCGCTTCTGCTCCGGAAGGCGTGGTCAGTCTAGAGTTTGCCAAGAGCGGGGTACTGAATGAAGAGATGCGGAGACGTTCTCAGGGCACTTCATCCACATTCTATCACTTAGAGGCACTAGTTTCAGAGAGCCGCGGAAGGGGCAAAAGCAGGGGCCCAGCTAGTGACAGAGACAAGAGCAGAGGAAAGTCCAAGGGTCGGTATGAGGACTCGGAGTGTTACCATTGTGGCAAGAAGGGCCACATCAAGCGGAAGTACTGTTTTGCTTGGAAGAGAGAGAAGAAGGGAGACAAGGGAAAGCAAGATAAGAACACTACAGCGACGGCCTCGATACATGGAGGCGATGTGATCGTCGTAGGTGATGAGGTTATCACAAACCTCGCCTGCGATAAAAATTCTTGGCTGGTGGACTCAGGAACTTCAGCACACGTATCTAATAATAGGACACTATTTGCCACTTACACGACAGGCGACTATAGAGTATTGAAGATGGGCAATGGAGATGTGTCGAAGGTGGTTGCCATTGGAGATGTGCATTTGAGGATGAAGACAGGTGCAGTTCTTGTTCTCAAAGATGTTTGTTATTTCCCTGATATCCGTTTCAACCTGGTATCGAATGGAAGGTTGGATGACGAGGGATTCTTCAGTCTCTTCGGGAATAGTCAGTGGAAGCTTTCCAGAGGTTCGATGGTGATTGCCAGAGGAAGCAAGAATTTTGGTCTCTACTATATGGAGGGGAGCGCATAGGGGGCACAGGAGGTGAACGCAGTCAGTGATGCGTCTACCGAGTTATGGCACAGGCGGCTCGGCCATATCAGCGAGAAGGGAATGAGCTACTTGGTGAACAGGAAGGTGATTCCAGGGCTCAAGTCTACAAAGTTGGAGAAATGCATGCACTGCTTAGCTGGAAAACAAAATAGGATGTCTTTCCAAAGTCACCCAAGTTCAAGGAAGCCAGCGTTGCTCGAGTTGATTCACTCAGATGTCTGCGGTCCTATGAAGGTAAAATCTATTGGTGGTGCTTCTTACTTTGTAACTTTTATTGATGACTGTTCCAGGAAGGTTTGGGTCTATGCCTTAAAGACCAAGGATCAGGTGCTGCCCACTTTCAAAGAGTTTCAGGCCTCTGTTGAAAGAGAGACGGGCAAGAAGTTATTGTGTGTTCGATCCGACAACGACGGCGAATACATTGGTCCCTTTGATTCCTTTTATAGATAGCAAGGGATATGACACCAGAAGACTCCGCCTAAGACACCTCAGCTCATTGGTGTAGCGGAGCGCATGAACAGGACACTGATAGAGAGGGTGCGGGGTTTGCTATCAGAAGCAAACTTACCAGGCAGTTATTGGGGTGAGGCTCTTCTCACAACTGCTTGTGTTATTAATTTATCTTCTAGTGCTCCTTTGCAGGGTGATGTGCCTGACAAAATATGGTACAAAAAAGTGCCGTCATACAATCACCTGCGAATGTTTGGCTGTAAGGCCTTCGTGCATGTACCGAAGGACGAGAGGTCCAAACTTGAGCCGAAGACGAGGCGATGCATCTTTGTCGGCTACGGTCGGGATGAGTTTAGCTATAAACTCTATGACCCAGTAGGAAGAAAGCTCTACAGAAGCAGGGATATGGTATTCGTCGAGGATCAGACCTTGACCAACATTCAGGATTCCGAGACGCCTTCTGAGGCTGAGGAATTTCCTAAGTTAGAGTCATTTCGCTTCGAGCAGTTTCCAGAGGACATCGCAGAGGATCCAGTTATGGGAGAGCCAGTGAATGGAGTTGCTCCCAACCTTGATCATCAGCCTGCTGATGGTGGTCAGGGTGTCCCTCAGGAGGATGAGCATATAGGGGAGACAGTTTCTGAAGGGGAGGAGGCTTTTGGTATACAACCAGCACCAGTGGCTCCACTGAGAAGGAGCGACAGAGATCGTCGACCATCTACGAGATACTCACCGGGTGAGTATGTGCTACTAACTGACGGGAAAGAGCCCGAAAGATTTGCAGAGACTATGGAAGATGAACACAACCAGGAGTAGATGCAGGCTATGTAGGAGGAGACAAGTTTCTTACACGCCAATTCCACTTATGAGCTGGTGCGGTTGCCAAAGGACAAGAAGGTTTTGAAGAATCGATAGGTGTTTAGAGTGAAGCAGACGGATGATGCTACTCGCCCTCGAAACAAAGCGAGGCTGGTAGTTACATGCTACGGTTAGCAGAAAGGCGTAGATTATGATGAGATCTTTTTGCCAGTCGTCAAGCAGTCGTCTATTCGGGTGGTGCTAGCATTGGCAGCCAGTTTCGACTTGGAGGTCGAGCAGATGGACGTGAAGACGGCATTCCTCCATGGGGATCTTGAGGAGGAGTTATACATGGAGCAGCCAGAGGGATTCTGTGAGAAGGACAAGTCACATTTGGTGTAAAACCCCTAAATTTCTACTATTTTTTTATTAAATTTGATACTGATTTAAAATTTTGTATTGTACGTCGCGTAGTCATATTGTACGTCGCGCACGAAATTTTATTTTTCGAAATTGCTCGACAAGTGCGAATATGTGCGAGCGTACATATTTTAGAAAAAAATATATTTTTCTAATTTTATAGTTTCAAAATAATTTATATAATAATTATTTTAGCTATCGTACCAAAATTCCAAGCTCATTATTTTATTTTTACAAAACCTTTCGTTTATAACAATTATTGATAATATTCTTGTGCATACGTATAAATTTTCTAAATATTTTACTAGTTTATTTTAAATAAAAATATAATTTTCGAGATTTATTAATATTAATATTTTATTATTCAAAAAGATATTTAAAAATATTTATTATTTTCAAAATTATTATTATTGGTATTTTGAAAAATATATTTGGAAGTTATTGTGGCCATTTAAATCTAGATTTGATTTTTGGATTTATTTAAATGGATTAAATTAATATCCATATTTGGAATTTGAATTATCTTATTTGATTTTAAACTAAAGGATGTAATTTAATTAGATTTAAAATTGGATTTTGATTTGAATTTGGATTTGATTGATTTAAATTTATTAGTAGCAATTATCAAAAAGGGGATTTAAAACTACTCATAATCCTTATCCAACTGGAAATTCCCACATCCTATAAATAGGCAGGTACTCCTCCATAAATTTCTATTTCTCCACAAATTCTACCATAATGTGCGTGCATCGTGTCTGTGCCCATCCGTTCTTATTCCATAAAATACAAATACATTGTTTCTCTTCCCCGTGTCCACAACCCGGACACGATGCACTCTTGTCACATAGCCCATCGGGCGCATCCCCCTAGTCTCTAACCTAACCCGAACCCTAAATCGTGCCGCTGATCCTTGTCCACCACCACCTTCACCATGCCACCGTAAAACCACCATCACCAAAACTCCCCCATCCGCCGTAGCCCCAAATTCTAAACCACATCCCTCCGGTCGTCTCCTTCTGGCCAACCACCCAACCCGACAGCCCGACCAAGCCCCAGCCAAACTTCGGCCGCCACCGGTACCATCTCCGCCATCCTCACCACCTCTTCCACACCAGTCATCAATACCTCCGTCGCCAGTACCACCACTCTGCCGGTACCAACACACCCCCGCCATCGCCATCATCATCCGACACCACCGCCGCCACACTCCGACAACACAACCACCGCCGTCCAAACACCCGTAAAGAAAAAAAAATATAATTTGCAAACCTTCAGCTTGCCTCCCGCCCTCGCCGAGCCGTGGCGGCGCTCCTCTCGCCGCGCTGGACCGTCTCCGCCGAGGACCAAGACCCTTTCTCGAAACCCTTCTCCGCCCGCGCCGGCGTCAGTCACCGACCGCACGCCGACCTCCGCTTCCTTCCGCTGGCCGCTCGTTCCCTCCGCTCACCTCCTTCCCGTCCCGATCATCCTCACTGCTCGTCGTACTTCTCCGCTCCACCGCGCCTAGCCGCGCCATCGCGAACGCCGCCGGGACAGCCGGAGCTGCCCCGCTCAAGGCCGCCGGCGAGCCGGACAAAGCCCCCTTTTTCCTCCTTCTCTCCGCCCCGCAGCACCTAACTCCGGCCTCCCGCGCGAGCCGGCCAACCCCCGCTTCGCTCATCCGCCGCACCCCCAGATCTGGAGCCTCCTCCGCGAACTCCGGCCTCCAGCACCGACCTTCCCCTCCGCGCCGAGCGCCACCGCCGCGCTCTGGCCAGCCCGCACGCCGTTCCTCCAACCGCCGAGCGGCGCCGCCCAGATCTTCCTTCCGCCCACATCGCTCCTCCCTCTCCTCCTTCTCGCTCTCTCTCTCTCAGCTCTCGATCTTTCTCTCCCATCCCCTTTCTAAATGTTTTTTTTGTTTGTTTTTTTTCCTTCTCTCTCTTTCTAACTGTTGGTGGTTCTCCAGAGAAGAACCACATTTGCGTTTAATTTTTATTTCTTTTTTTTTATTTTATTCTGTTAATTATTATTATTATTATTATTATTATTATTATTATTATATTTTTACAAAAGAAGCAATTGTGCAATGTCTTAATATTATCACTAGGTAATATTTTATGGGGTTTAGTATTTAGTAATACTATTATCTTTATTATCGCCATTGGCTCTTAATGATATTATATTGAACTATATATTAAATATTTTCAAAAACTATATTGTGATAAATATATAGTATTGGGCTTTGCCCTGCATATAATTTCAAATCGTGTTTAGAGTTTTAATTTATTATAGGGTTGTAATATTTTCTACAAGAAAAATTTTGGTTATAAAAATTCCTAAGTGAGAACAGTCAATAAAGTATTGATTTTTATCAAGATATTATTTTTACAAAATATGTTTCTTAACCTTAAATAAAATTTCTAATAGTATTTTATTCGCTTAAAATATTTTTCGATTTATAAGATATGGGTTTCAGCGTGGAATGTCATGTTGACAAAACTTACAATTTTGCCTTTAAACGACTTTTCGGATATTTATTTGAAGGCATATTTTGACTATAGATTATATTTTAATATTATATATAGTTTCCAAAAATCCTATATATTTATTTATCTATTTTCTTTTTGATCGTCCTTCTATCCGTGACTAATCCTGTTATTCCTATTCATTTACCAATTCTTGATCTACTTTATAATACCCTAGCTAAATTGACCCTTCTGGACCCAGTGGAACTGTCTATGCCACCACCCGAGTTCACCTTGCGTAGTTGTTACCCGAAGTCGATCTTGTGCCACATGATCATGGCGGCACACCAAGCAGCTCACCAGGCATCACAACATGCAAGTATACCTTGCTAATTAACTGTCAAATTATTTATTTTTTGCATTATTTGCTTTGTTTCATATTGTTAGTTTTCCTTGTTATAAATTGCGCGTCCAAGCCACACTTGGGTGCAAACGACTTTATTAGTCGTTTTATTTTTATTATATGCATGATAACTTAGTGTTAGCGGACTACCCTCATATTGCGGGATATTTTTATATTTCCGCTGGCCATGACACTTACACTACACAGTTTGAGGCATTTTATTAGGGGCACGACTTATTGACTAGCTATCTCTAAAGTCGTATGACGGATAGATGATCGTAACTGCTGTGACTAGGATTTTAGAGACTCAAGCAGTTACAAAACTGGACGAGCCATGGACATGACTTGAATAGTGTAGAAAATATTGGGGGAGGACAGTCGCTAGTGCGTATGGGAATCCAAACAGGTAAACCACAGTCTCCGGATGGAACTGTGGCGATTTATTTGCAGATACCCTCTGACGTTTTGGACGTTACGGCCGGATACAGATGACTGGATGCCAATTACGTACACATAGCCTAAAATCCCACCCATGCGCATGAAAGTTGTCCTCTAAATTGCACATTAGGCGGTTAGAATCTCCTTTGCATATTTGTGTCTAGAATAGTCCTTTATATATTATTTATTATTCTGACAGTTCATATTAGCATGTTCTTCCTGTATCTTGCTACGTCCGTCTGAGGACCTGGTTCTTCCCCAGGTGTGCGTTCATGTCTTCCGCAGGTATCCTAGCCGAGGCGTGGTCTTCTCCATTTCTTTGAAGATGACGTGCCTTGGACCTTTCTTGCTACTTTTGCTAATTCTTTTCGTATGTCATGTATCTCTTTTCTTTTTATTAGTTGGTAGTGGACTTTGTCTCCGTCCAACGGTTGTATTATAAATATTCAAGTTGATTTTATATTATTATTCTTATCATTGTGGATGAGATTTAGTTTGTCTTGGATTACTATATTTTACAGCTTATGCATATATACAAGGTCCTGTACTTCATATGTATACAGCTGGCATGTCTACGTACTTAGTCCTACGTATATTGGGACTGGGGCGTTACATGTTTTTGTGGTGGCCTATGCAGGTCAAGATAAATTGTTTGGTTACTTTACCGTACCAAATAAACCTGCGTATAGGATTAGAGTCTAGGATCTCATCCACATACTTGACCTCCTCGATTCTATTTTTGAATCTCTTGATTTGCATCTTGCTTGATTCCCTCTACCGTTAAATTCTTATCCTTATTTCGTGCTTGATGTTGGTTAGAAAGGTAATCCATACTAGGTAGACTTGACCCATTGCTCCATCACCCTACTAGTTTAATTCTTGTAAGTTGGGTAGAATACCTTATGACCTAGCAATCCCTTTGTCCTTGTGACCTATATTAGCAAGTTCACTTAGGTTCTAGAACTTATAGGATCCTAACTTATCTAGCCCACCAAGCCTTAGACAAAAGGCAATAGGTCGATTGTATAGGCACCAAACAAGACTTAGATTCTTAAGGAGTTCGAACTAATTCTAGTCTCTTTCAATCTTAATCTCTCGTGCCTACATTTTACCATCTTGACTAAAATATTGCTAATGTAGCATAGTTTTTGCAAGCTCAATTCTTTATCAAGCTTGTTCATGACATATGCTATTGAGCGCTCACTAACCTATTGTCTACTCAGAACCGGTGCATGATGGTCTGATCAACCTAGTGCACTTTGGTTCGCTTTTATTTATCGATTCTACGTGGATAGGGACATAGCTAAACTTGTCCTCTAAGAGACCCATCCGCGACAGTCTTGGCAATTATTTTTGAATTACTCACTCGCCTTTGAACTACGTATTGGTATTCGAAAACAACTTCTTTGGACTCATATTGGTTTTCTTCTTTCACCTATTTAAACGAAGACTCGTACTTGATAGTTAGATCCAAAGTATCACCCTTAGTTGCCCTACCATCTATTGACAAGATAGTTAGCCACTGACCAACCAATGTGACTATATCCTCGTCTAAAGTTACTCGCCCTTTCCCTTGACCCTAGATTCATTATCGTGACCATCATTCACTCCCTAAATTAAATTTATGATTTATTTCCGTAATTATCGAAATCACGATTTTCTAAAGCATATTTTGAATATCGTGATTTGATTGTTCATTATTGATATACCTTTGTACCCTCTCAACCCCCTTACTTATTTTTAATTTCGAGGACAAAATTCTTGTAAGTTGGGTAGGATATAAAACCCCTAAATTTCTACTATTTTTTATTAAATTTGATACTGATTTAAAATTTTGTATTGTACGTCGCGTAGTCATATTGTACGTCGCGTACGAAATTTTATTTTTCGAAATTGCTCGACAAGTGCGAATATGTGCAAGCGTACATATTTTAGAAAAAAATATATTTTTCTAATTTTATAGTTTTAAAATAATTTATATAATAATTATTTTAGCTATCGTACCAAAATTCCAAGCTCATTATTTTATTTATTTTATTTTTACAAAATCTTTCGTTTATAACAATTATTGATAATATTCTTGTGCATACGTATATATTTTCTAAATATTTTACTAGTTTATTTTAAATAAAAATATAATTTTTGAGATTTATTAATATTAATATTTTATTATTCAAAAAGATATTTAAAAATATTTATTATTTTTAAAATTATTATTATTGGTATTTTGAAAAATATATTTGGAAGTTATTGTGGCCATTTAAATCTTGATTTAATTTTTGGATATATTTAAATGGATTAAATTAATATCCATATCTGGAATTTGAATTATCTTATTTGATTTTAAACTAAAGGATGTAATTTAATAAGATTTAAAATTGGATTTTGATTTGAATTTGGATTTGATTGATTTAAATTTATTAGTAGCAATTATCAAAAAGGGGATTTAAAACTACTTCTAATTCTTATCCAACTGGGAATTCCCACATCCTATAAATAGGCAGGTACTCCTCCATAAATTTCTATTTCTCCACAAATTCTACCATAATGTGCGTGCATCGTGTCTGTGCCCATCCGTTCTTATTCCATAAAATACAGATACATTTTTTCTCCTCCCCGTGTCCACAACCTGGACACGATGCACTCCTGTCACATAGCCCATCGGGCGCATCCCCCTAGTCTCTAACCTAACCCGAACCCTAAATCGTGCCGCTGATCCTTGTCCACCACCACCTTCACCATGCCACCGTAAAACCACCATCACCAAAACTTCCCCATCCGCCGTAGCCCCAAATTCTAAACCACATCCCCCAGGTCGTCTTCTTCTGGCCAACCACCCAACCCGACAGCCCGACCAAGCCCCAGCCAAACTCTGGCCGCCACAGGTACCATCTTCGCCATCCTTACCACCTCTTCCACACCTGTCATCAATACCTCCGTCGCTAGTACCACCACTCCACCGGTACCAACACACCCCCGCCATCGCCATCATCATCCGACACCACCGCTACCACACTCCGGCAACACAACCACCGCCGTCCAAACACCAGTGAAGAAAAAAAATATAATTTGCAAACCCTCACCTTGCCTCCCGTCCTCACCGAGCCGTGGCGGCGCTCCTCTCGCCGCGCTGGACCGTCTCCGTCGAGGACCAAGACCCCTTCTTGAAACCCTTCTCCGCCCGCGCCGGCGTCAGTCACCGGTCGCACGCCGACCTCCGCCTCCTTCCGCTGGCCGCTCGTTCCCTCCGCTCACCTCCTTCCCGCCCCGATCATCCTCACCGCTCTCCGCACTTCTCCGCTCCACTGCGCCTAGTCGCGCCATCGCGAACGCCTCCGGGACAGCCGGAGCTGCCCCGCTCAAGGCCGCCGGCGAGCCGGACAAAGCCCCCTTTTTCCCCCTTCTCTCCGTCCCGCAGCACCTAACTCCGGCCTCCCGTGCGAGCCGGCCAGCCCCCGCTCCGCTCATCCGCCGCACCCCCGGATCTGGAGCCGCCTCCGCGAACTCCGGCCTCCAGCACCGACCTTCCCCTCCGTGCCGAGCGCCACCGCCGCGCTCTGGCGAGCCCGCACGCCGTTCCTCCAACCGCTGAGCGGCGCCGCCCAGATCTCCCTTCCGCCCACATCGCTCCTCCCTCTCCTCCTCCTCGCTCTCTCTCTCAGCTCTCGATCTTTCTCTCCCATCCCCTTTCTAAATGTTTTTTTTGTTTGTTTTTTTTTCCTTCTCTCTCTTTCTAACTGTTGGTGGTTCTCCAGAGAAGAACCATATTTGCGTTTAATTTTTTATTTCTTTTTTTTATTCTGTTAATTATTATTATTATTATTATTATTATTATTATTATTATTATTATTATTATTATAATATTTTTACAAAAGAAGCAATTGTGCAATGTCTTAATATTATCACTAGGTAATATTTTATGGGGTTTAGTATTTAGTAATATTATTATCTCCATTGGCTCTTAATGATATTATATTGAACTATATATTAAATATTTTCAAAAACTATATTGTGATAAATATATAGTATTGGGCTTTGCCCTGCATATAATTTTAAATCGTGTTTAGATTTTTAATTTATTATAGGGTTGTAATATTTTCTACAAGAAAAATTTTGGTTATAAAAATTCCTAAGTGAGAACAGTCAATAAAGTATAGATTTTTATCAAGATGTTATTTTTACAAAATATGTTTCTTAACCTTAAATAAATTTTCTAATAGTATTTTATTCGCTTAAAATATTTTTCGATTTATAAGATATGGGTTTCAGCGTGGAATGTCATGTTGACAAAACTTACAATTTTGCCTTTAAACGACTTTTCGGATATTTATTTGAAGGCATATTTTGATTATAGATTATATTTCAATATTATATATAGTTTCCAAAAATCCTATATATTATTTATCTATTTTCTTTTTGATCGTCCTTCTATCCGTGACTAATCCTGTTATTCCTATTCATTTACCAATTCTTGATCTACTTTATAACACCCTAGCTAAATTGACCCTTCTGGACCCAGTGGAACTGTCTATGCCACCACCCGAGTTCACCTTGCGTAGTAGTTACCCGAAGTCGATCTTGTAACACATGATCATGGCGGCACACCAGGCAGCTCACCAGGCATCACAACAGGCAAGTATACATTGCTAATTAACTGCCAAATTATTTATTTTTTGCATTATTTACTTTGTTTTATATTGTTAGTTTCCCTTGTTATAAATTGCGCGTCCAAGCCACACTTGGGTGCAAACGACTTTATTAGTCATTTTATTTTTATTATATGCATGATAACTTAGTGTTAGCGGACTACCCTCCTATTGCGGGATATTTTTATATTTCTGCTGGCCATGACACTTACACTACACGGTTTGAGGCATTTTATTAGGGGCACGACTTATTGACTAGCTATCTCTAAAGTCGTGTGACGGATAGATGATCGTAATTGCTGTGACTAGGGTTTTAGAGACTCAAGCAGTTACAAAACTGGACGAGCCATGGACATGACTTGAACAGTGTGGGAAATATTGGAGAAGGACAGTCGCTAGTGCGTATGGGAATCCAAACAGGTAAACCACAGTCTCCGGATGGAACTATGGCAATTTATTTGCAGATACCCTCTGACGTTTTGGATGTTACGATCGGATACAGATGACTGGATGCCAGTTACGTACACATTGCCTAAAATCCCATCCATGCGCATGAAAGTTGTCCTCTAAATTGTACATTAGGCGGTTAGAATCTCCTTTGCATATTTGTGTCTAGAATAGTCTTTTATATATTATTTATTATTCTGACAGTTCATATTAGCATGTTCTTCCTGTATCTTGCTACGTCCGTCTGAGGACCTGGTTCTTCCCCAGGTGTGTGTTCATGTCTTCCGCATGTATCCTAGCCGAGGCGTGGTCTTCTCCATTTCTTCGAAGATGACGTGCCTTGGACCTTTCTTGCTACTTTCGCTAATTCTTTTCGTATGTCATGTATCTCTTTTCTTTTTATTAGTTGGTAGTGGACTTTGTCTCCGCCCAACGGTTGTATCATAAATATTCAAGTTGATTTTATATTATTATTCTTATCATTGTGGATGAGATTGAGTTTGTCTTGGATTACTGCATTTTACAGCTTATGTATATATACAAGGCCCTGTACTTCGTATGTATACAGCTGGCATGTCTACGTACTTAGTCCTACGTATATTAGGACTGGGGCGTTACATTTGGTCTGCCGGTTGAGGAAAAGCTTGTATGGTCTGAAGCAGGCTCTGAGGCAGTGGTACAGGAAGTTCGAGTCATTTATGGGGGAGCATGGTTATGCACGGACGACGTCGGACCATTGCGTATTTGTGAGGTACTTTGTCAAGGATGATTTTATCGTTTTATTGCTCTATGTTGATGACATGTTATTAGTGGGTCGGAATGCCACTAGGATAACGGAGTTGAAGCGCCAACTGGGCGTGGCCTTCTCTATGAAGGATTTGGGTGCAGCAAAGACTATTATTGGGATGGAGATCAGCCGAGAGAGAGAGAGAGAGTCCAAGCCGCTATACTTGTCCCAAAAGAAGTACATTCACCGGGTACTTCAGCGTTTCGGAATGGACGGGTCGAAGAAAGTGAGTTGCCCCCTTGCGGCTCACTTTAAGTTCAATGAGGAGCAGTGTCCATCTACCAAGGATGAAAAAGAAGATATAGAGCGGGTTCCATATGCCTCAGCTGTAGGAAGCCTTATGTATGCTATGGTGTGTACGAGGCCAGATATCGCTCATGCAGTTGGCACAGTTAGTAGGTACCTTTCAAATCCTGGAATGGTACATTGGAGTGCGGTCAAGTGGATTCTACGATACCTTCAAGGTACTGCTAATTGGAGACTTTCTTTTGGTGGTGACGAGCCGAAGCTGGTTGGGTATACCGACGCTGATATGGCTAGAGATGTAGACACGAGGCGATCGACTTCGGGCTATGTGATGATGCTTGCTGGAGGAGCAGTATCATGGCAGTTGCGGTTGCAGATGTGTGTTGCCTTATCGATGACAGAGGCAGGGTACATTACGGCGACGGAGTCTTGCAAGGAGTTGTTGTGGATGAAAAAGTTGTTGCAGGAAATGGGGCTGAAGCAAGAGCAGTATACTTTGCTTTGCGACTGTCAGAGTGCTATTCACCTTGTGAAGAATCAGACCTTTCATTGCCGGTCCAAGCACATCGAGACTCGATATCATTGGATACGGGATATGGTTGAGAAGAAGGACGCGGAGCTTGAGAAGGTTCATACAGATGATAATGGAGCAGATATGTTTACCAAGATTCTATCAAGGAAAAAGTTTGAGTTCTGCAGACAGATCGTCGGGATGACGATCTCCTCCACATAGTTATGAAGGGGAGAAATGTTGGAGTGGGTGGGGTTTCCAACCTATGTGGAGAATACCCCGGAGAGCGACGAACGCCATCCGTGTATCGGAGAAGTTTGGGGAGTGCATGGATCCTATTTTGGAACATATATGGTAAAAAAATATATGATTGGATTTCATATTTACTTTGATCATATATTTATGATTTGACCCTTCATATAATAACTTTCCATATAATTGGGCTTCCAATTATGGTAAGCTAATTATGATTGAATTTTCATTAAATATATGATTGATGCATATTGGAAGTTTCCATATATATTGGCCTTCCATGTATATGTTACCAAGGGCTTATAAAAGAGTGATGCATGCTAGTTAAAAACTCATCTCAAAACAAGAGTGCTTTACAATCTGAAAGAGAGAGAGAGAGAGAGAGAGAGAGAGAGAGAGAGAGAATTAAGGACTATTGTGAATTTGAGAGATTGCTTCGAATAATTTTTTGGCATCTCTTGTTATTCGGAGTCCGCAATCAAAAAAATTCTTCTTTCAAGTGAGTTGTGATGATCCGTGTTGGATCGGGAGGAGCTTGTAGAGAGTGTATTCTCTTTATTCCATTAGTGGAGGTTCTTCAGGGTTAGACTCCGATCGTCCCATGGTTTTTTTTCGCAAGGATTTTCCACGTCAAAAATTTTTGTGTTTGCGATTGTGTTCGGCGTTTTTGGTTTGTGTGCTTTTGCTTGGTTCTCTTGCAGAACTTTCTAGTTTGGAGGAACAGTTTTCGCGTTTCGTTTCCAACAATATTTTCACTAACTGATGGTGACAACCCAAGTAAAATAAAGTTTCCTTGGGTTGTACCAAAACCAAATGCTGGGTTATGGGGAAGCAGGTTCCCCAGGAATGAGACATGCCAAGGGACAAGAGAGAAGTGCTTAATGAATCAAAGGTTATTAAATTAGTAAACTTTAGGTTGAGATAAGGACCTTAACATTAACTAAGTACAAGTATCTTGGATTTCCATTCATCTTTATTATTCAACGAGAAGAAGGTTACCTGTGAATCCTTCTTTCTCCCAACTATATCAATCAATTTATTAATTTGGATGTATCTATTGCCAAGTTCTATGTTAATTTAGAAAATTTTAGATGACACTTATTTGTCAATCATATTTTCTTGACTATGAATTTATATCCCAATTTTCATACACACACCCGCACCTCTTCCGTAGTTCGATCCCGAGACCGTTCGCCTAGCCAAGGAGGTTATACCTTTTCTCGCTGACCACAAGAGTCTAGGGGTGAGCATTATTCGGTTTTGGACTGAAAACCGAACCGAACCGAACCGAACCGAACCGAATAAGAGATTCGGTTCGGTTTCGGTTTTGGATTTCGATTTCGGTACAAAACCGAATAAGAATATACCTATATATATATATATATATATATATATAGTTATTATATATATTAACCAAAAAACACAAATAAACCCCAAAATCGAATAAATCGAAAATCGAACCGATTTAATTCGGTTCGGTTATTGACCAATTCGGTTCGATTTCGGTTTTGCTTATTCGGTTTCAGTCCAATTCGGTTTTCGATTATTCGGTTCGGTTGGAACCGAATAAACCAAATACTCACCCCTACAAGAGTCATCTGAGTTCGGTTATTAAAATTAAAATTAAAATTAAAATTAAAATTAAAATTAAAATTAAATGTCAGAATTTAAATTAACGTTAATATTAACATTAAACTTAAAATTAAAAGTAAAATTAAAACTAAAATTTATATTAAAATTAAAATTAATATTAATATTAAAAAATTGGATAATTAAT
Organism: Iris pallida; assembly: GCA_029216955.1. NCBI lineage: Eukaryota > Viridiplantae > Streptophyta > Magnoliopsida > Asparagales > Iridaceae > Iris > Iris pallida. Next base: position 37,363,901 of record JANAVB010007399.1, read on the forward strand.
TTTTTGGTTAGAGTTTGCCATGTCAGTTGACATGTCATATGCCACGTCAGCTGCCATGTAAGGAGGGATAGTTTGGATGAACATTTTGGAGGTACGAATAGGATTACTCATTTGAAAAATACCAGGGAGCCGCACCAATATTTAAACTGGAAATTGCTGAGAAACCCAATTTCGGGGTGGACGTTTATGAAATGCCCACCCGCTGGATGAGTTTTATGAAATACCCAGAATTAAGTATTTTCACGTTAAATATTTCAAGATTCCCTTTTAGATACCACCCACTGGAAACTGCTTTTTTTATAATACCGAAACTACCCCTTCGCGCGAATTGGTCATCTATATATATTTGAATTCAAAAAACTCAGATCTGGATTGCGATTTTCGTCTTCTTCTTCTTCACGAGAAATCTGAATTCCATTGCTCTCATCTTTAGCAGAGATCGCAAAGTTCGTTCGTAGTTCGGTGTGTTTTTCTTCAGTCGAACTCAGATCATCGCTCGTCATCATCATCACCATCATCATCATCTTCATCGTGGAGACATTTGAAGTTTTTCTACGATTAGGTCAAATGTGGAGAGAAGATCTTTCTTCTTCTTTTCAATAAGAATTATCATCGTTTTGAAAGAAGAATGAAACTCTTTATTCCTAACAAAATTTTTCTAAAAAAATATATTCTCCATGTTAAAACCACGGAGAATGACCATTCTCCACCACGGAGAATGACCATTCTCCGTGCTAAAATGACGGAGAATGACTATTCTCCGTTTTAAAAACCACGGAGAATGGCATTCTTCGCGTTAAAAACCACGGAGAATGACAATTTTCTATGGGTTTTAACACGGAGAATGCCATTTTCCGTGGTAAAGTGACAGAGAATGGCCATTCTCCATCATTTTAGTACGGAGAATAGCTAAGATCCATCAATTACACGGAGAATGGCCATTCTCCGTGTAATTTAGAAACGGAGAATGCCATTCTCCGTACTAAATTACACGGAGAATGGTCATTCTCCTACGTTTTAACACTGGGAATAGCCATTCTCTGTGTAAATTAACACGAAGAATGTCATTTTCCATTTTAATTAAGACGGAGAATATCATTCTCCGTTTTATTTAACACGAAGAATGACATTATCCGTGTTAATTTACACGTAGAATGGCATTCTCCGTGTTTCTAACACGGAGAATGACCATTCTCCTGCATTTTAACACTGGAATGACCATTCTCCGTGTTAAATTACACGGAGAAATGGCCATTCTCCGTTTTATTTAATACGGAGAATTGCATTCTCTATTTTATTTAACACGGAGAATGACATTCTCCGTGTTTCTAATACGGAGAATGGCCATTCTCCTGCGTTTTAACACTGTAATGACCATTCTCCGTGCTAAATTATACGAAGAATGGTCATTTTTCGTGTAATTTAAGACGGAGAATGACCATTCCCCGTGTAATTTAGAAACGGAGAATGCCATTCTCCGTACTAAATTATACGGAGAATGGTCATTCTCCTACGTTTTAACACTGGGAATAACCATTCTCCGTGTAAATTAACACGGAGAATGTCATTCTCCGTTTTAATTAAGACGGAGAATGTCATTCTCCATTTTATTTAACACGGAGAATGGTCATTCTCCTGCATTTTAACACTGGAATGACCATTCTCCGTGTTAAATTACACGGAGAATGGCCATTCTTCGTTTTATTTAAAACGGAGAATTGCATTCTCCGTTTTATTTAACACGGAGAATGGCATTCTCCGTGTTTCTAATACGGAGAATGGCCATTCTCCTGCGTTTTAACACTGTAATGACCATTCTCCGTGCTAAATTACACGGAGAATGGCCATTCTCCGTGTAATTTAAGACGGAGAATGACCATTCTCCGTGTAATTTAGAAACGGAGAATGCCATTCTCCGTACTAAATTACACGGAGAATGGTCATTCTCCTACGTTTTAACACTGGGAATAACCATTCTCCATGTAAATTAACACGGAGAATGTCATTCTCCGTTTTAATTAAGACGGAGAATGTCATTCTCTGTTTTATTTAACACGGAGAATGACATTCTCCGTGTTAATTTACACGAAGAACACGAAAAATGGCCATTCTCCTGCATTTTAACACTGGAATGACCATTCTCTGTGCTAAATTACACAAAGAATGGCCATTCTTCTTTTTATTTAACACGGAGAATGGCATTCTCCGTTTTATTTAACACGGAGAATGGCATTCTCCGTGTTTCTAATACGGAGAATGGTCATTCTCCTGCGTTTTAACACTGTAATGACCATTCTCCATGCTAAATTACACAGAGAATGGCCATTCTCGGTTTAAATTAAGACGGAGAATGACCATTCTCCGTGTAATTTAGCACGGAGAATGGCCATTCTCCGTGTAAATTAAGACGGAGAATGACATTCTCCGTGTTACTAACATAGAGAATGACTATTTTCTGTGTAAATTAAGACGGAGAATGGCCACCCTCATGTGAAATTAACATTTTTCATGTTCTAACACGGATAATGACCATTCTCCTACATTTTATGGTCAGTTGAAACTTTGAAGGGCCATAACTTTTGACTGGGAGGTCGAAACGAGGTCCCGTTTGTCCCAAAACGAGCGTATCTTCGAGGAGCCTGAAAATAACCGCTTCTCCGTTAGACGGCCTTTCGAAATTTTAAATCGCAAAAAAATGATGTTTTGACCTCCGTTTTAGCACTTTTGCCGTTTGTCTCGGTCTTTCCGAAATTTTCCGAGGAGTTTTTGAAGAATTTTGAGGAAAAAACCTAGATTCGAAAGTGAGCAGCGTATGAAAGAAGATGAAGTATCGAAACATTTTTTTAAGAGTAGTTTCGTGGGTATTTTCAATAAATTAGAAGGAAGGGCAAAAAGGTCATTCGGAACCCTCTTTATATATTTTTTGCTAATTCTGGGCACGCGATGAAAGTTTCTTTTGCGGTGGGTTTTTCATAAAACTTTTTAAATTTTTGGGTATTTCATAAATTTTCCCATAAAAAAGGTGCAGAGAGCCATCCCAAATTTGAGACAGTTACAAGGAGCCGTTCAAAATTTATTGTTTCTTTAAACAAGGAGAGAAAAAAAAGTAATGTTGCTAATTACTTGGACAAGGTGACAGACTCAATATAAGCATGATAATAAGGATATCAGATGTAACCTCTATTAAGAATATAATTTTATAAGCAGAGAAGAGAAACTTTGCTTCTTGTGTTGATGCTACTAAAGTTCTTGCAGGATTGGAGTTCAAATACTAAACATTTCACTTCATGCCAATTTTGGTAAACATTCTATCAAAACCTATGGAAAATGTTTCCTTGAAGGGTTTTAGAGTTTAAAAAAAGAAAAAGAAATAAAATACAACCATAAAACATTATTAAATAATTTACGATAGACAAACTTAAGAGATTATGTAATAGTTCGTTATATTTCAATTTCACCAGCTTCACTAAGATTTTTACTATATTGGAATTCATATATTTACTTTATCTGCCGCGTCTTTTTCTCCTCATTTGACTCTTTCAATCTCTTGTTTGAGGTATCAGCTAGTCGTGGAACATATAAAGATATCAGATTCCGACATTTGCTATTCAGTATTCAACGCTTTTAAAGAATGAAGTTTTTGAAGAAATATGAAAAAATAAAACAAAATAGTACCCTTCAAAAAAAATACAAACAAAAAAAAAATCAACAATTTTAAGTTGCTAACAGAATGAATCACACTTCTACGGTTCTACCAGACTACCACTAATATACCTATCTTCTTTTCGATTTGATCTTCCTTTTGATTCTGAATTTTTCCTAATAATAAGAAGGGATCAGATCAATATAAATAAGACTTCTAAAGGACTTTATTGTTTGAATGTTATAAACATGGTTTGTGAACTAAGTTGGGCTCTGTATCCTTTATTTATCAAAGTTCACTCCTATGGATTCTTCTAAATGAAGCCATATTGAAATGTCATTTTATTTATTATTATTTTTCGTGCACAGGTCATTCACACATCATCCTTCTAAAATAGTTTCACAAGGTTGTTTGATTGACTCCAATTCCCATCCAACCTACCTCTGTTTCACCTAAACCTATTAACCAGTATCTTATGTTAACTTAGTTATATAGCATGAGCATCTTCAAACACCTGTTTCTTTACTCTTAATCTTTCACTAGCAAGGGTCCAGTCAAAACAGTCCACAATTCCCTAATGGTCAAGTTTTGACGAGCATCAACTCCACCATTTTCATAGACTTTCTAGCTGTGGAAGCTTGAAACTCGCTAGTAGAACTAACCGTTCGAGTCTTGTGTTGGAGTCGTTGAGCTTGAAACTCGCTAGTAGAAACTCGCTAGTAGAACTAACCGTTCGAGTCTAAACTTGCTTAGAATACCGTCAGAGCCACCCTTTCCACACAAACCCTACCCCTAACCTCGCCCTCCCTTCCCCCCTCCCCCCAACGCCGCCGTTGTCGCTGCAGCTACTGCGCCGCTGCTCCCGTGGCTACTGCTCCTGCGACCACTGCAGCCGCTGCTGAGCCGCTGCCGCTGCGGCTGTGCCGCTGCCACTGCTGCGCCGCTCCCGCTGCCGCTGCAGCCGCCGCTGAGCCGCTGTCGCTGCGGCTGTACCGCTGCTGCGGCTGCTACTGCCGCTTCTGCTGCCGTGGGTGCCTCCGTGCACACCACTTTTAGGGCTCCTACTGTGTAGGTAAGCCTAAACTTGAGATTTATCTCATCTGTGACACCTACGGTATAGGTAAGCCTAAACTTGAGATTTATTTCATCTGTGGCACCTACAGTGCAGGGAAGCCTAAAATCGTTCTTGAAGATTTATCTCATATGAGATTCTCAAGGAGATACCGATGATGCCTAGATCCGATGAAACCAGACATATTCGGATTTAGGAGAGGACGACGAGGACAAGCGTGAGTCGTGGAGCAAGTGTGACGTGATCGAGAAGAAGCATCGATGGAGGCGATCCTCAAGAAGCTGGATGCTGACGATGTGGCGACGTTGATGAAGTTGATAAAGGTGTCGGCTGGTGATAGCACGACACGAGCGCCGCCAAAGTTGGAACTACCTTCCATCAATTTTGTAGAAAATAATTGTTGTTGTATTTTATTGATTGGCTACTCCAGTACTTATAGGGAGTCTAGCTCCTCTTCATATTACATTTTCCAATGTGGGACTAAATTCCTTATTAGTTCTCAACACTCCCACTCAAGATGGACGATAGATATTAATCATTCCCATCTTGTTACATAGCTTCGACAGACTTAATGAACTAAGACCCTTAGTCAGACAGTCTGCCACTTGTTCTTCTGAGCGAACATGATCAATCTTCAGTATCCCTTGTTCTAGCATCTCTTTGATGAAAAATCGATCGATCTCGATGTGCTTCGATCTGTCTTGCTGAACTGGATTGTTAGCTATACTTATTGCAGCTTGACTATCGCTCAGAAGACGTAACGGTGCTCCCTTGTCCAGCTTCAATTCTGTCAGCAACGCTTTTACCCACAGCAACTCCGACACTCCTAAAGCCATTGCTCTGTATTCTGCTTCAGCTGTAGACCGTGCTACCACTGACTGTTTCTTGCTTCTCCATGAGACCAAGTTTTCTCCTACAAAAACACAATATCCTATGGTAGACCTTCTATCGTCTATACAGCTCGTCCAGTCTGCATCGCAGTATCCCTCAACTTCAATACATCCATTCTTCTAGAACCATAGCCCTTTCTCCGACGTCCCTTTCAGATATCTCAAGATCTGAAACACTGCATCCATATGACCCGTTCTTGGATAATGCATGTAGCGACTTACTACACTCACCGCAAATGAGATATCAAGGCGAGTGTGCCCCAGATAAATCAATCTCCCTATAAGTCATTGATATCTTTCACGATCAACTGGCTCTCCTGCTTCTGCTCCCAACTTGCACTTTTGGTCAATTGGAGTGACTGTTGTTTTGTATCCCAGCATCCCTGTCTCCTTCAGCAGATCTAGTGCGTATTTTCTCTGTGAGAGAACAATTTCTTGTTCGCCTTCACACACCTCGATACCTAGAAAGTACCTCATCGCTCATAAATCCTTCACCTCAAACTCCTTCGCGAGTTTTAACTTCAGCTTAGCGATCTCGACTTCATCATTACCTGTGATTACTATATCATCCACGTATACAGCAAGTATAGTGATGTGGCCTCTTGTATGCTGAAGAAAGACCGTATGATCTGCATTTGCTTGATGGTATCTCATGCCTGTAACAGCCTTTCTGAATCTGTCAAATCAGGCTCGAGGAGATTGCTTGAGTCCATATAGCGACTTTTTTAGTTTGCATACTATTCCATGCGATGTCCCTCCGTCTGATTCTGTAGTGTAGCACCCTGACGGGAGTTCCATGTACACTTCTTCTTGTAGGTCTCCATGGAGAAAGGCATTCTTCACATCTAACTGGTATGGCTTCCACTCATAGTTTGCTGCAATGGAGACCAGAGTTCTTACGGTGCTCATTTTCGCTACCAGAGCAAACGTCTCATCATAGTCGATGCTATATGATTGTGTGTATCCTTTTGCAACCAATCTTGCCTTGTATCGTTCCACTTTTCCTTCTGATGTCTCCTTTACTGTGTACACCCATTTGCATCCCACAGTTTTCTTCCCTTTTGGTAATGGAACCAGCTCCCACGTCTTATTTTTCTCCAGTGCCCCAAGTTCTTCTATCATTGCAGCTTTCCACCTTGAATCTTTCTTTGCTTCCTGCCAACACTTGGGCAACGAAGTAGAGTCTAATGATGCAATGAAGGCTCGATAATTCGAAGAAATGTTAGAATAAGACAGGTAGTTGGCAATATCATGTTCATAATCATCAAAACGACTAGGAGCCTTACCCGCATTGATGCGAGAAGATCTCCTTAAGGGAGCAATAGGTGGTGGAGAGATCATACCATCAGAGTCAGAGAGATCCGTATCAGAATTAGATTGATTCAGTACGGAGGCAACATCTTCAAGAGTTGGAGCAGGAGTAGACGAGGGACTTGGTACAGTAGGCATAGGGCACGGTACAGGCACAGTACTGGACTTCTGCTGTCTTCTTCTGTAGACTTGGAGCTCCTTTTCTATTGTCTGCTGCTCTCCCTGTTTAACATATGTATCTTCTTCATCTTCTGTATCGGAGTCACTGCTTTCTCCCCCTTTCGTCTAGTTTTCCACGACCGGACATGGGACCGATCTGACCACCACAGATGGACTTAGTTTCTCCCCCTCACATCTAACACCCTCTGTGTTAGATGTGTCACCAAACGCTGAACCGTCATCCGAACCATAATATGGTTCCAGTTCTCTGAATGTAACGTCTATGCTTACAAACATCTTCTGCTCAACTGGGCTCCAACAGGCGTATCCCTTCTGAGTTGTCGTGTAGCCGACAAAGACACATTTAACAGCTCTAGGATCCAGTTTGCCAACTCCTGGCCTATTATCTTGAACAAAACATACACACCCAAATACTTTCGGTGGAACAGTATATGTGGTTGCACCAGTAAGCATCTCCAACGGTGTCTTCCAGTCCAATACCTGAGATGGCATTCTGTTGATGAGATAAGATGCCGTTAACACTGCTTGCCCCCATAAGTGTTTCGGGACATTCATAGCCAGCATCATCGTCCGTGCGACCTCCAGCAGGTGTCTGTTCTTCTGTTCGGCCACACCATTTTGTGCCGGTGTACAAGCACATGAAGTTTAGTGTAGTATTTCATGAGTGGATAAATACTCAGCAACCTTCTTATTTGTATACTCCGTCCCATTGTCAGACTGTAAGCACTTAATTTTAGTGTCATATTGAGTTTCTCCTCGGTGATGAAAGTCTCAAAATGCCTCAAAGACGTCACTTTTATTCTTAATAAGGTAGACCCATGTCACGCGAGTATAACAATCAATAAAAGTGACGAACCATCAAAAATCGTTAATACCGGTTGTAGGACAAGGGCCCCATACGTCTGAATGTATCATATCAAATACAGCTGAACTTCTACTTCCTGAACTCACATACGTGCTTCTGGTATGTTTACTCAACTCACAAGCATGACAAAATAACTTCTCTTTATTAGCCCTTTGGTATAAGAACGGATACATTCAACTAATAATTTTAAAAGAAGAATGACCGACACGCTGGTGGTGGAGTAGCAATTCATCTTCTATACAGCGCCGTGAATCTTCCGTTGGTGTGTCTGCTACCAGAGATGCCAATGCTTTGTCCAGTCCAGCCTTGTCCAAGTACCACAGCCCCTTATGCCATGTGCTAGTCCCTGGTCGTCGTCCTGTCCCCTTCTCCTAAAAATTCATCGTAGGAATGTCAAAAGAAATAGTACAGTTAAGATCAAGAATAATGGCACTAATAGAAAGAAGATTGACAGGAAAAGATGGAGCATGTAAGACATTGGTGAGAGTGAGAGAAGGGGTGCATGCGACAGTGCCTTTACCCATGACAGGGCTGGAGTTACCATCAGCAGTCTGAATGCTCTCAGGCGTCGGTAGGTGAGTATATTCCTGGAACTCACCGCGGGATCCCGTAACATGGCGAGATGCCCCAGAGTCCATAATCTAACCTGGTTGGTGGACAGCTGCGGCAAGAGCACGCGCAGGAATACCTGTGCTGGTTTGGGCAAAGCAAGTGATGTGGTCTCCCGAGGTAGATGACACCCCATGAATGTCGTCCGAACTCGGATTCGTGCTGCGTAACCTTGCAAGGAACTCCTTCTCAAGAGGGATTAACTCAGCCAGGTGATTTTCTCTCCCTTCCTCCGCCAGATTAGCTTTGTGTTCTCCAGAATAATTTCTCCTTCTACCAGCATAACCGTCTCTACCACCTCGACGTCCTCTGCGGTCCCGTCCACGATCACTCGACTGACTTCGCAGGAGTTTTGTGCACACACTACAAGAAAAATGGCTTTTCTTGACGGTTTTTCCCCGTCAAGAAAGACTTTTCTTGACGGTTTTGGATCCGTCATCTAGGCCCCCGTCAAGAAAAGTCGACGCTTTTCTTGACGGTTTTTTATTTGTTTTCTTGACGGTTTTAAACCGTCAAGAAACAAGCTTGTCTTGACGGTTTTAAACCGTCAAGAAAACAAACAAAAAACCGTCAAGAAAAGTGTCGACTTTTCTTGACGGGGGCCTAGATGACGGGTAATAACCGTCAAGAAAAGTCTTTCTTGACGGGAAAAAACCGTCAAGGAAAATATTTTTTGATGTTTAAAAACCGTCAAGAAATGAATTTTTTTTGACGTTTTGCAATCGTCAAGATAAACATGTTTACAATAATATCAATATATTCCAGAATCCAATTACCAAACACACATAATATCAATATATGCCAGTTACAACACACACATAATATTATAATACACAATCTTTTTATTGATCACAAATACAAAGTTTGTACATCACAAACATCCAAGAATGATATATACAAAGTATACAAAAATTCTTCTCAAGATTGGAGGAAGAAGAGTACAAAGAATCACAAGCATGACCATAATTATGATGATGATCCTCAAGGTGATAATATGAGCTTGATTTCCTTCAAGAGTCTTCTCAGGATTGTGGACGAAGGAGAACAACCTGGTTATTGTCAAGAACAAACAAAGAATCACATACTAAGGGCTTAAAGAAAATTTATGTATGACTCAACATATACAATACATAATGCAAACTAACATGCATGGATGCATACATGACATAACTAAGATTAGAGTGCTCAATATTTCTCTTGTGCTCTAAGCTTTCCAATTTGGCAAAAAGGGATATTTGAGAATGAAATCAGCATGTAAGGATGAGTTGAAACTTTAATCTTCAGTTGTCCATGACATAGATACCGGTATATTATTTTATTAAGCATGAAAGGTAGCATGCATGACCAAGAAGAATGGGTCAAGTTTTATAAGTCCAGGAGTGCCTTCAATAGGTCATGATGTAATTCCATTGACCCTAATATCATAATTAGTTCCCCAAAAATGACTGGCTTCACAAATGGACTCAGTTTTATGAGTCACTTCCCATTTTACATTATTTTAATTTTTATGGGAAATTTCTAAAAACTATTGCAGCCTTGAACCTTGACATCTCCCTAACACGCCAAAGGCCTTAGCCAGTAGGCTTCCCCATCTTAGTCACCAGCTTGCAATTTGAAAAAAGCCACATATTATTTTCTAGAGGATAAGCCACCAACTAATGTTGCACAAAAAGACAACTCAACAAGTGCTTCGTGACTGAAGTATAGTGGAGAGAATTATACTGATGTACTTCAAAAGTAAATTGAGCCAGAAAGTATAATAGATGTTATACCATATCAACATGCAACAAAGTATACTCACATGTTCGAAAGCCAAGGTGACAAATCCTCCATTGCCTGATGCTCCGTTAACATGAATATCTAGCTTACGAAAATGTTTGATGGTTGTTTCTACACTTCTTGCCACATCCTCCTGCTTGCACAGATCGCCTTCAAGCCCAACAGCCTGTGTGACATAATTGATAAAGATTTATGTATTATCGAAGCATTAGGCTAACCAGATACATATTAGAGGATTCTCTAATATTGGTAAAGATTAATGAAGATCCACCTATGAATTCTTCCATTTTAGATAGCTTCATTGCCACATCCACCTGTAACATTATAAAACTATGTAGTTCTAGTTCAATATTTTCATAAATGAAATATTGCATCTAGTCTTATGGACATATCAAGAAAACTAGCAAGTTCGTGGGGAAGTATATTTATCACATCATTAGAAGAAAGCAAAAGGTAAGGTGATGGTCTGATGGCCCAATGCACCCTGCACATAAATCTTGCAACAAATTTCAAGTACCAATCATATAACTCTAGTTGGCATATGTAAGAAGAAAGGGAAAATGAATAGATTCCAATTAAGATGCAAATGGAGCCCTTAAAATTGCTACGTGAAAGACAATAAACAACTTCCTAGTTTAGAAATGTGTCTGAATAAAATATTAACTAATAGAAAGAACAATACAAATTGGGTGGTATTGGTAGTATCCTCCTACAGGACATTAATTATGTGGGAAAACACATAATAAAGCACTATGTAAGTTTAAAAATACATCAAACAATCTCATGATGTGTGTAGTATGAGTACAATTAATATACTTTTAAGAAGAACATCACTAGTATTTAACTTGTTTTGATGAAGAAGCCATATCAATTTAATTACCAGTCCCGCATAATATCCTCAACCTTATTTTAAACATGGATATCACCTTCCAAATATCCTTCTAAATACTGGGCCTTCTTAGGAAAATTTCTTAGATAAATGATATAACTTGCTTCTATTGACATAGATAATAGTTAGTTGTTTAACTAAAACAAGATCAATATGAATTAAAGCTCATCTAAATACTTGGTACAGTTTCCAATGTTGTCAAGTATGTTTCCTGTTAAGATATTGTTTCTCATATAACTGAAGAAACAAAGTTGGTAAGGAACAAGCAATGAAGGTAAATACACATGTAAGTCACCACATTGAAAGGAATCATGGAACTCACAAAAACCATAGCCTTGTCAGTTGGCACATATCAGTAAAGTGGGTTCCTTCTAAATTGTTCTCTTGCAGTTCCTTGAAAATTACTCATCTAGCATTAGTACAAGAACAACACATACTTTTGTTGACTACAAATGGAACAAGAGTCTAAAAAGGCAAAATCATATGGCCCTCCAACTTGCTGATATTTTTCAACCCTACTTGTGTTTCTTTAGGTGTGTGATTCCCCAATTTATTCTCAAAACATTGACTTTTCTAAAAAAAATCCTAGCTAACGTATAGTTCTATTACATTTCACTGATTCATAAAACTTATATTATATTAAAATTTCTTATCCTACTTCCCCAAAGAAAATGAATCACAAATGATAACAAGCTGAGAACGTTCTCACAAGCACTATAAAACTCTATTCCAGAAAATACATGGATATGAGGATCGTTCCAACCAATTTGCAGAACCCAAACGATAGCATCAGAACGTGTGTCTCCTAATTGTAGGAGACACAGACCAATCATCATCGACACGCATATATGAAATAGCAAAACCAACCCGCATATATGAAATAGCAAAACCAACCCAAGAGTTTCAGAAATATACCGAAGGGCAAGTCGGAATCCGAAGGGACGCCTCGGACTCGTGCTACGTGTGCGGACACGGACGTCGCCTCGCCGTGTCGCGGCTGCGATCATCGGGTCGGCTACGGGAAGCACGCACGGAACGGGAAGCGTCCACGGGAAGCACGGGCAGCAAGCTAACATAAACATTATAATGTGCGCGCCTTTTTTTTTTGCACATGCATTACTTGACGTATCAGGCCTCAAACTATAAACTTTGAGGGCACAACTTCTAGAGTTCGTATCAGGCCTCAAACTATAAAGTCAGCCACTGCTCACGGATGACCACATACCGAGTCTCTACTTAGTTAAATTTAGGTCAGGGTCAAGTATTGGGAAGAAGGGTGAAGTAATTGTCATGTCTTTCATGTTGGATGGAAGTCTGACTGAGTGCAAACACTTAGAATTTCATGGTACTAAGTTTACAGTTACAGATTAGCCTCATTTTTTTAAAATAGTCCTAACATAAACATTATATCGTGCTTTATATCAGAAGACTTGAACCTATGAAAATTAATAATAAGTTGATATACCATCTTCCTCCATATAATTACAAATAGGAATTAATAATGATAAGAAGTGTACAGAATGCAGAAGTTTTACTTTATTCTATCAGAAACCATAAAGATTCGAAACTTCCTAGTTATTATATAATTGCTGCAAACAGAAATGTCAAAACATTAAGGATCATTTTAGCGAACAGCTAATGTGCACCACAAAAATAGCCACTGCAGACCAACAGGACAAAAAAAGGGCATTTCAACAAACAGATCGCAGGCATAGGTGAGATAGAGGAGGCGTGGGAGAAGACCGGTCTACAACACTTACTTGGGGATTCGAACATGAAGGTGACGGTGTCACTCCCGTCGTCGGCCTTGATGGTGATGATGTCATCGTTGCCGGCGCACTTGAGCATCTTGGCCATGTTGTTGAGGTTCATCCCCATGGAGAGGTTGCGGTCGCACCGGTAGTGTTCGAAGCCCTCCGATCGGAGGAGGAGAGCCACGAGGGCCACGTGGCTGGAATCCATGGCCTGGAGGGAGAAGCCGGTGGAGGAGCAGTCGAAGTTGGCATCGGTGACCAGATCCTTGATGGATTCCAGGACCTTCTTAAGGAGACTTCCCTGAACTAGCCTCAGTTCCAACATCCTTCTTCTTCTTCTTCTTCTTCTTCAGATCTCCCTCTCTTTAGAACAGGGTTAGGGCACGGTCGGGAGGGCTGTGGAAGTCGGGGTGGCTGACGAGATGGTCGGAAAAGAAGCTAGGGAAGAGGGCGGAGGAGAGGGGGAGACTTACAGGCTCGGTCGCCGGTCGGGGTTCGCCGGCCGGGGGAAGACTTCCACCGGAGGGGGAGCTCGAGAGGGAGAGGGATGGGGGAAGGAGGAAAAGAAGTATGTGGATGTGAAATATATAAGAAACCCTCGATTCCCAAATTTTGTTAAAACCGTCAAGAAAATTTTTTTTTTGAAAAAATTACGAAAATGGCATCTGAAATGTGCGCGCCTTTTTTTTTTTGCACATGCATTACTTGACGGTTATCAGCAAACCGTCAAGTAATGCAATGGGTTTTCTTGACGCTTTGTATAAAACCGTCAAGTAATATGGTCAAATTTTAATATATAACAGAAAAATGGGTGTTTTGTTGACGTATGTCTAAAACCGTCAAGATAACTGCTTTCCTTGACGGTTTTGACCATACGTCAATAAATTGACCGTCAAGAAAGGTCATTTTTCTTGTAGTGACAATCTGATATAATGCCCTGAGTCACCACAGTTGTGGAAAACATCGGCCACAGAGGGAGGCTGATTGAAGGCAGCAAGGGCAGACTTGTCAACAGTGGCTTGCTCCCCCTGGAAATAGCCCTTGTCAGGCATCAACTTCAAGCGAGGCTCTTCTTGTGCCATGGCAGCTATGGCTTCTTCTAAGGTTGGAAGCATGGGCTGTGCTAGGAGTACATTCCTTCTATGCTCAAAACACAGGGTTAAGACCCTTCAAGAACTTCATTATCCGTTATCACGAAATATAATCCAAGAACTTTTGAAAATATTTCGCAAATGCTGGTTCAACTTGGACATCTTCCATCCCAAGAGGATCATAGTGATCCAGATCAGACCAGTACTTCTTCAACAGTGCTGCATACTCAGAGATGGTGCGGTCGTCCTGGGCCACCCTATCAAGTTCATTCTGCAGTTAGAAGACCCGCATAAGATTGTCTGAGTCTGAGTACATATCCTTCAAAGTTCACAATATATCAGCAGCAGCCTCCATCATCTCTACATTGCCCGACACCTGGTCGGTCAAGGAGGCTGTCAACCATCCAGCTACAATATTGTTGACAATTTTCCAAATAGCAAACTCCTTTGAGGAGGGATCATCTGGCGCCTTGGTTTGGTCATTGCCGTAGCCAACCAAGCCACGTCCCTTCAGCGTCCGCATGGCCTGCCGTGACCATTTCAAATAGTTGGACGTTTCTTCCAATTCGTCTCCATCTTGTCCAGCTTTTTTATTTTGTAGGATGACGGATCCACATCAGTATGGATCACACGTGGGATTGCCTCGGTTAATCTCTTGGATAAAATATCATCAACCAAGGCCTTCATTTCTTCTGCTGTCAGTTTACCACTGATCGAATCCATGGCGTCTTCAACTGTGATTCATCGTCGTCGTCATCGTCTTCGTCGGCTTCGTCGTCGTCGTCTTTATGTAAAGTCTTCAACAGAGACCTTACGAATGCGCTGGTAACGTGGCCAACACCGATGCGCGCATGTAGATCCTAATTTGTAGATCGAGAACGGAAAACAAATAAAGTATTTGTAATTCCGGATGGCGTAATCTAGGAACAGAAGGTGTAAATAAAGTATTTAACAGCCATCCGTCTTCGAATAACCGCCCACATAATCTCTCCATCAAATTAGGGTTTTCTCTATTTTTGTTTGTCTTTTTTGTTTTGAAAAAGGGGGGGTTCGGCAGCAGTGGGGTCGAAAGAGGGAGGGGCGACGTCGGGTGGGGGAGGGCAGGGGGGGTCAGCAGCAGGGGGCAGCAGGGGGGTCGGCAGGGGGGGAATCGGCAGGGGAAAATCGGCAGCAGGGGGCGTCGGGGGGGCAGGGGGCAGGGGGAGTCGGCATGGGGGTCGGCGACAGGGGGGGGCGTCGGCAGGGGGGTCGGCAGGGGGGGATCGGCAACGGAGGGGTGGTCGGCAGGTGGGGGGATCGGCAGGGGGGTTTTGCCGGGTTGGAGAAGGGTGGGAATTTTTTTTTATGGTTATGGCTCTGATATCATGTAGAAAATAATTGTTGTTGTATTTTATTGATTGGCTACTCCACTACTTATAGGGAGTCTAGATCCTCTTCATATTATATTTTCTAATGTGGGACTAAATCCCTTATTAGTTCTCAACAGATCTGAAGTTGGATGGACCAGCCACCTATCTGAGTTGGTCACAGCGGGTGAGAAGAATCCTTGCAGGAAAGAACCTGGAAGGATTCTTGACGGACGAGAAGACAGAGCCGGAAGAGGGCTCGACAGGACGCATCGAGTGGAAATCCACTCATATGGTAACTTACATCTGGCTTCGCAATTCCTTAGTCCAGTCTATTGCTTCCACAGTAGATGGCATTGAGATGGTGAAAGACGTATGGGAGAAGTTGAAGAGAACCTATGATGGCGTAGGAAACAACCTACGGATCTTCCAGATAAAAGGGGAGATCGATGACACCGTACAAGGGGAGAAGACGGTGCAGGAGTACACTACGGAGTTGGAGCGTCTCTGGCTGGATTATTGTTGAGAATCAAT
Organism: Iris pallida; assembly: GCA_029216955.1. Taxonomy (NCBI): domain Eukaryota; kingdom Viridiplantae; phylum Streptophyta; class Magnoliopsida; order Asparagales; family Iridaceae; genus Iris; species Iris pallida. The sequence goes on from JANAVB010007399.1 coordinate 37,379,864, forward strand.
AAGGGACTTTTAGTCCCACATCGGAATATGTAGTATGTAGAGGAGCTAGACTCCCTATAAGTAGTGAAGTAGTCTATCAATAAAATCATCCAACCATTATTTTTTACATGGTATCAGAGCCATAACTCTCTCTCTCTCTCTCTACAAAAAAAAAAATTCTTGCCGACCCCCTTCCCTTGCCGACCCCCCCTCGCCGACACTCCCTCGCCGACCCCCCCTCTCCGCCCCACCACCAGCAGCAGCCCCCTAAGCTGACCCGCCCCTCGCCGACACATCCTCGCAGACCCACCCGACCCCCCCGACCCCCCGACCCCCCCGACCCCCCCGACACACCCTCGCCGACCCCCCTCGCAGACCCACCCCCGACCCCCCCGACCCCCCTTACCGACCTCCACCAGCAGCGCCCTCCCTGCGACCACCAGCATCCCCCCCTCCGACCACCAGCGGCACCCCCCTTCCAAACCCTAACCCTAGCCTTTCCATCTACTACAAACTCGAGCCGTCCTTTCTTTTCTGAAAAAAAACGGTGTATTTCGAAGACAGACGGCTGCCAAATGCTTTATTTGCACCAACTCTGATCCTCGCTTACGCCGTTTGGAACTAACAAATGCTTTATTTGTTATTCCTTTTTCACATCGGGATCTCTACAGAGACTGATCATGTCTTCTCTGGTGTCCTGACGTGTTCACTTCACATGCGCGCGCCGGTGCTGGCCAAGTTAGTAGCGCATTCTTAAAGTCTGTGGCGTCGAAGAAGATGACGAAGACGACGAAGACGAAGAAGACGACGAAGTGGGGGAAGTTGCCGACTCCGACGTTGAAGACGTCGAAGAAGACGACAAATAGGGTTCACAGTTGAAGAATCCATGGATTCGATCAGTGGCAAACTGACGATCGAAGAGATGAAGGCCTTGGTTGATGATATCTTATCAAAGAGATTAACTGAGGCAACCCCACGTGTGATCCATACTGATGCGGATCCGTCACCTTACAAAATGGGGAAATTGGAGAAACTGGAGACGAAGTTGGAAGGAACGTCCAACTACTTGAAGTGGTCGCGGCAGGCGATACAGACGCTGAAGGGACGTGGCTTGGTTGGCTATGTCACTGGCCAAGCCAAGGCGCCAGCCGATCACTCCGCAAAGGAGTTTGATGTTTGGGAGATTGTCAACAACGTAGTGGCTGGGTGGTTGACTGCCTCCTTAACCGACCAGGTGTCGGGCAATATCGAGGCAACGGAGGCTGCTGCTGATATATGGCGTACTCTAAAAGATATGTACTCCGGCTCAGGCAACCCTATGCGCGTCTTTCAACTACAAGATGAACTCGATAGGGTAGCCCAAGACGAACGTACCATCTCTGAGTACGCAGCCCTGTTGAAGAAGTACTGATCTGATCTGGATCATTATGATCCTCTTGGGATGGAAGATGCACAAGTCGAACCAGCATTCACGAAGTACTTTCAGACGTTCCTGGCTTATATTTCGTGGCAGCGTATGATGAAATTCCTGAAGGGACTACACCCTGTATTTGAGCAGAGACAGAATATCCTCCTATCCTAACCCACGCTTCCGACCTTGGAGGAAGCTATAGCCGTCATGACACAGAAAGAAGCTCGACTGAAGTTGATGCCCAATAAGGGCTCCTACTAGGGAGAGCAAGCCGCGGTTGAAAAGTCTGCCCTTGCTGCCTTCAATCAACCTCCATCTGTGGGTGGTGTTTGCCACAATTGTGGTGACTCCAGACATTACATCCAATTTTGTCCAAAACCATAGTGCGATCAGTCTAATGATCGAGGACGGGGTCGTGGAGGCCGACGTGGTAGTAGAGGAGGATATGCTGGTCGAAGGGGCGAACACAAAGCAAATCTGGCGGAGGAAGGGGGAGAGAATCAACTGGCTAAAATAACCACGCTTGAGCGGGAGTTCCTTGAGAAGTTGTGCGGCACAAAGCTGGGTTCGATCGACAGTCCTGGGGCGTCTTCTACCTCGGGAGATCACATCACTTGCTTTGCCCAAACCAGCACCGATAATTCTGCACGTGCTCTTGCATCTGTCCATCAGCCAGGATGGATTATGGACTCTGGGGCGTATCGCCATGTCACGGGATCCCGTGGTACGTTTCAGGAGTATACTCACCTACCATTGCCGGAGAGTATTCAGACCGCTGATGGTACATCCAGCCCTGTAATGGGTAAAGGCACTGTCGCATGCACCCCTTCTATCACTCTAACCAATGTCTTACATGCTCCGTCTTTTCCTGTCAATCTTCTATCAATTTGTGCTATTATACTTGATCTTAACTGTACTGTTTCCTTTGACATTCCTGCGGTGACTTTTCAGGAAAAAGGGACAGGACGACGACTTAGGACTGGCACATGGCATAAGGGGCTGTGGTATTTAGACAGGACTGGACTGGACAATGCATTGGCATCCTTGGTAGCAGACGCACCACCAGAAGCTTCATGTCGCAGTGTTGAAGCCGACTTGCTACTCCACCACCAGCGTGTCGGTCATTTCTCTTTTAAAGTTATTAGTAGAATGTATCCGTCCTTATATCAAAGGGCTAATAAAGAGAAGTTATTTTGTAATGCTTGTGAGTTGGAAAAACATACCAGAAGCTCGTATGTGAGCTCGGGGAATAGGAGTTTAGCTGCTTTTGACATGATACATTCGGACGTATGGGGCCCTTGTCCTACAACCAGAATTAATGGCTTTCGGTGGTTCGTCACCTTTATTGACTGTTATACCCGCGTGACATGGGTCTACCTTATGAAGAATAAAAGTGACGTCCTTGAGACCTTTCGGGACTTTCATCGACGGGTGGAAACACAATATGACGCTAAAATTAAGTATTTCCGGTCTGACAATGGGACGGAGTATACTAATAAGCGGGTTGCTGAGTATTTTTCCACTCATGGAATACTACATCAAACTTCATGTGCTTATACTCCGGCATAAAATGGTGTGGCTGAACGAAAGAACATACACCTGCTGGAAGTCGTACGGACGATGATGTTGGCTATGAATGTCCCGAAACACTTATGGGGTCAGGCTATATTGACGACATCTTATCTCATCAACAGAATGCCATCTCAAGTATTGGACTGGAAGACACCATTGGAGATGCTTACTGGGACAACTACATACACTGTTCTACCGAAAGTTTTTGGATGTGTGTGCTTTGTCCAAGATAATAGGCCAGGCGTTAGCAAATTGGATCCTAGGGCAGTTAAATGTGTCTTTGTTGGTTAGACGGCGACTCAGAAGGAATATGCCTGTTGGAGTCCAGTTGAGCGGAAGATGTTTGTAAGCATGGACGTTACCTTCAGAGAACTCGAACCATACTTTGGTTCGGATGAAGGTTCAGCATTTGGTGATACACCTAACACAGATAGTATTAGATGTGAGGGGGAGATAATAAGCCCAAATGTGGTCGTCGGATCGGTTCCGTGTCCGGTTGTAGAAAACTGGACGAAAGGGAAAGAGCACAGTGACTCAGATACAGAGAATGAAGAAGAAGATACATATGTTACGCAGGGTGAGCAGCAGACAAGGGAAAAGGAGCTCCAAGTCTACAAAAGGAGACAACAGAAGTCCAGTACTGTGCCTATGCCGTGCCCTGTGCCTACTGTACCAAGTCCCTCGTCTACTCCTGCTCCAACTCCTGAAGATGTTGTCCCCGCACTGAATCACTCAGATTCTGATGCGGATCTCTCCGACTCGGATGGTATGATCTCTCCACCACCTATTGCTCCCTTAAGGAGATCTTTTCGTATCAATGCGGGTAAGGCTCCTGCTCGTTTTGATGATTACGAACATGATATTGCCAACTTCTTATCTTATTCTAACATTTCTTCGAATTATCGAGCCTTCGTTGCATCGTTAGACTCTACTTCGTTGCCCAAGTGTTGGCAGGAAGCAAAGAAAGATACAAGGTGGAAAGCTGCAATGATGGAAGAACTTGGGGCACTGGAGAAAAATAAGACATGGGAGCTGGTTCTATTACCCAAAAGAAAAAAAAAGCTGTGGGATGCAATGGGTGTACACAGTGAAAGAGACGCCAGAAAGAAAAGTAGAGCGGTATAAGGCGAGGTTGGTTGCAAAAGGATTCACACAGTCATATGGCATAGACTATGATGAGACGTTTGCCCAGCAGCAAAAATGAGCACCGTGAGAACTCTGGTCTCCATTGCAGCAAACTATGGGTGGAAGCTGCACCAGCTGGATGTGAAGAATGTCTTTCTTCATGGGGACCTGCAAGAAGAAGTATACATGGAGCTCCCGCTAGGGTGCTATACGACGGAATCAGACGGAGGGACGTCGCAAGAAAAGGTGTGTAAACATAAGAAGTCGCTATACGGGCTCAAGCAATCTCCTCGAGCCTGGTTTGATAGATTCAGAAAGGCTGTTACAGGCATGGGATACCATCAAACAAATACAGATCATACGATCTTCCTCTAGCATGCAAGAGGCCACATCACTATACTTGCTGTATATGTGGATGATATAGTGATCACAGGTGATGATGAAGTCGAGATCACTAAGCTGAAGTCAAAACTCGCGAAGGAGTTTGAGGTAAAGGATTTAGGAGCGATGAGGTACTTTCTAGGTATCGAA
>JANAVB010007399.1:37389481-37584481 GCA_029216955.1 Iris pallida
GATAGATTATTCACTTGGTGAGACAAGGTTTTCTAGAAATAATGATCTAACCTTGATAAATGGTGCAATTCCTTCTCCTTGCCCATTGGATATCATCCTCACATCTTAGTCAGATTGCCTATTTAGTTCCTATTTTTGCCATAAGAATTGTTATTTTTTTATGTTATCCATAGATGAACCTCAAGTTAGTTTCGATTCAAGTTTCCTTAAAGGCTTGAATACACATGGAATAGCTAGAATGTTTGTATTTCTTTTGTCCTCAGTTATTTCTTTCCTGTTCAATCCTTTATTTTAAGGGTCGTGATTTATAGGACAAATGCTTACGCTTTATTTCATAGTCAACTTGTTTGAATCTATAGAAGCCCATGAAGTTTTACAGATATAGTTAAAAGAATATTAGTTAACTCATAATGGCAGGACAGTAGCACACTGTCGCCATTTATTTGAATTATGGAGACTATGGACTCACTGCAGCCAGCAGCGCACTGGCGAGACACGACCCTAGAATTGAAATTTTTAAGAAAATATAGGTGAAGGGATATTGCCAAAACTATGGCTAGTGGTCCTCTCTTGATCACAGATACCCTTGAGCCAATATTAGTGGAAGTTTTGTAAGTTGGGGTAGCATGTCTCCCGACCTAGCATTCTGTAGTCCTTGTGACTTATTGACGAGAAAATTGATTGACGCTAATAGGTTTACCTAGAATACAGAAGTTAGAGGTCATAACCCATTAGTCGACCAAGTCCTTGTGGATAAGTAGATGGTAGGAAGACTGTATAAGCAAGAACCCTGGTAAAAAAAATTTTGATTCTCACAAAAACTCGAACTACTTGTGCCTTCTTTCAAAAATCTTGTATACTTGTATTTTGACTATCTTGACCAATGTTGCTATCACAGCCTAGTTTTGCAAGCTCACTCTGTTCTCGAGCTTGATTCAAGACATATGTTTAGTGGGGACGCCTACTAACATATTGTCTAATCAGAATCGATGTATTACGGTCTGATCAACCGTAGTGCACTTGGTTCGCTCTCTCTTTGATTAACCTACGTGGATTGAGATATCAAGGTATCTATGGTCTCGTCCACGACTGCTTTGACAATTCCTCTTGAAATTATACGTTCGCCTTTGGATCACGTGATTGTATTCAGTAACCTCTTTCTTGAACTCTTTATTGTTTTTGTCTTTCACTGATTTAGAAAGACAGAAGCTCGTAATTGGTAGTGAGATACCGAGTATCCCCATGGCTATGGTAGTTGTATATACAAGGGTAGTTATCGTCAGCCAGCCATGTGATTGAGTTACTCGTTCTCCCCTCGACTTTCAAGCTACTATTGGAACCCCTAGCCATCTGAATTTGAGAATGATGAGGGTTTTACCCTTAGTCGGAATGCCAACCTAGGAGATTCCCTATTCTCCAGAGACCAAATGTTGTGAGCCTCTAATCTTTTGTTTGAAGCTTGCTTCAACTAGAACCCTTGTGACACTAGTCCGGCAGGTTTGACCCCAATAGAAATTCATGACTCAGTTGTTAGAAATCTTTTCATATGATGTGCCTTAGAGTTGCTTACCCCGTCGACAACTCATGTATACTGTGGACGAGTAGGTCATTCTATTTTATCGACCATGTGTCATTGCACACGCTCTCGTTTTCCAACTATTGAGGAACGACCCTTGACTTGACTTATATCAACAGCATCCCGTTACGCCGTGCCTCATTCTTTATCAACAAGAGTCGGGATACAATATCCGGACTTTGAAATTCTTTTGACCTCATCCTAAATCCTAAGGTGGGTAGACTGTAAGCCTTCTAGAATTTTTGGGGTATGCAAGGATTACCGATTAATTAGAATGATTTCCATTAAGATTATAGTTAGTGTCTCATTTGACTTCCACTTTTCATTTAGGTCATTTTGCGTCCCTGGCCGTGTCATTAATATTCGGAGTACGAGACCAACTATTATCTTCCAACAAATTTTATATGCAAAATCTAGACGAGTCCACCTTCATCTAGGTATATCATGTCCCACTCTAATACGTCCCCTTGTACTCTATTTTCATGGTACGACTTTCAGGATAAAAGGACTAGACATAACTCTTACCATAGTACCTACCTGGTATACTTCCCGAATACCATTAGAGCCTCAAACCTCGACTCAAACCTTTCGACCCAATATATGGTTGTGATCTACTCGGAGCCCACTATGCACATGTCACTAGTGTACCATTCAATTGTGTCTTCTCGTGCTACTTAAACACAAAAGTCACGGAAGGCGCACCTTCAGGGCTTAGAGAACCTATTTAACCAATCCGACTGTCCAACTAGCTCAACCACTTGGGTTGAAACCTATTCTAGGTTACCCTAACCTAGTAGAAATAGTTTATCATGGGGATATTGTCCAGTCAATATAGATTGAAATCCTAGGTTCATCCAACCAGCGATTGATGTCCAATCAGGAAACCCATTAAGACCCAGTAAAACCCATACATACATACCACTATATTTGGACTATTAAAACCGAACTATTTGAAATAGGTTCCTACACCTATTAGGTAGTCTCCACCTCTTGGAATGTGGTGTCATTCGTAACCATTATTCCATCTACCTAGAAGTCGCGATACGAACTTATATTGCATTTTATCCCTTGCTCGTATGTTTAAATAACCACGGGAAAGATCACAATCTTGATTCCTCATATTCCGTTCTATTATGGAAACTGTTAAAGTTTCGAGAACGAAACTTCTGTATTGCACGGATTGCAAGACCCTCTGAGAAACGGAGGGTTCTTTGATCTAGCAAGTGACTAGACTAGAGTAGCCCACTCTAGCAAATGAGTTAATGGTTCACGAATTTTCTTTCTAGCTATATCATTGGATACCGCTACTGCTCTTGAAACTTTATTTTTACTCTCGATTGTTCTTCCTTATCTTATGTCCTTCCTATTTCGGAGCGACGATGGTCACACTTACTAGAATTTACCAATATTTAGCTACGTGTGTAAAATTGTTGCTTGTTAGATTTTAGGTTATTTGATAGAAATGAGAGGATTATAGGGGCCAAGAGCAGTAGATATCTTTGGGTAGAAATTTATTTAGCAATTAGTTGGAAGATGATAAAGTTTAGCGAAATAAGAATTGAGGGAGTAGTATGACCAAAGGTGGGTAGAAGTCCTCGGAGTTTGAAATTGCAAAATGGCTAGGAGGATGATATAAACTGTTTTTGAGGAATTAAATTCGAGGAGATTAAAGTAATGGTAGATTTCCTTGTTGAATTTAAGAAATAGTTATAAATTAGAATTTCGAGGACGAAATTATTTTTAAGGTGGGTAGATTTGTAGCCTCCCTTTCCGGAATTTTTAAAAATATTTTGTGATTATTTATTTTTATCGAAATGGTGATTTTATATTTTTATAAATAATTATTTAGTTAATTATTACGGTAGATGGTTTTAGCCATGATTAAGAATTGGAGTACAAGACGACTAGAAATCATGGCACGAATAGCGCAGTAGCGTGCCTTGACTAGTGTTTAGCCATGGTAGGGGAAGGCCGAGTCATAGTGATGTCCTAACTAGGAAAACCAGGCCAAGTTGCGACGTAATCCTTATCGAAGATCATTTATTTATTAATTATATTATTTAGTTTTAGGGAACCCGGTTGTACCAAACTAGTGCAGATTGGACTCAAACCAAGCCCAAGCCTATGTAGACATACTTTTAGGTATGTACAAATATTTTCTAGCTTTTTGGGTAGACTTAACGACATTTTCTAAATATTTGGTTACTTATACAAATAGTTATTATTATTATTATTATTTAAATAGAGTTTTAGAATATTGGTACAATTTCCTAGGGCCAGATATGTCCACCAAGACTCTTTGGGTTATTTGTGGGTTATTGGTATTATGAAGTTTATATATATATATATATATATATATATATATATATATATATATATATATATATATATATATATTATATATATGAAAATAGATATATGTGTATATGTATACATAATATATGGAGTTTATTTAGTAGGTTTATTGGTATATGTATATATATAATATATATGTGTAAATGTATGTGAATATGAATAAATATTATATATTGTGTATGTGTACGTATATACATATAAATATATATATAGAGGTATACGTGTATATATAGATATATGTATATAAATATATTATATAGGCGTACAAGTGTATGTATATATAAATATATATATATATATATATATATATATATATATATATATATATATATATATATATATATATATATATATATATATATATATATATATATGTAGATGTATATGTGTACGTATATACAAATATACATATGTATTTATATATGCGTAGGTGTATATAAATATATACTACATAGGTATTTATGTGTATTTATATATAAATATTATGTGTGTGTAAATGTGTGTATATATGTAATATATATACATAAGGGATTACATATATATATATATATATATATATATATATATATATATATATATATATATATATATATATATTGGATAATATAGGAAATAAGAAGTAGAAAAGGAAAAGAAAAAAAAAGGAAATGAAAAGAAAAGAAAACAGGAAAAGGAATAAGGAGCAGCCTGTGCAAGCTCGAGCCCAACCCGGGCTGTAATAGAACCCCCCAAGAGCCCACGACCCAATTCTTTCCCCCCACCCTGTCACAGAACGCGTATAAACCCAAACTTCCCCCTTATAAACGAACAAACCCGAACACCTCAAACCCTAACGAAAACCAACGCCGCCAAACCCCAGCACTGGGCGAACCGCCCAGCGGCCGCGCGCCGCCGGGGGACCACCGCCGCCGGCACGGCAAGGCCGGACCAGACGCGCGCGCGCGTCAGGACTGAACCGAACATCAGTAACAGAGTTTACGAGGCCGCTTTCGCAGCGCGTGTTCTCGGCGCATGCTCGATCGATTAGCGATCTTTCACTTCAGGTACGAGCACAACCTATACCACTATTTTTTCCTTCAATTACATTGTATCTAGATGCCCTAGGTCATCGGCAAATCGATGCTAAACTCGACCGAAAATTGTCCCGAAATAGGACATTAGCACAGTCCAGACACTCACCTTGGAAGGCGATTTCTCGCCAATCCATAGACCGAATTCGAAAACCATCTGAACAGACTTCTAGACAACCTAACCGGCATTAAAACCCTATTTTTATATTATTTTTATAGTCAGTATATGCTAAGATAAATAGACTCGAAAATTGGGAAAAAACCGCTAAAACTGTTTTTCAAAAAACTAGAAATTTATCGATACGACGTGCGTCCCGTCATTCCGGGCGACGTAGTCGCGAACCGAAAGCATCGAAAGGTGCATAACGGCTTCGTGGTCGTGTGGGCTTTGACGGAATTCAAATTGGTCGCGTGTGCGCGACAAATTTGATGCGTATCCGTCAAAATTCACCGTATCGGCCTCTGTGCAAATTTCTCAATTAGTTTGTGCACGTTCATCAGATCGAACGAAAATTACGCCAACAGAACTGTATCATTTTTCTGGTCCTGTATGCCAAGTTTGGTCCAATTTTGAGACAGTTGAATCGTACATCGTTTTGCGGGCCCACGGTCCCACTCAACGGGCGATTTTGTGCACGGCCTGCCAGAATCCAACTTTGGACATACGGTTGGGTTCGTATCGAAAAACTGAATCCGTAGACATGTAGTTTGATGACTTTAGAGACCGTTGACTCTGACACACTTTTCGGTACAAAGCGGGTCCAACGACGAACATCGTTTTGGCCCGAAATTACCGTTTTGCCCATGTGTCCAGAATTGGACTTAAGGACAGACAATCCTAGCTAATTTAACTATTCTGAGAACATAGGTTTTGACTATTGTGGCACATTGAGTAGTTCAGACTGTCGGTTTCACCAGCAGAGGACCACAGGCGAGTACAGTTTATTGTCTGTATTTCGATATTAATTTTTACTATATTTCATTGATTGGCCATCGGTTATGTGACTATTTTCTATTATAAATTGTTGATTCGGAAATGAGAAGTACCAAGGATGTGTGATCTGACCTTAGACCGTGTAGACCGTATTGTATTTATTTCTTGTTGACAGTGTAGACAGTGATTTATTTATTTCTTGTAGACAGTGTAGACAGTGATTTTATTATTGCAAAGTAGACAGTGTAGACCGTGATTATTATTGCATTTAAACTGTGTAGTTCGTGATTATTATTCTGTAGACAGTGTTTCTTTATTGTAATATTTTTTGTAGACCGTGTAATTGTAGACCGTGTAACTTTAGACCGTGTAGACCGTGTCGCATAATTGTTCCGAGACCGATCACATATCAAAGGTACTTCTAACAAGTTGGAGAAAATATTTGGTGTCTATTTATTTACTATTGGTTTTCTGTATCTCATGTTTATTTTTAAAACTCATGATTGATGTCTAACCTTTGTTTTATAGTCATTTTCTTTATTTGAAATTGCATTCAGTGAATTGTGCTCGTTCCATTCCTGACTGGAAACCAACATTTTCAGGTTAGCCGTGGATTCACTTAGCTTGGGGAGTGACGGGGGATACTTGCAGACAGAAGCTTAGAGACCAGCTAGATAGTTGAGTGGTAGTCATTCTATAATTATACAAGTTTATGTTTTCTGCAAAAGTAAAACTTGTGCTCTTTGTAAATTAAATTAATTTTGGGAATGAGTATTATTTGTGATTTTGATCTTCATGGCCGTGACAGCGTTCTACCGCCGACACTGTGGCGTAGGCTGGCTTGGACACGTCTCGTATCCGTTTTAAAAAAAATGGGTGCGGGTCGTGACAGACTTTATGTCCCACATCGGAATATGTAGTATGTAGAGGAGCTAGACTCCCTATAAGTAGTGAAGTAGTCCATCAATAAAATCATACAACCATTATTTTCTACAATTATGATTACTCCTCGAAACGGGCAAGTTGCGGGGACCCGAAGTGCAAGGAGAGACATGTGTGTCTGCAGGAGAGGACGATAAAATTCCTCAAAGGGCTGACTACAGCATTTGCACAGAGGACAGCCTTCCTCCTTGCCCAACCAGAGATCCCTAGTCTCGAGGAGGCTATCTCAGCCATGATCCAGGAGGAGACGCGGATCAGATTACAGACAAGGACAGGTGGTCCCCCATACAAAGTCAGCACTAGCAGCTGCTAGCTCGAGCGACACAGGATCCAAGGGAGAGCTCTGGCAACACAATCGGCAGTGCTACAACTACGGGGAGATAGACCAACATCGATATGCTTGTACCAAACCACCTAAGGAGGGAGACTCGGGTAGTGGACGAGGACGAGGATATATTGGACGTGGACGTGGTCGAGGAGGCCGACGAGGCGGCCGAAGAGGCTATCGGGCAAACTTGCTGGTGGCAGAAGGGAATGGAGGAGCTGGTGGCACCTTTACTTAGGAGGATCAGGCACTGCTGGAGAGAAAGTAGAGAGCGTCGACCGAAGGAGATAGGAGGAGCGGAGCAGAGGAGACATCCACCCCATTCTTCGGAGGCAACGCCGCTATGTATGCTCACCCATCAGAAGGTACTGACGAGTCACTCGCTCTTGCATCTATGTCTTCCTTTAAAATATCAGACTGAATTATCGACTCAGGAGCATCTCGGCATATGACCGGGAACGCTAGTGAGTTTTCTTTATACACTCACCTAGCACCAGCAAACACCATTCAGACTGCAGATGGCACTTTTCAACCAGTGGTCGGTAAGGATACTGTTAATTGTACAGGTTCAGTAAGATTATCCAATATGTTACATGCTCCATCTTTTCCACTCAGTCTCTTGTCTATTAGTTCTATAATTCTCCAACTAAAATGCAATGTTTCTTTTGATATTCCTAAGGTGATCTTCCAAGAGAAAGGGACGGGACGAAGACTTGGGACTGGCACCTGGCATGAGGGACTGTGGTACCTAGATCGGGAAGGACTGGACTCAGCATTGATATCTATGGCAGAGAAGGCTGGAATGGGAGAGCTGCGGCAGAGGTCTGAATATACTTTGATACTTCATCATAGGAGGATGGGACATTCTTCTTTTGATACTCTAAGTAAGTTGTATCTAGAGATGTATGCAAAATAAAATAAACAAAAATTAGTATGTAATGCATGCGAGTTAGGAAAGCTTACTAGAAGCTCATATATTGGTACTGGTCATAAGAGTTCTCTTATTTTTGAGGTAGTACATTCTGATGTTTGGGGTCCATGTGCTACTTACACTATGAATGGATATAAGTACTTTGTCTCCTTTATTGATTGTGCATCTCGTGTCACCTGGCTATATCTGATGAAAAATAAGAGTGAAGTATTTGCTTGCTTTTGGGACTTCCATAAACATGTCCAGACTCAGTACAATGCAGTAGTGAAGGTACTGAGGTCTGACAATGGAACGGAATACACAATAGGACATTTGTACAGTACCTGTCAGCACACGAAATACAGCACCAGACCAGCTGTGCATACACACCAGCACAAAATAGAGTAGCAGAAAGGAAGAACCGACACCTTCTAGAGACCGCAAGAAGTATGATGATCGACATGAATGTCCCACAAAATCTATGGGAACATGCAGTGTTGACAGTAGCTCAACTTATCAACATGATACCTTCAAAAGTCCTGGGATGGAAGTCCCCATGCGAAGTATTACAAGACAATAATAGTGGGATACTCCCACTAAAGGTATTCGGGTGTGTGTGCTTTGTGAAAGACAACAGACCATCAGTTGGAAAACTTGACCCCAGAGCAGTCAAGTGCATCTTCGTGGGCTATTCAGCGACTCAGAAGGAATATGTGTGCTGGAGTCCAGTAGAGAAGAAGAAGTTCGTTAGTATGGATGTCCACTTCCGAGAGCATGAGCCATATTACCGCCAGGAGGGAACTTCGCACAACACGCCTAATACTACCAGTATAAGGCGAGAGGGGGAGATGGAGAACTTGGTGGTAACCGATCTAGAAGTATGGCATAGAGGCACGGTTGAGAAGAAACATGAAGGTGAAGCAGAACAGGGGGAGGAGATAAGAAGTATCAGGCCTACGACTCAGGGGGAGTTACTTATCTACAGCAGGAGAGAGAAGCAAACTGCAGGACCAATACCTACAGTGCCAGTGCTAAGTCTCCTGTCTGCGTCTGTCCCAACTCCTGAGACACCTACGCCGCCATACTCCCTCATCTATACCACTACCCTCCTCAGGTGATATCATTCCTCCTTCTTCCATACCACTACCTACACGAAGGACTACTCGTAGTAATGCGAAAAATCCTCCGGACAGATATGGTTGGGACCTTGCTAAGTTTGTTTCTTATGATCATATCTCTTCTTCTCATGGAGCATTTATAGCATCTTTGGATAGTATTACTATACCTAACAATTGGCAGGTTGCCAAGAACGATCCAAAGTGAAAAAGCGGCAATGTATGAGAAGTTGGGAGCTCTTGAGAAGAATCACACTTGGGAGCTGGTGAGACTGCCAGAAGGGAAAAGAGCAGTCGGATGCAAATGGATTTTTACTGTGAAATAGAACCCTGATGGACAGGTTGAGCGCTATAAAGCTCGACTGGTGGCAAAATGATATAGTCAGACGTACGGCATCGACTATGACGAAACCTTTGCATCAGTGGCGAAGATGAGCACTGTCAGGACCTTGATCTCTCTGGCAGCCAATGGAGGGTGAAAGCTACACCAACTGGATATGAAAAAAGTATTTCTTCATGGGGATCTAGTGGAGGAGGTGTACATGGAGATACCACCAGGATTCGGCACCAAACAGACAGAAGGCAAGGTATGCAGACTGAAGAAGTCCCTCTATGGACTGAAGCAGTCTCCTCGAGTATGGTTTGACAGGTTCAGGAGAACAATGATAGGGATGGGATATCAGCAAATCAATGCTTATCACATTGTCTTCTTCAGACGAAGTGGAGGTCACATCACCATACTTGCGGTATATGTAGATGATATGATTATCACAGACGATGATGAGCAGGAGATCGTCCAACTCAAAGGAAAGCTTGTCAAGGAGTTCGAGGTGAAGTATCTTGGCCATCTTCGATACTTCCTTGGGATTGAGATTGCTCGAGATAATGAGACAATTGTTCTTTCTCAAAGGAAGTACGCACTGGACCTGCTTACGGTAACGGGGATGATGGGATGCAAACCAGCTACGACACCGATAGACCAGAAGTTCAAACTGGATGCTGAAGCTGGAGAACCAGTTGACCGGGATAGATATCAGAGATTGGTGGGCAAGTTGATCGACTTGGGCCACACTCGACCTGATATCAGCTTTGCGGTCAGTGTAGTGAGCCGCTACATGCATGACCCCCGGAAGGGTCATATGGACACAGTATACCAGATTCTGAGGTACTTGAAGGGAGCCCCCAGGAAGGGACTGATCTTCAGAAGAAATAATCATGTAAGCATCGAGGACTATTGTGATTCTGACTGGGCTAGCTGTGCTGACGACAGGAGATCCACATCGGGCTATTGCATATTTGTAGGAGGCAACTTGGTCTCGTGGAGGAGTAAGAAGCAGTCAGTGGTGGCCAGATCAACAGCTGAAGCAGAGTATAGAGCTATGGCCTTGGGAGTCACAGAACTATTGTGGTTGAAGAATATGCTGACGGAGCTAAAGCTAGACCAGGGAGCCAAGATGAAGCTATGGTGTGACAACCAGTCAGCTATTAGTATTGCCAAAAATTCAGTGCAGCATGACAGGACCAAGCATATCGAGATTGACATATTCTTCATCAAAGAAAAGCTGGAGAAAGGAGTACTAGAGCTAGGCTACGTTCCAACCAAAGATCAGGTAGCAGACGGACTGACAAAGGGGCTTAGTTCTATCACATGGTGAGAGGATGTGACAAGATGGGTTTAGTGAATATCTTTCGCCCATCTTGAGGGGGAGTGTTGATATATGTGTTAAGTGTTATTGGGCTTTAGTCCCACATTGCCTAGAATGATAGGAGAGGAGGCTAGCCTCTCCTATATATATGTAGTCTCTATTCCAATAATAATCACTTAAAATCTCTACAGTTTTCATCTTCCATCTTGTTAATTATGGGAGTGATCTTTTGTACATTGTTTCTTTAATTGTCTTTAATAAAACACGGGAATCTCTTTTATCGCAAAAAAGAAGCAAGTTCTTACTACAAGTAAGTCGCTATTGAAGATCATTATTTAAAGATACTAGGGGTGACACTAGGAGTAATTAGAAATAAAAGAGATGACATATCAAGACATGGACATAGTTACAAGAGTCCATGAGGTTCGGTTCGTGTTAATATATAGTTTCACCAACTGATGGTGACAACCCGTGTTTAGAGTTGGGTGAAAATGAAGTTTCCTTTGGTTGTACCAAAACCAAATGCTGGGATCTGGGGAAGCAGGTTCCCCTGGAAGGAGACATGCCAGACAAGAGAGAAGTGCTTAATGAATCAAAAGTTATGAAATTAGTAAACTCTAGGCTGAGATAAGGACCTTAACATTAATTAAGTATTAAGTATCTTGGATTTCCATTCATCTTTATTATTCAACAACAAGAAGGTTACCTGTGCATCCATCTTTCTCCCAACTATATGAATCAATTTATTAATTTAGATGGATCTAATTCCAAGTTCTATGCTAATTAGAAAATTTTATATGACACTTATTTGTCAATCATATTTTCTTAACTGTGAATTTATATGACACTTATATGCCAGGTATATACAGGTAAGGACACCATTTTTCCGTGTCCGTACAACATAGATGTGAATCCATTATAGAAATGTATCAAATTATTTATATATTAATTAACTTTTAGCCGAGTTTCGAGTACCGTGTGATTTGGGTCCAATTAACATCTTGAGGTTGATTATTATACATTTTCAAGGTTATCTCAGGTTAGCTGATGCTTTACTCATATATATATAAAAAAGGTACATCAAACCAAGAGAGTTTCATCTTGTGAAATCTGATGATACGTGAACACTATTCCTTTTTGTCCACTTTAAGGGAATAGAAGACAAAGGGGAAGAGCTGGCTTGACACTATTTTAACCAAAGTGCATTTGTTCATATCCTTTCTAAATTACATCAGCCAGTTGCACTGAGGCTTGGTTGGGATGAAAGGAAGCAAGGCATGGAGCATAATGCTCAAGTAAAATACACCATACCAACTCCATTGGTTGTTTCCATGACTCCTTCTCCCACTACATACCACCATTGAGGAAGACAGATTACATGAGAATGGGTTTCTTGCATGGTTCACACTATCTAGTGGAAGTGCAGCCAATGCTGGTTGCTATACCAACCATTAATTAATTTCTTTACTTTCTATTCATCTATACTTTTGTCAATTCATATTGATAACGTTTGCTATTTAGAAGTCCTCAAGAATTTCTAAATGGCAATAAAGCACTATTCTGATGACAAAGTGTTATTAAAAGCTTCTCTATGAATCCTCTGCATTGTATTTCAAGCTCTTCAAGGTATTTCCAGCCTACAGCATTTTACTATACCATTTGTTCAAAAATTATGTTGCACTAATATGGACACGGATAAAAACAAAAAATGGACGTGCGCGAGAAACATACTTATTCCAATACGTGCAAGGTACTTACCTATTTGCATCTCCGCAACTAAAACACAACTTTTACCCGTAGGCTTACACTGACGTGAGAAGAAGATTTCCTTCTCCATGATGAGTTGAAAATTTCATTATCACCACATATCGAACATAATCCCATGACCAGGGTCGGCCCGGAGGGTTGGGTTGTCCTATCCTGAGCTAATTTTAGTTGCCCCTTGACCCTTTTTGTGAGCCAGTCCTGGTGGTCATCCGTGACATTGACCTTTGGTGGGATCACGTTGAGCCTGAGGGGTTGCCCAAGTTCAAAGTCTTGTCCGACTTACCCCTGAGCAGGCCCTGCCCATGACCATTCGGTCTTTATTTGTCGGCCAAATGTAAAATATTTCTTCAAAAAATAATCAAAGTTTTGGTACTCAAATTCGTCCATCGCAAATTTGCAAGGGAGTATGATATATTTGTATACTTTATCAATACCTATGGCGTTTTCCATGGTCTAGTTGTAACTTCTTCATATTGCAATGAAGGTGAGACGTTGAACCCTTCTTCCGATAATAGATTAGAATATTGTTGTTTACATTATTTGTCATCTACTCCATGAAATCAGCTACGTTGTCCACTCTCCTATGACCTCACAGGATTCCCTCCCTCTTGGTAGTCCCTCTCGCATAAACAAGCTTCATAAAGAATTTGACAAAAAAAAATTTATGGCTGTCGAAATTGCATTTGTCAACCTCTATGTTCATATTAGCCAAGATAACAATGAGCATGATAAATCACTATTCATTAAGCCTAGACAGTTGGTAGATATAACCATTGGCGAAGCCAGCATAGCCCCAGTGGGGTCATGTGACCCCACTCAAATTTTTTATTATATATATATATATATATATATATATATATATATATATATATATATATATATATATATATATATATATATATATATAGTTGGAAATAAAAAAAAAATTAATCTTGTTTTTCCTTGAGGGAGAAAATAATTTTTATTTTATAAGATCCTAGGAAGACAATGTTTATAACTAAAATGGTAGGATCCAAGTAAGAATTTTAAGATACATCAAATCTCCTCGATCAAATGGTCAAAATTGATCATAAATGTCTTGTATGACCTGTGACTGGAGTGACACGAAAATTTAACGTTCTGATTATATTGAGTTATAATTAATATACAATTTAATACCAATCGTATTTTAAAAATGAATAGAAAAAATGAGCAGCTAAAGTAGGTAAACTAGAATATACAACCAATGTTAAAATAGAAAATTAGATTTGTGACTAATTTATGCAATTTTTTTCTTCTAAATTTCTATTATTGTTTTGAATTAAATTTTTTAGTCGGTTTTGACTCCGCTGTATCCAAATTATGGCTACGCCACTGGATATAACCTATCTTTAACTTTGCAATTGAAGGTTATGTAACAAGGAGCATCCATCTTCTATCTTCTATTATATAAAGAGGCTTCAAAACGGCTCAATAGTGAGCCGTTTATCCGTATGAATATCATGGACTATTTTATTTTTTTAAAATTTACGGAAGATATAAATTAACTTCGATCTCTTAATAAAAGTAACTTTCTCTCTTTAGTCCGTATAAATATCTATTTAAAAAATAATTTTAAAACTAAATTTAAAGGAAAAAATATCACAAAATATTTAAATTGTTTAACAAATCTTACTTCAAATATTTGAACTATTTTTCAACAATATTATAAAAGTACTTATCCACAACAAATTTTAATTAAATTTTTACAAAATTTAATTAAAATATAAATATATATACAATAAATTTAAATTTAAATATATAAATTATTTTTTTATAAGATTAGAAAGAAAGGAAAAAATGATTTAACATACAACGTACGTGCATAGGAAGAAATAAAATATATAATTGGCCAAAAACAAAATAGTATTCGAGGAAATTTTACCTTTCATATTATTTTGATTTATAGGTCTCAAATTATTGGAGAACCTTGACAAATAACAATTTGCATATGCATCACACATGCTAGAAGCTCACTCGACTGGAACTGCGCTCAAGCTAGACAAGAAATCGAGTCAAGATCACACTCCTCATAATATTCATCTAGACAGAGAGGGACAAGTGTACGAGTTAAATAGTTGAAGCTAGCTTACTTTGTTCCCTACCAACGAGTTACATAATTTGAGCTGTACTTACTGCTTCATCTAATTTGTCATGTCCCATGCCTTGGCTCACATGAAACATATGGAATTAATTTCATCACCACTCAGGGTATTTTTGAACCCATCATTTATGAAAACTTATGCTTGTTAATTTTTTGAGGCACTGATTTTGGTCGGCTCAAAAATTTTTCAAAATCGATATAATGTAATTTTGGGTGGCTTTATAAACACCCAAAATTGGTGAATTTTGAACAATTTTATTATTTTATTCCATTTATATTCTCACAAAAATATATAATTATAACTACAGATATCCTTTCCTATTTAATTTTATTAGTGTAAAAAACTTTCAAAATCGCTCGTTAGCTGGTTTAAAAGATGCAACTTAAAAACTATCCAAAACCGGACTCCTTATAACCGTTCATAACCGGTACTCTAAAAATACCTCATAACGGCTACCCCTATAATTGGCAAGCAGTTTTCTATCTATAAGGTATTGTTTGGGAAGAGGAGAAAATAGAGAGAAGAAAAATGTTGAGGGAAAATGAGTGAAAAATTAAAAGTATTGTTGTTTGGGAAGGAGGAGCGAAGAGGAAGGAGAGAATTTTGGAAGAAAAATTCATGCGGGTCCCACTAAAAAAAATTTCTCCCAAAAGTGGGAGAAAAATGGAGAGTATTGTAGGAGAAATTAACCAGCTATCATTCAAAAAAAAGTTAGTTTCATTTATGATTCGAAAAAAATAAGGACTGAATGGTAATTATATCTATCTCCACAAACAAATAAAAAAAAAATTTTAAAATTTTTTTTCTCTACTTTTTGGTCATCCAAACAAGTGAAAGAAAAATTAATTTTACCTTCATTTTATTTTCCTTTATTTTATTTTTTTCTCTCAAATTTTCTTTCCTCTCCTTAAAAAAAATTGTCCCCAAACACAGTGTAAGGGATCAGCTATGGAACACCCGAAACCTCCACGCAGACTTTGACAACAGTTTTTACTGTCGGTTGTCGACCTCACATAAAACCTAGCTTTCGCGGCTGAATTTCGTGCCCGTTAAAGTTCTAAGAAAATACAGGACCTTGAACTTGAAGTCTCTGTTAGGGTGAGCATTATTCGATTTTGGACCGAAAATCGAACCGAACCGAATAAGAGGTTCGGTTCGATTTTAAAAAAAAAATCGGTTCGGTTTCGGTTTTGAAAATACTAAATTTTCTTATTCGGTTTCGGTTTCGATTTTGGGTTTCAGTTTCGGTCGAAAACCAAAAACCGAATAAGAAATTTTAATTAATTAATTTATATATGTGTGTGTGTGTGTGTGTCTACTATATATATAAGTATTAATATATATAGGTATATACTAAATATATATAGATATATACTAAATATGTCTATGTATATTAAGTTATTATATATATTAACAAAAAATCTCAAAAAAATATGAATAAACCGAATAAACCGAAAACCGAATCGATTTAATTCGGTTCGGTTTGATTCGGTTTTGGGCCAATTTGGTTTGGTTTTCGGTTTTGTTTATTCGGTTTCGGTCCAATTCGATTTTGGATTATTCGACTCGGTTTAAATCGAATAAACCGAATGCTCACCCCTAGTCTCTATGGTAAGTGGTACGCTAGAGTCAGATACGTACCAAACTGGTACATGATTGTTTGCTTGACAAACGAAGTTAACTAAACACAGACTTCAAATCTCATATGTAAACATATAGCCTTGTCGAGGAAAAAATAATTGAAGGCTAAGCATGTGATGAAAACATGATCATTGCAAATCTAAACCTAGCTTAATTATTAATTGGTGGGTACATATGAATCTAACCTATGTTTCTTCCATGATCACATGGCAGCCGGTGGATGTATGTTTCTCATGCACTAGCTACACCACCTGGCTAGTTATTTAGGCTTTTTCCAAGGGCACCACCCCTTTTACTTGGGGGCAGCCCAAAATAATTTGAAAAAATTATAAATTTGTCATAACTTTTTTTTACTTAGAGGCAGTCCAAGTTTTGGTATAAAAGCCAACTTTTTTTTTTTCTTTCCTTCCTCTACTCTTTTCTTCTCTCCCTCAACTTTTTTCTTCTCTTCCTCTCCATTTTAGGTTAGAACAAAACCTAGCCCAAAAAAAAATTTCAACCTAAATTTTGGAAAGATTGTTGATGAAATATTTAGTAATAGTGTCAAAGACTTCTCCCATTTATTGGTAAGTCATTAAATTAATATTTGTTTAATGTTTTAAACATGAATTTCACATATAAAAGTTAAATTATTTGTTTAATGTATAAAAATATTGAACATAGAACAACCGGGATCATCAAATGTTGTATACTCTCTTTCCGCCACGTCCGAAGAACACTTTGATGCATCGGAAGTCCTCTTGGTAACTAAATTTTAACTTTTCATCGGGTGAAAAATCGGATTGTAACACAGAGGACTGTAACCTCTCTGGCAGTCCCGATCATAGATTAGGACTGCCAAAAAGGTGGCAGCCCTTCACATATGTAGGACTGCTAGGCCCCTGACAGTCCTACATATGTGAAGGACTGCCAACTCTCTGGCAGTCCTAATATATGAAACCTATTAGCTTTATGATGTTGTTTAATTGTATTAACTTTTAAGTTCTATTGTAGGACTTGAGATCTTCCGATTTTGCGGTACCTGCTCCAATTGCAGTCAATGTAGCCCATTTATTCTGGACCGATCTTTGTTTTGAATCAATCGAGGGTGCGGTACATTGGTGTCGAGAAGTTTGACGAGAAAACAAGAGAAGATACCATTGCAAGCCAAA
The DNA here is from genome assembly GCA_029216955.1 of Iris pallida. Classification (NCBI taxonomy): domain Eukaryota; kingdom Viridiplantae; phylum Streptophyta; class Magnoliopsida; order Asparagales; family Iridaceae; genus Iris; species Iris pallida. The sequence goes on from JANAVB010007399.1 coordinate 37,407,037, forward strand.
TACCGAGAGAAGATACCGTTGCAAGCCAAACACACAAGAGAAGATACCGTCCACTAATCTATATGGAGTAAATTTTGTATACAGTAAATTTCGCGTATTGGACTTACCTATATGGAGTACGACTTTTGTATACAGTGAAATATGAAGTTCAGTATGTTATATGTGTTTACCTATGTGCTATCTGTGTTATATGTGTCTACCTGTGTGCTATCTGTATTATATGTGTTTACATGTGTGCTATATGTGTTATATGTGTTTACATGTATGCTATCTGTGTTATATGTGTTTACATGTGTGCTATCTGTGTTATATGTGTTTACCTTTGTGCAAGTATGTGTGGCAAAATATACCAATTTGTTAAAGTATCCGATCCAGTATCAGGACTGCCACCCCCCTGGCAGTCCTACATTCAATTAGGACTGCCAGGATGCTGGCAGTCCTAATTGAAACTTGTTGTTACATCAAGTATCAATTACGACTGCCAGCACCCTAGCAGTCCCAATTGATTGTAGGACTGCCAGGGGGTGGCAGTCCTATTTGTAAGTCTCTGTGATGATATTCAGTTTGAAACTCTCATCACAGAGTTTTATAAATGGCCATTCTCCTGTGTTTTAACATTTGAATGGCCATTCTTCGTGTAATTTAGCACGAAGAATGTCATTCTCCGTACTAAATTACACGGAGAATGGTCATTCTCCTACATTTTAATACTGGGAATGGCCATTCTCCTACGTTTTAACACTGAGAATGGCATTCTCCGTGTTATTTAACACGGAGAATGGCATTCTTCGTGTTTCTAACACGGAGAATGGCCATTCTCCTGCGTTTTAATACTGGATATGGCCATTCTTCGTGTAAATTAACACAGAGAATGTCATTCTCCGTATAAATTAACACGGAGAATGGTCATTCTCCGTGTTACTTAACACGGAGAATGCCATTCTCCGTGTTTCTAACACGGAGAATGACATTCTCCGTGTTTCTAACACGGAGAATGGCCATTCTCCTGCATTTTAACACTGGAATGACCATTCTCCGTGCTAAATTACGCGAAGAATTGTCATTCTCTGTGTAAATTAAGACAGAGAATGGCCATTCTTCGTGTAATTTAGCACGGATAATGGACATTCTCCGTGTAAATTACGACGGAGAATGCCATTCTCCGTGTTACTAACACAAAAAATGGCCATTCTCTGTGTAAATTAAGACGGAGAATGGCCACCCTCATGCGAAATTAACATTCTTCGTGTTCTAACACGGAGAATGGTCATTCTCCTACATTTTATGATCAGTTGAAACTTTGGAGGACCATAACTTTTGACTGTGAGGTCAAAACGAGGCCCGATTTGTCGCAAAATAAGCGTATCTTCGAGGAGCCAGAGATTAACAATTTTTTTATTAGTCGGCCATCCAAAATTTTAGAATCACAAAAAAATGATGTTTGGACCTCCGTTTTAGCACTTTTTCATTTTTTGGGCATTTCATAAATTTTTTCCTTTATAAATAGGACTGCCACCCCTTGGCTGTCCTAATTGAAACTTATTGTAACAGCAAGTTTCAATTAAGACTGCCAGCACCCTGACAGTCCTCCTTTTGTGTAGGACTGCCAGGGGGGTGGCAGTCCTAATTGAAACTCTCTGTGACAGAGAGTTTCAGTTTCAAACTCTCATCACAGAGAGTTATAAATAGGACTGCCATCCCTTGGCAGTCCTACACTTAAGTAGGACTGCCAGGGTGCTGGCAGTCCTATTTGAAACTCTCCGTGACAGAGAATTTCATTTTGAAACTCTCATCACAGAGGGTTTCAATTAGGACTGCCAGGACCCTCGCAGTCCTACATAAGTGTAGGACTGCCAGGGTGCTGCAGTCCTGATACTAAATCAAGAATATCAGGAATTGGCCAACAACTTAAGTTTCTAAACGTAAATAACAACTACATATCCAACAAGTACATAAATAACAACATAAATCACAACTACATATCAGACAAAATATCCAACTTCAAAAAATAACATAAGTGTCAACTACATATCCTTCAAAAGTCTGCCCAACAACTTAAGTTTTCAAACAACAAATATATTCTTCAAGTTTCAAACAACAAAAACATCTTTACAAAAACATTCAGATTACATCCAACTAATGATCATTCCACATCCAACTACATATCATGCCGAGCCTTTGAACGAGACTCCCTATTATTCATGAAGAAGAACTCGACCACGTCGTCGATGCGATCAAGCTCGTTGGACATCGCAACACTAGTGTCACTTTGGCAACCTCTCCGGAGTGTCTGGGCCAATTCTTTCACCTTTGAGACTGTAAATGAAAGTATAAGTGAATTAAGTCTACAAACATGAGAGTATAGGACATGCATTCCCCCCTCCTCCCGCATATGAGCATCATACAGTTACCCAAACCCCCTCCATATGAGCAACATAGAGTACCAACCCTCCCCCCATTTCTACCACCAAATATTATTACATTAGGACTGCGAGTCCTGTGGCAGTCCTAATGTAAAGCAGGACTGCCACAGTCCTGCCAGTCCTCTTTTACAAGAGGACTGTCAGGACTGTGGCAGTCCTGCTTTACATTAGGAATGCCACAGGCCTGGCAGTCCTACTGTATTCAAACCCGACTGTTGCAGCCAAACGGCCAAAACGAGATGCTCGTTTGTCGTCTTCTAGGATTAGGGTTTCAAAAAAAAATGTGGGTTTGTCATGTTCAAAAATTCTTTTCATGAACCATAAAGAGATTCTAAACCTAATTTATCAAAACTTTTTAGAGAATTAAAAATATTCTAGGGTTTTGAATAGAGTGTACAAATTTTTTGAAGAAATTAGGGAAGAACGTACCTAGATTCCGGTTGCTTCGACTTGCGTGTCATCTCTTCGAATCTACGAATGTTGTTGAAGAAATCTTAGTGGAGGAATTGGGAGTGGAGTGGTAGAGGAGAAGAAAGTAGGGTTTTGGGAGAGGGAGAGAGAGAGTTCTCTTTTTTTTTTCTTTTGGTTGAGAGAGAGTGTAGAATGGGCTATGGGAAGGAATGAAGGGTTTGGGGGGTTGGGCTGCCCCCTAGCCAAATGTGGGTGCCCCTAGCAAAATCTCTACCTCCTTGGGCTGCCCCCAAGTAAGGGTTGCCCCTAGCAAAAATGGTGGTGCCCTTAGAAAAAACTATTATTTATGATAAGTACTTTTTCTAGGATATCCCTTCAGATGACAAAATCTAGTTCTTCCATTCTGAGTAGCAGTTTCAATGTCAGGAAAAAAGAATATAATGGAATATGGATCTCGAAGTTTGTTATTCCCGAAACAGACCTTTTGATGGAAAATGGAGATTACTAACTCTTATTCCAGATAGACGAAAAATTCGTTCTCCTAAGAGAGAGATGAATACTCGTTCTCAACCGAAGTTGATGCAACGAGATGAATGATCGCTCTCAACCGAAGTTTATGCAACGTTATGAAGAATCGCTCTCAACCGGAGTTGGTACAACGACTTTATTGGGGTGATGAAGATCACCGTTGCTCAAAGCAAGATTCGTTCGATTACGATCTGCTTCCAGGAACCAGCAAGTTCGAAAGAACTTCTGGAACGCTCGTTGTCACCTCCTTTCACGAACTTGAAGAACTCCTTTGGACTTCAATGGTGGCGACATCACTTCTCTCTTCGTCTCTTTATTTTGACGTAAGTCCTTAATGAAGGCACGAAGAGAGTATTTATAGAGAAGGGTCGAAACCCTAATCCTATTCTCGGCCGTAACTGATTGCAAAAAAATAGGAGCGAATACGGAAAGATTTGAATGAATTAAATTCAAATTCAACAAAAAATGGATCTGATCAATTAACTTAATCTTTTCATAACCGCTCAAATCTTCCAATCAGCCACATCATATGCCACCTGCGTCCCATAGCCACTTAGCCAGTCAACCTGCACGTGTAGCTACGAAGCCTGTAGCAGCCCGGGGTACCTGTGCGCTCAGTGCCCAGCACCTGCGTGTCGCAGACCCGCAGCACTTGTGCCCCGCAGCCCTGCAGCACCTGCGCGCCACAGCCCCGCAGCACCGCAGCATCTGCGCGTCCAGCTCCACAGCACCTGTGCCCCGCAGCCCCACAGCACCTGCGCACCGTAGCCCCGTAGCACCTGCGCGCCCAGCACCGCAGCACCTGTGCGTCTGCTGCGCCTGCACTGTGACTCGCGCATAGACGAGCACATCAACTGCGCACAATGCGCCTTGCGTCGATGCTAACGTGCTAAGTGCGCCAACAAAATGTCACTTTATGCCCTTGAGCCCGAGTCCGAGTCCGAGTCGCTAAGCCCCTTCGGGGCTTAGCTCCATAAGGGAACTATCCCATGAACTTGACAAAAAGCATTAATACTTCTTTCTTGGTTTAGCCTTCTTTCTACTAGAAAAATGCCCCCACATGGCACCCATGTGCCTCTCCATACTTCATGTGATCTCTCAACACAAAGAAATCTTTATATAGAGATACCATCCATTTGGTTTTTCTAATGTGGGACTATGTCTCTAGTTTCTAAAGCAAAACACCAACAAGCAAAAACATCAACAATCTCCCACATATCTCTATATATGGGTTGAGCGTTCCCCATAGTGATTGTCCATCACGCATTAGGATAAATGTTGCTACGACCTGAATCTTCTTGCATGGGTTAAATGACAGCATGATACAGGAATGGACTAAGTCTTGAATTTTGCACCATAACTGTAATTCTTTCCACTCACACAATGACATAAACTGCACTTTTGGCTGCACATTAAAGGTCTTGTGCCAGCCTGTTTCGATGTATGTATCTTGGGTGTCTACAAGATTTCCCTCAAGAGATGGCCTATATCTCTTTCTATACACTCTAGGTGAGTTCTTTTAAAGAGTATTTGGCATGAAGCATTTTGCTTTCTTGCGGTGCTACACCGCTATGACATAGCCCGAAGCCGAGACACTGTCTCATGTTGTGTCATACCACCTGTAGCATGAGGCCCAACCTCTTTGTAGTGCCAAAATATCCAGTATGAAGCATTTCGCTTCCTTGCGGTGTTATGCCACCGTGATATAGCTTGCAAAGCCGAGGCCCTGTCTCATGTGGTGTCACCCACTGTAACATGAGGCCCAGCCTCTTTGTAGTACTACCTACCACTCTTCATTATACAACATTAGGCCCTCTTGCCTATGTGCGGTGTTACGCCGCTGTGACTTGGCCCGAAGCCGAGGCTTTATCCTCACTAGGTACCTCATATGGTATCACCCCACTGTAGCATGGAGTACTACGCTCCTTTGTAGTACTGTGCTACCCGTGCTTCCTGTAAAGCACGCCAGACATCCCAGATGCCTCAGAACTCATTAAGGCTTCCAAGCCATCCTCCCACAGGACTTTGATCTTCATAAAGAACAATCAGTAGACAACAGTGGTTCTGGGTTCATAACCCCGCAACATCCCAAAGGATTTGTCTACTGTTCCTGATATCCTTCTAGTCAATGGTCCTTCCTTGAACTAAAAGTTAGATACCTAGTAGATTTCTCTTTGAACTAATAGCATAAAACTTTAGAGTAGAATTACAAAGACATAATATCATAGTGTCTTCAAGCCCATCTTACTTGCTGTGTCTTCAATCAGCTGGCGCTTGAGACCTTTGGTGAATGGATCTGCCAGATTCTCCTGACTCCGAACATCCACTACGGTAATGACTCCTCTTTTAATAAAACTATTTACCGTCATGTGCCTTAGATGTACAGTCCTCTTCTTATTATTGAAGAGGTCATTCGATGCCACCGCTGCAGTCGTCTGGTTATCGCAGAATACGGTACTGTCGGTATCTGTGCACCAACCATTGGAAGATCATACATGAGCTTTCGAAGCTATTCTGCTTCATCCACTGCAGCCTCCAGTGCATAGAACTCAGAATCCATAGAAGAGTGAGACAACATAGTCTACTTCTTCGACTTCCATGATATAACAGCTCCACCCATGGAAAAAATATATCCTCCTGTGGTCCTCTCACTCTCTACTTCTGAGTACCAGCTTGCATCGCTGAAGCCTTCCACTACTTTTGGATCTCTGCAGTAGTATAATGCATACTTCTGAGTCCTTTTGAGGTATCTCATAATCCTCTTTACAGCTTTCCAGTGCTCCACACGTGGATTGCTCGTGAACTGACTCAGCATCCCTACGGCAAAAGCTATGTCAGGCCTTGTGGCAGTAGTTGCATACATCAAACTTCCGATGATGCTAGAGTACTCCAACTGCCTAACGCTTTCCCTTGGATTTGGCTTTAGCTTCTTTTCACACCTATAAGGCGTATCGATTACTGGAAGATCCTGATACCCATAACGTGTGAGCATCTTCTCAATATAATATGACTGTGATAATGCCACTCCAGTTTCCGTTCGGATGATCTTTATCCCAGGATAACATCAGCTTCCCTTAAGTCCTTCATGCTGAACTTAGATGAGAGAAACTTCTTTGTCTCAGTGACACTTGCTAGATTTGTACCCAAGATCAGTATGTCGTCCACGTATAGACAAATGATAACTCCTTTCCCATCAGCGAACTTTGTGTACACACACTTGTCTGTCTCACTGACCCTGTAGCAGTTTGATCTTTGACTTTATCAAACTTCTCATGCCACATATTGGGAGCTTGCTTCAGACCATACAGAGATTTCTCCAACTTGTAGACTTTATCTTTGAGGCCCTTGACGACGAATCCTTCTGGCTGTTGCATGTAAATCTCTTCGGTCAATTCACCTTTCAAGAAAGCGGTCTTAACATCCATCTGATGGATTACCAGCTTGTGAATTGCGCTCAGAGCAATCACCATCCTGATGGTCATCATCCAAGCTACTGGAGCGTATGTGTCAAAATAATCGATCTCCTGCTTCTGAGGAAACCCCTGGCAACTAACCTTGTCTTGAACTTGTCAACAGTTCATCGACCTTCATCTTCTTCTTGAAGATCCACTTACATCCGATTGGTTTTGTTCCTTCAGGCAGATCGATCAACACCTATGTATTGTTGGAAGTTATCGAGTCGAACTCATCATTAATAGCCTCCTTCCAGAAGATAGTATCTCTTGTCTTTATCGCCTCATCATAGGTAAGCGGGTCTGCTTCCACATGATAGATGACGAAATCCTCTTCGAAGTCCTTCGGTCTCCTCACTCGCTTAGATATAGGTTCTGCGAGTTCTGGTTCAATAGTTATTCTTGCAGCAACAACATCTTGTTGGACTACCTCTTCGTAAGAAACTTGAGCCTCCTGTGCACTCATATTGTTCTCCGGAATGTCCACGAGAACAATGTTCTTGTACCTTACAAACTTATCTTTAAAGAATTTTGTGTTACGAGATTCAATGATATGATTTAACTCAATATCAAGGAACCTCTGAGCAACACTTTTATCAGCATAATCCAGAAATATAGTCTTCGTAGCCCTTGTTCCCAGCTTCTGAATCTTCAAATCCGGAAGCTTTACGTACGCTAGATACCCCCACACTCGAATGATATTCAAGTTGGGTCTGACCTTGAACCAGAGTTCATGAGGAGTGACTTCCAAAGTTGCATGCGGCACTCTATTCAATATGAACGTAGCCGTAAGCACTATTTCACCTCAGAAGCAATCTGGAAGACCCTGTAGTGCCCCATCCCGCTCAGTCAATCGGAGGAATCGGAACGCCGACGGCGTTCGGACTTAGCCTTACAACGGCTGCTCGAAGACATCGCTCGGTCGAGGCGACTCCTCACTCAGGTGGGGTAGTTTCGGTGAACTCGTCTCATCTTAGCCTTCACATAATAAATCGTATATTTTCAACTTGCATAAGTAGGCTTCATAATAAAAGAAACGAATCCACATAGATAAGAGAATAATTCCGACAAGTCGAATTGAGTTAGAATATGGAAAGGTCCAACGGTCGTCTTAGAGTTGGTGCACGGCGTGCTTTGAAAATGACACTCGATCCTTCATCCCGTGGCTTAGGGGAAGGAAAGTTGGTTGATTAGACAAAATTATGAACGTAGCCTAAGTCATAGGCGTTGTCCGCATGAATGCTTGATAAAGCATGCACGATCCATTGTCCAAGGCTTGGCATAGCCTTTGCCCGCCCCATTGGTTGAGCTGCATTGCATAGCTTGTGGCATAAGTCTAGGCAACCAAATAACTTGTTTATTCAAGCCGGACACGTACACGGAACATTCCATCAAGGCAAAGCTTAACGCAACCTTTGTTCGTCAAGTTGTTGTAAAGTTAATTTAGGCAAGTTATGTTAGGCTATCAGAGTAGTAGCAAGCACGGTCCTACGAGTTCTGTGGCCGGGTATAACCACATAGTCTTATGGTCTCAAGGCCCGTCATATAGAGTATGACTTGGGCGGTGGTGTCGCATAGAGTTCAGCTGGCTTAAGGCACGATGCACGGACTTAGTGTTTAAGTCACAAGCTACGGTTGATTTCAGGTCGAGTTTAGAAAAAGGGCTATCAAATGGTCGTTCTGAGTTGAGTAAAATGATAGGGTAACATGGAAGAATGTTTGCGACCGTGGGTCGTCGAGACGGTCTCAAATGATAGAAGTCTTGATATTGGTTTTGAAAGAGATGGTAACATTGGAAGAAGAATGACCGTGTGAGAAGTCATTTTGAGTCGAGTCTTGCATGGTCATTGGAAAACTTGTCGACAAGGGCAAAAGTTTTCTCGAGCGACAACCCGGGGCCACAGGATCATTTCTGTAGTGCCTCGTCCTGCTCAGTCAATCAGAGGAATCAAACGCCGACGGCGTTCGGCTTTAGCCTCGCAACGGCTTGCTCGAAGACTCGCTCAGGTGGGATATTTTCGATAAACTTGCCTCATCTTAGCCTTCACATAATAACTCGCATATTTTCAACTTGCACAAGTTAGGCTTGATAATAAAAGAGACGCATCCACATAGCTAAGGGAATAATCCCGATGGGTCGGAATGTACTAGAATATGGAAAAAGGTTCCACGGTCTGCTTAGATTTCTGCTCAACATGCTTTTAAAATGACACTCGATCCTTCGTCCCGTGGCTTGGGAGAAGGAAGTTGGCCTAAGTTGCTAATTTGCCACAACTCTCGAAATAGCCTAAGTCATAGGCGTCGCCCGCGTGAATGCTTGATAAAGCATGTACGGTCCCGTCGTCCAAGGCTTGGCATAGCCTTCGCATGTCCCGTGGGTTAAGTCGTATTGCACGACTTGTGGCTTAAGTCTAGGGACCCGAGAACCTGGTTGTTCAAGTCGAACGTGTGCACGGTACGTTCCCTCGATGTGAAGCTTGGCATAGCCTTTGCTCGTCAAGTAGTTGCACAAATAAGTTAGGCAAAGTTATGTCGGTCGATCTAAGTCATTTCTAGCACTGTCCCGCTCTATCTGCGGTTGTCAAGTCGCGTAGTCCTTCGAGAACAAGGCTCGTCGTATAAAGTATATGACTTGAGCGATAGCGTCGCCTAGAGAACAAGGTCTGTCTAAGGCACGAGCTACGGTCGGTTTAGTGAAAAGCATGCCACGGACAAAGAAAGTCCACGCGACTGGTTGTCGTCGAGATCGATCCCGCTACTTAGGAGTCTCGATAAGTCTCGTCCACGAGATCGATCCCGCTACTTGGGAGTCTCGCTAAGTCTCGATAAGTCTCATACACGAGATCGGTTCCGCTACTTGGAAGTCTCGCTAAGTCTCGATAAGGAAGCACACGAGATCGGTCCCGCTACTTGGGAGTCTCGATAAATCTCGATAAGGGAGTTCACGAGATCGGTCCCGCTACTTGGGAGTCTCGATAAGGAATCACGCGAGATCGGTCCGACTACTTGGGAGTCTCGATAGAAAGTTGGAAAGCATGGTCTTGTTAAGGAAGGATTTGATAGATCGATTTGAGTCTTGCATGGTCATTGGACAACTTGCACGCAAGGGCGAAATTCTTCGAGCGATCCCGGGGTGCCGGGTTCGTATCGGCCTAGGAGGAATTGCAGATATTGTACGACCTTCATCGACGGTACGACTCGTTGAAGTGAACCATTATAATATAGGCTGTGGGTCATTCGGTGGGAGCTCGTACCTCGCCACGCGAATGGTTACCATTTACAAAAGATCCAGGATAGCTTGACATTGCTAGTGACCACTCATATAGATGTGTCGGCAAGAGCGGCTATCCGCGTGTATGTCTTTGGATTGCGTCGAGTACTAGCAAGTTACGTATTGGGTTAACAAGTTACGCTTATAGCAAGCACTAACCTTGAGTCGACATGGGTTAGGGTGTGCATGGTTGCAACACCATTCTAGAGCCTAAGAGTTGGCTATAGCAAGGATACGTGTTTCGGCATGAATGTGGCCTCATCTCGAGTTAAGTCAGGAAGGGCCGTAAGGCAAGATGGTTAAGTCGGGTTGATCCTTGGAAAGCACGGTCTCGATCTTCCGGCACAAGCAAGTGTATTAGCACGACCAGCACGAGTCGTCCCCTTAACGTCGTTGGCACGAGAATGGTCTTGAGGTACGTAAAACAAGTGAAAGTCCTTGCACGACCGAGTCGCATAAGTTCTACTCGGCGAGGCACTGTCTCAAATATGTATTGAAGTCACGAATAGAGTATAGCACGAACCTATCGTTGCGTTGCCAAGTATAGGCGAAGGCATCGTTGTCTTTAAATTGATCCTAAGGCAAGACTAGAAAGACAATCGAAAGGGATTTAAGCTGCACAAAGTAAATAAACATGTCAGTTTTGTATGGGTGGGCGAGGAGCTCACTCCACCAGTACAGTTGAGTACTGACACCCACACAGTTTTTATGTGCAGGCACAGGTAGAAGCTCGTGGTACGGAGCTCGCTTGGATGCGTCAAGGCACAAAGTTTCTTGGCGATTCGAAGCATGCGGCCGCATGGAGTCAAGACTTATACAGGACATAATGTATGGACATTGCCTTCCAAAGTTTTCGCTGGCTCTAACATTGTATCGAGAGATGAGAAAGAGCAGAGTGACTTGTAAAATGAGAGAAAAATGAGCTTGAGAGACTTGTAATCATGGCCTTGCGCCCTATTGTAATCTTATTGTTCAATATCAATAAAAAGAACTTTTGAATAACTTGTGTTTTTCTTCTAAATTCTGTTGCATGTTCAATATTTCTGCTTAGGACTTCTGTACGACGACCCCATCGCAGCCGCTGAAATCGGCCGTTATGAAACTGCCTTGCACGAGCACAATCTAGGCTTGTGCGGCATCACGCCTTAGCAAGGACGATCGCTCCTACGGGAGCGGGACGTGACATAATGGTATCAGAGCACGGCTTTACGTCCTTGGACTTCAAGTTGAATCTCTCAGTTTTGAAAGCTCGTCGTTGATAAGAAGTGTGCGCTCTCTCTCAAATGTCCTGCGACATGTCCATACAATAAGTCTAAATATTTTCAAAAGTTCGTACAAGTGTTCAATCGAACACATCGATAGGCAATGGCTTTTGTGCCGAACGGTGTCAAACTTGACTTGATAAAAAACACATGCTAAAGTTAGCAAGTCGCGTGCGTGCCCAAATAGTCCTACGTCGATATTAGCAAATGAGCGTGCAAACTCAGAGTATAGTCCGTACGAGATGGCTATGCACACGGCCTTTTGGCTAAGTTGTGCCTTGTGTCGCGCACCTAGACTTTATGGTGCAAACGAATTACGAGCGGTATCAAGTATCACTCGATCGGGAATGGAGATACATTTAGAGTGTATATCGATGGAAACGCTATCGAACTAACGCTTAGGCGTACACAGATGAGTGATTTGAATTTTAAGGATTAGTGTGAACGACTAAGTACATCGAGATGACGAGCGACTACGCTAGAGATTCGTCGAACTAATCTGAGAGATGTTTTAGCGAATAATGCGAATGTGGATTAAACAGAATGGCTCAAATCCTGAGTGGTGTATGGTTTGTCTTGAAAATCATTCGAGCAAAAATTGAGGATTATGAGTAACAACGAGTATGTCGACGAGGCGATGCGATCGCACAAAGCCTTAGAACGCATCACATTTAGTTGGTCGTGACTTCGAATGTCCTGAACGAGATGTCGTTCGAAAAAGTTGTGAATGGACAAAGCGAGTTAGAAAATGATTCGGAACGACGAATAAAAGTGAATGTCTTGATTGAGGAAACCTAGAGGAGCGCACTTACGATTTCAAATTTGGTCGAATGGAATCGTGGTATATCCAATTCGAACAATAGCATCAGTTGCACGACTCGGAGTTCGTTGTAAGAAAGATCGTCAGGTTACGTACATCATCGATGGCATTGAGGCATATCAAAGATCGATGTGCGATAACTCGGAGGTACTCTGATTCGAGGAATGATGATCATGTAAGATGTCATTGTTCCGATGAATGCTATACTCGGGATGTTGAAATGTGTCGAAGAAAAGATAGACTTGGATCGAGGATTTTTTAGTTGAACGATTGACAAACAGACTATCGAACTGAGATCTTGGCTTGGATGAAAACGAAATGTTTGGATTACTTCGACGATAACCACAATGTTGACGTTCTTGTCTTATGCGAGTGCAACTCCAGCCTCGCACACGCGTCACGTCGAATTAGGACGATCACCCCGCGTGAGCGCTGGTATGGTGATTCATACAGCGGGGATGATCGAGCCTGCATAGTATGGCAATTTGATTACTTCGACTTGTGGTTTGACGCAAAGGTGAACTCAAAAATGACTCAGTGTGCTTGTCTATCGAACTTGAGGATTGAGTAGGTCCAATCCGCGTATCGAAAATGAATTAGTCTAGACTCGAGCAAGAGTTACGCTCCAATGAGGACGATTATCCTGCGAGAGCTTGGCATGGTGATTCATGTCTAACATAGATAATCGAACTTGCATGAGATTGGGGCATGACAAATTGTTGTGCTAGATGATCTCGTGATCGAATACATGAATTGGATAGAACTGGTGATTTGAACGAATTCGAATTGGCACAACGAATGCCTTGATGCGAATTAGGTGATCGTGCTCGATGTTTAGAAATCTGAGTGATACGAGCTTGAGTAGAAAACCCCATACTGTAGACCTTGGTTTGACCCTAGGATTGGGGTCAGTATTGGTATTATTGTTGGGGAACTATGATTCCAATCCTGATATTGACTTTAGCCTTGAGAAATGGCCTAGCGGTTAGGCGAGACGTCCCCTTTTCAAGAAGTTAGCTTTCGAATGATTGATCTTGAGGATTTGTATGGATAGATAGAGTGAATCAAGAGTATAGGAATATCCCTCACGAGATTCGGCTGACATGCATATATTTCAGGGATGCCTAAATATGTGTACGATGCGACTCGAGTGAGAATGACGAATTCTCTATCATACGGCTTGGCTAAATGCAAGTATTTTGAGGATGCCTGGAATATATACACGATCCAACCAAGTGACACGTTGAATTCAAGTGAGACTCGAAGAATGGAAAAGGGTCAAGGATTTTGAAATCGTGTTAAAGGAAAAGATTGATAATAGTGCGAGCGTGGCTCGGAATCGAAGAAACGCGTAGGCGGAGTGTGTACGAGAGTCCTTGGATCAAAGTGGTCCCTAAGTAAGTACTCAATTAGTTTCGAGGACAAAACTTTTTTCTGAGTGGTGTATAATATAGTATCCCATCCTGCTCAGTCAATCGGAGGAACCAAACGCCGACGGCGTTCGGCCTTAGCCTCGCAACGTCTTGCTCGAAGACTCGCTCAGGTGGGGTAGTTTCGATGAACTTGACTCATTTTAGCCTTCACATAATAACTCGCATGTTTTCAACTTGCACAAGTTAGGCTTGATAATGAAAGAGACGCATCCATATAGCTAAGGAAATAATCTCGACATGTCAGAATGTACTAGAACATGGAAAAAGGTCCCACAGTCTGCTTAGATGTCTGCTCAGCGTGCTTTCAAAATGACACTCGATCCTTCGTCTCATGGCTTGGGAGAAGGAAGTTGGACTAAGTTGCTAAGTTGCCACAACTCTCAAAATAGCCTAAGTCATAGGCGTCGCCTGCGTGAATGCTTGATAAAGCATGCACGTTCCCGTCGTCCAAGGCTTGGCATATCCTTCGTATGTCCTGTGGGTTAAGTCGTATTGCATGGCTTGTGGCTTAAGTCTAGGCACCCGAGAACTTGGTTGTTCAAGTCGAACGTATGCACGGCACGTTCCCTCGATGCGAAGCTTGGCGTAGCCTTTGCTCGTCAAGTCGTTGTGCAAATAAGTTAGACAAAGTTATGTCGATCGATCTAAGTCATTTTTAGCACTGTTCCGCTCTATCTGCAGTTGTCAAGTCACGTAGTCTCTCGAGAACAAGGCTCGTCATATAAAGTATATGACTTGAGCGATAGCGTCGCCTAGAGAACAAGGTCTGTCTAAGGCACGAGCCACGATCGGTTTAGTGAAAAGCATGCCACAGACAAAGGAAGTCCACGCGACTGGTTATCGTCGAGATCGATCCCGCTACTTGGGAGTCGATAAGTCTCGTCCGCGAGATCGGTCCCGCTACTTGGGAGTCTCAATAAGTCTCGTCCATAAGATCGGTCCTGCTACTTGGGAGTCTCTCTAAGTCTCGATAAGTCTCATACATGAGATCGATCCCACTACTTGGGAGTCTCGTTAAGTCTCGATAAGGAAGCACACGAGATCGATCCGCTACTTGGGAGTCTCGATAAGGGAGTTCACGAGATCGGTCCCGCTACTTGGGAGTCTCGATAAGGAATCATGCGAGATCGGTCCCGCTACTTGGGAGTCTCGATAAAAAGATGGAAAGCATGGTCATATTAAGGAAGAATTTGATAGATCGAGTTGAGTCTTGCATGGTCATTGGACAACTTGCACGCAAGGGCGAAATTTTTCGAACGATCCCGGGGCGCCGGGTTCGTGTCGTCCTAGGAGGAATTACAGATATTGTACGACCTTCATCGACGGTACGACTCGTTGAAGTGAACCGTTACAATATAGGCTGCAGGTCATTCGGTGGGAGCTCGTACCTCGCCACACGAATGGTCACCGTATGCAAAAGATCCAGGATAGCTTGACATTGCTAGTGACCACTCATATAGATGTGTCTGCAAGAGCGGCTATCCGCGTGTATGCCTTTGGATTGCGTCGAGTACTAGCAAGTTATGTATTGCGTTAACAAGTTACGCTTATAGCAAGCACTAACCTTGAGTCGGCACAGATTAGGGTGTGCACGGTTGCAACACCATTCTAGAGCCTAAGAGTTGGCTATAGCAAGGATACGTGTTTCGACATGAATGTGGCCTCGTCTCGAGTTAAGTCAGGAAGGGCCGTAAGGCAAGATGGTTAAGTCAGGTTGATCCTTGGGAAGCACGATCTCGATCGTCAGGCACAAGCAAATGTATTGGCACGACCAGCACGAGTCGTCCCCTTGACGTCGTTGGCACGAGAATGGTCTTGAGGCACGTAAAACAAGTGAAAGTCCTTGTACGGCCGAGTCGCATAAGTTCTACTCGGCGAGGCACTGTCTCGAATATGTATTGAAGTCACGAATAGAGTATAGCACGACCCTATCATTGCATCGCCAAGTATAGGCCAAGCAATCGTTGTCTTAAAATTGATACTAAGGCAAGACTAGAAAGACAATCGAAAGGGATTTAAGCTGCACAAAGTAAATGAACGTGTCGGTTTTGTATGGGTGAGCGAGGAGCTCACTCCACCAGTACAGTTGAGTACTGACACCCACACATTTTTTATGTGCAGGCACAGGTAGAAGCTCTGGCACGGAGCTCGCTTGGATGCATCGAGGCACGGAGTTCCTTGGCGATTCGAAGTGTGCGGTCGCATAGAGTCAAGACTTATACAGGACATAATGTATGGACATTGCCTTCCGAAGTTTTCGCTGGCTCAAGCATTGTATGGACATTGCCTTCCGTTATGAAACTGCCTTGCACGAGCGCAATCTAGGCTCGTGTGGCATCACGCCTTAGTGGGGATGATCGCTCCTACAGGAGCGGGGCGTGACAATTTCGGCCTAGGAGGAAACACGGGTATAGCCGAGCTAGGAGTACCGCTCAGGTTAGTCGGAGGCTTTCAGCGGGGATCGCTACTTGCGCTGAAAGGAATCCCGAATAACAAAGCTATAAGTCCAAAGTATAGCTTGTGGTGCTAGTGACCTCATATAGGTGGGTCGACACGGACGATAATCCGCATATGTGCCTTTGGATTGAGTCGAGTTGAATAGTTCTGCGATCTGAAGATAATATTTGGGCCTAAGATTTCGCTTCAACATAGGCGACGTACTTTGGCACGAGTTGTGGCATCGAGTCTTAAGCTGTTGGTGTATGAGTTGTATCAGTTGGTTCGAGTCGTTGGAGTTTAAGTCAGGAAATTGCCGTAAGGCAAAGTTGGTTGAGTGACACTAAGTTCACAAGTCTCGATCGGGTCAGTTGGTGATCAAAGTAGGAAGGGCCGCAAGGCGACGATATGGTTTAGTCTCACTGAATTGCGAGGCACGGCCTCAATATGGGTTTGTAACATGGTCACATGGAAATGGAGTCTATCGTATAGTTACGTCTCTGATTATGGACTAAAAGTCAAGCACGACTTGATAGGTTAACGTTGTTTATACGAGAAGGGTCTAGAGACAAAGTATGAGTTAACGTTGTTGTTGCAAGCACGGAATAGTCAAGAGACACGAAATAGGCGAGATGCGTCTGTCTTAAAACTGATCCTAAGACAAGAGTAGAAAGACAATACAAAAGGGACTATGTTGCACAAAATAAATAAACGTATTGGTTTTGTATGGGTGGACGAGGAGCTCATTCCACCAGTACAGTTGAGTACTGACACGCACATAGTTTTTATGTGCAGGCACAAGTAGAAGCTCGCGGCACGAAGCTCGATTGGATGCATCAAGGCACAGAGTTTCTTTGGCGATTCAAAGCGTACGGCCGCATGGAGTCAAGACTTATATGGGACATAATGTATGGACGTCGCCTTCCGAAGCATCCACTGGTTCAAGACTTATATTGAGAAATGAGAGAGAGCTGAGTGACTTATAATGTGAGATGAGTGAGCTTGAGTGACTTGTAATCTTGGCCTTGTGCCCCATTGTAATCCTTGTTTCAATATCAATAAAATGCATCTTTTGAATGACTTGTGTTTTATTCTAAATTTTTGCTGGCATATTCAATGTCTCTGCTTGGGACTTCTGTGCGGCGACCCCGTCACAGCCGCTGTAATCGTCTGTTATGGAACCCGCCTTGCACGAGTGCAATCTAGGCTCGTGCGGCA
The DNA here is from genome assembly GCA_029216955.1 of Iris pallida. Lineage (NCBI taxonomy): Eukaryota > Viridiplantae > Streptophyta > Magnoliopsida > Asparagales > Iridaceae > Iris > Iris pallida. The sequence goes on from JANAVB010007399.1 coordinate 37,424,291, forward strand.
TCACACCTTAGCGAGGAAGATCGCTCCTACGAGAGCGGGGCATGACATAATGGTATCAGAGCACGACTTTACGTCATTGGACTATCGATTGAATTCTTTAACTCCGTTGTTTCTGCAAACTCTGAAGTGTTGCTTCCGCAAAGTTGATATTATTGGTGCGCTCTTTCTTAAATGTCCCACGGGATGTCCATACAATAAGTCTATCTATTTTATAAAACGTAGGAGAATAGTTTTTGACAAAACAAAAAGATGGTTTGCGTAAGCACGATTGGCTAAGTCGGGTACACCAAAGTTGCGTCGATCTTAGAAAAGTCAAGTGCGGGAATTGAATAGTGTCGAGCAAGAATGAGTTAAACTCGAAAAGTGAGACGACTATCGATAGGGATGCTATCGAGCGACGATAACGTCGGTGTGATATAGATGAGCGTGCTTGAAATTAAGAAATCGTCCGGACGAAGATTCGAAGAAATAGATTGTGAATCGAATGATAAGTTGAGAATTTGTTGGATGACTTCATCCCTGATTGGGATATGCGATATCCTCAGGAATGTCGATCAATCGATTGAGGATGCAGGGTGTCGATGAGTCTATCAACAAGCGTCGCACGTATGTAAAGTCGTAGATTGAGTAATCGTTGAATAAGTTGTAGTCTTGAGATCTGACGAGTTGATTCGAACCACCTAGAAATTGACGTGCACGGAACGTGCACGGGATCGAGGATTGTGCGAGTATGAAATGCAAAACGATTGAGTAGGTAAAATCAAATCGAGGAAAAGTTAAGGTGTAGCGAACGGATGACTTGATAAAGGAAATCGATAGGTGGATCGTATAGAAAAAGCTAGCACGATAGAAAGATAGCATGCATAAAAAAGTTGAATTTTAAAGTTATGCAAATGACCCTATGGATTGGATTGAATGTTGTCCGATGATTTGAGTTAGGAAATAATGATATGATTTGAAGAAAATGTTGCTCGGTGACTTAAGATAGACGGATAAACAATACATGAATTTGGGTTTGAGGAAATTGATGTTGTGAATGATTCGAGGGATAATGATCGAACTTGAATTTGAATGTCGAGGAGATTATCCAGTCGGACGATAGCATCATTCGCAGGACTTAAAATTCGTTGCAATAAAAGATCGTCATGTTACGCATATCATCGAAGGTACTGAGGCGTATCAAATATTGATATGCGATAAGTTGAGGGTACTCTAATTCGAGGAATGATGATCATGCAAGTTTTATTGTTCTGACGTATACTACGTTTGGGATTTTGATAGAAATGAATACTTGGATGAAAACAGAAGTGTCTTGATGGTTACGCGGATAACCATAGCACTGACATTCTTGTCTTGTGCGAGCGCAACTCTAGCCTCGCACATGCGTCGCGTCAGATTTAGGGCGATCGTTCCGCGTGAGCGCTGACATGGTAATTCATGTCGCAGGAATGATCGAACTCGAAAAATCAGGATGCGGCAACTTTGATTGTCTCGACTTGTCGGTTTGATAAGAATGTGAATTTGAGGATTAGTTGAACTTGTGATTGATGATTGAGTAAACTTGAGGATTGAATAGATCCAATCTATGTATCGAGAATGAATTAGTCTAGACACAAAACAAGGATACGTCCCGATGAGGATGATTATTCCGCGGGAGCGTGCATGGTGATTCACGCCCACCATGGATAATCTGACTCGCGTGAGATCGGTGCACAACATATTGTTAAGCTAGATGACCTTATGATCGAATACGTGAATTGTGACGAACGACTTAGGAAATATGAAATATGAAGTATGGTTTAGAAATGAATCGTGTTGTAGCGTGCTCGACTTGAGAAGGATTGATAGGTAGATTATGTCGAACGTGTTCAAAGAGATAGACTATGCAAAATGGCTTATTGGTCGAACGATATTGATGTGTCAAATATTTGGTTGAGTGAACTCACGATAGAATGTCTTTGCTGGATGACTCAGACCCTGTACGACGAATGATGAAATGTGTGTAGGGAATCGATGCTCGATGTTTAGAAATCGGAGTGATACGAGCTTGGGTAGAAAATCCTGTACTATCAATTTGTTTTGACCTTAGGATGGGGTCAGTGTTGATATTGTTGTTTGGAAACTATGATTCCAATACTGACGGATGATTTTAGCCTAAAGACATAGCCTAGCGGTTAGGCAGACGTCCCGGTATGGAGCGATAGGAATTGTGGAGGCACCACTTATGAGGCTCTGTTGACATGCACGTATATCAGTGATGCTCGAATATATGCACGATCTGACTCGAGTGGTGATGGCGGATTCTCTATCATGAGGCTTAACTGAAATGCATGTATTTTAGGGACGCCTAAAATATGTGCACGATCCAACTAAGTGATACATTGAATCAAGTGAGACTTGAGAAACGATAAGGTGTCGAGGATTTTAAGATCGTGAGCTTTGAAGAATAGATTAAGGGTAGCACGAGCATGGTTCAGATTTGAGAAATGGATAGGAGAAATGTGTGCGACAAACGTAGGATATTGAAACAAGTGATAAGTCGGTAAGTAAGTACTCAGTTAGTTTCGAGGATGAAACTTTTTCTGAGTGGTGTATGATGTAGTGCCCCATCCCGCTCAGTCAATCAGAGGAATCGGAATGCCGACGGCGTTCGGACTTAGCCTTGCAACGGCTGCTCGAAGACATCGCTCGGTCGAGGCGACTCCTCACTCAGGTGGGGTAGTTTCGGCGAACTCGCCTCATCTTAGCCTTCACATAATAAATTGCATGTTTTCAACTTGCACAAGTATGCTTGATAATAAAAAAGACGAATCCACATAGCTAAGGAAATAATCCTGACAGGTCGAATTGAGTTAGAATATGAAAAGGTCCAACGGTCGGCTTAGAATTGGTGCACGACGTGCTTTGAAAATGACACTCGATCCTTCGTCACGTGGCTTGGGAGAAGTAAAGTTGGTTGAGTAGGTGAAGTTATGAACGTATCCTAAGTCATAGACGTCGTCCACATGAATGCTTGATAAAGCATGCACGATCCATTGCCCAAGGCTTGGCATAGCCTTTGCTCGCCCCATTGGTTGAGCTGCATTGCATAGCTTGTGGCATAAGTCTATGCAACCAAATAACTTGTTTGTTCAAGCCCGACATATGCACGGCACATTCTATCAAGGCAAAGCTTGATGCAGTCTTTGCTCGTCAAGTTGTTGCAAAGTTAATTTAGGCAAGTTATGTTAGGCTATCGGAGTAGTAGCAAGCACGGTCCTATGAGTTTTATGGCTTGGTATAACCACATAGTCTTATGGTCTCAAGGCCCGTCATATAGAGTATGACTTGGGCGGTGGTGTCGCATAGAGTTCAGTTGGCTTAAGGCACGATGCATGGACTTAGTGTTTAAGTCACGAGCTATGGTTGATTTCAAGTCGAGTTTAGAAAAAGGGCTATCAAATGGTCATTCTGAGTTGAGTAAAATGATAGGGTAACATGGAAGAATGCTCGCGACTGTAGGTCGTCGAGACGGTCTCAAATGATAGAAGTCTTGATATTGGTTTTGAAAGAGATGGTAATACTGGAAGAAGAATGATTGTGTGAGACGTCAGTTTGAGTCGAGTCTTGCATGGTCATTGGACAACTTGTCGATAAGGGCAAAAGTTTCCTCGAGCGACAATCCAGGTCTATAGAATCGTTTTGGCCTAGAAAAAAACATGGGTATAGCCGAGCTGGGAGTACCGCTCAGGTTAGTCGGAGGCTTTCAGCGGGGATCGCTACTTGCGCTGAAAGGGATCCCGAATAACAAAGTTATAAGTCCAAAGTATAGCTTGTGGTACTAGTGACCTCATATAGGTGGGTCTGCACGGGCGGTAATCCGCATGTGTGCCTTTGGATTGAGTCGAGTTGAATAGTTGTGCGATCTGAAGACAATGTTTGGGCCTAAGATTTGGCTTCAACATAGGCGACGTGCTTCGACACGAGTAGTGGCATCGAGTCTTAAGTTGTTGGAATATGAGTTGCATAAGTTGGTTCGAGTCGTTGGAGTTTAAGTCAGGAAGCCGCCGCAAGGCAAAGTTGGTTGAGTGACACTAAGTTCACAAGTCTCGATCGGGTTAGTTGGTGATCAAAGTAGGAAGGACCGCGAGGCTGCGATATGGTTTAGTCTTACTGAATTACGAGGCACGGCCTCAATATGGGTTTGTAGCATGGTCACAATGAAATGGAGTCTATTGTATAGTTGCATCTCTGATTATGGGCCGAAAGGTAAGCACGACTTGATATGTTAACGTTGTTGATACGAGAAGGGTCTAGAGACAAAGTATGAGTTAACATTGTTGTTGCAAGCACGAAATGGTCAAGAGACACGAAATAGGCGAGAGGCGTCTGTCCTAAAACTGATCCTAAGACAAGAGTAGAAAGACAATACAAAAGGGACTATGTTGCACAAAGTAAATAAACGTGTTGGTTTTGTATGGGTGGGTGAGGAGATCATTTCACTAGTACAGTTGAGTACTGACACCCACATAGTTTTCATGTGTAGGCACAGGTAGAAGATCGCGGTATGGAGCTTGCTTGGATGCGTCGAGGCACGAAATTTCCTTGGCGATTCAAAGCGTGCGACCGCATGGAGTCAAGACTTATATGGGACATAGTGTATGGATGTCGCATTCCGAAGCATATGCTGGTTCAATACTTATATTGAGAGATGAGAGAGAGCTGAGTGACTTGTAATGTGAGATGAGTGAGCTTGAGTGACTTGTAATCTTGGCCTTGCGCCCCATTGTAATCCTTGTTTCAATATCAATAAAATGCATCTTTTGAATGACTTGTGTTTTGTTCTAAATTTTTTCTGGCATATTCAATTTCTCTGCTTGGGACTTCATTGCGACGACCCCGTCGCAGCCGCTGTAATCGACCGTTATGGAACCCGCCTTGCACGAGCGCAATTTAGGCTCGTACGGTATCACGCCTTAGCGAGGACGATCGCTCCTACGGGAGCGGGGCGTGATAGACCCGCAGTCATCATCATTGAGTTTATCATCTCTGTTAACGTTCTGTTCTTTCTTTCTATAATACTATTTGATTGAGGGGAGTACGGAGCAGTTGTCTCATTGATAATTCCATCTTTTCTGCAGAACGATGTGAATTCATGAGAACTATACTCTCCACCTCGATCACTTCTAAGTCTTTTGAGTTGTTGTCCGGTTTGACGCTCGTCTACAGCCTTGAAGTCCTTAAACTTCTCAAATGTTTCATCGTTAGACTTGAGCAGATAAACGAACACGTACTTTGAGAAGTCGTCGATAAAAGTAATGAAGTACTTCATCCCAGCCTTTATGGAGAACTGTTTGAAGTCACAGATATCTGAGTGCACCAACTCCAGAAGATCTGTACTTCAGTTTTCCCGCTCGAACAGTTTTCTTGTGATCTTTGTCTGTGCACAGACCTCACACATCTCCAACTTCTTATCCCCACATTTGGAGATAAGCCCTAGACTAGACATCTTGTTAATTCTTTTACAATGAACATGTCCTAGTCTCTTATGCCACAACTCAAGAGAATAACCAGAAGAAGAAACTACATTTACTATCTCCATAAGAGTTACAAGTTGAAGTTTGAACATCCCTTTGGTACAGAAAGCCTTTCCGAAGTATGTTCCTTTATAGGACATAACGACTTGACCAGCGTTAATGTCCATCCTCAAGCCTGCGTTGCAGAGCAGACTTCCGGAGACCAGGTTCTTGGCTATGGCCGGTAAATGCTTTATATTCTGAAGCGTCAGCGACTTTCTCGAAGTCAGTTGCAGTACCACCATCCCGATCCCGTGTACTTCAGCTTGTGTCTGGTTCGCCACCATAACCTTCTCAAAGACAGGTTGGTACGTGGTGAACCACTCCTTCTTTTAGCAAACATGACACGAGGCCTCGATGTCTATCCACTAGTCCGTGTCAATCCCAGCTGAGTCAACCTGCATAATAATAGCAACAAAGTTAGCCTTACCTTGCTTCTTTTGTTTTGATTTTTCTTTGTCGCCTCTATTCCAGTGGCCTTTCTTGCCATAGTTGAAACAAGTCCCAGGTTCTTTGGACTTGGGCTTGAACTAAGCCGACTTCACCTTCAGATGGTGAACGTATTTCTTCTTTTGGTAGGGAGTCTTCTGCTTCCTTTTAGAATTTTCTTCTTGCACCATGTTCGCCTTAGCCATATGCTTGGACAAGGCATCCACTTTGAGTTGAGCCCTCAACTTGCCTTCAATATGTATCCAGTGCATGAGACGTTCTAGATCTACTTCCATCTTTTTACGAAGCATGTCCGCGATGAAGTTGCTCCACCCAGGTGGGAGCTTGGCGACAAAAGCATTGACCAAAGGCATGTCGTCATTCGCCAGCTTCTGACGTAACATGAAGAACTCCTTGACTTGAGACAACATGGTTTTGTCGTCCTCAAACCGCATCCTCCATACCTTTTTGGTCATGTGGATCTTGTTTTTGTTCTTATCTGCCTTGTAGAGATTCTCTACAGACTCCTAGACATCCTTTGCATTGACCGTCTTGTTGTATGACTCTGCCAGAGAGTCCTCCATGGAGTTCTGGATCAACAACTTGCAGAGGTTGTTATCCCGCCTCCACTTTGACTACAAAGCTGTGGCTTCAGCAATCCTTCGAGCATTTTCACCCTCTGGAATCAAAGGCTCAGGATCTGTCAACACATAGTCGACGCTCATGAGTTGAAGATTAAGGCTGACCTTTCTCTTCCAGACGTTGAAATGCTTTCTGTCAAACTTCTCAAGTTTAAAACTTGTATCGAGAAGTTGTGCATGGTTGTTCTCCATTAGATTTGAATCTTACTTTGAGATTGTTATTCCCGAAATAGGTTTTTTGATGGAAAATGGAGATCTCTAACTCTTATTACAAAGAAACAAAAAATTCATTCTCCTAAGAGAGAGATGAATACTCGTTCTTAACCGAAGTTGATGCAACGAGACGAATGATCGCTCTCAACCGAAGTTGATGCAACGATATGAAGAATCGCTCTCAACCGGAGTTGATGCAATGACTTTGCTGGGGAGATGAAGATCACTATTGCTCAAAGCAAGATTCGCTCGATTGTGATCTGCTTTTAGGAACTAGCAAGTTCGAAAGAACTTCTAGAACGCTCGATGTCACCTCCTTTCACGAACTCGAAGAAACCCTTTGGACTTCAATGGCGGCGGCAACACTTCTCTCTTCGTCTCTTTATTTTGGCGTAAGTCCTTAATGAAAGCACAAAGAGAGTATTTATAGAGAAGGGTCGAAACCCTAATCCTATTCATGGCCGTAACTGATTGCAAAAAGATAGGAACGAATAATGGAAAGATTTGAATGAATTAAATTCAAATCCTATAAAAAACGATGTGATCAATTAACTCAATCTTCTATAACTGCTCAAATCTTCCTATCAGCCACATCATATGCGACCTGTGCCCCATAGCCAATCAGCCCGTCAACCTGCGCACATAGCTACAAAGTCCGTAGCAGCCCGTAGCACCTGCGTGCTCAGTGCCCATCACCTGCATGTCGAAGGCCCGCAGTACCTGCTGCACGAGCGCATCAACTGCGCACAATACGCCTTGTGCCGATGCTGACGTGCTAAGTGCAAAGTACGCCAACAAAATGCCACTTTATGTCCTTGAGCTCGAGTCCGAGTCCGAGTCGCTAAGCCCCTTCGGGGCTTAGCTCCATAAGGGAATTATCCTATGAGCATAAAAAAAAGCATTAATGCTTTTTGTTGGTTTAGCCTTCTTTCTACTAGAAAAAATGCCCCCATATGGCACCCATGTGCCTCTCCATACTTCATGTGATCTCTTAACACAAGCAAAGCTTTATATAGAGATACCATTCATTTGGTTTTTCCAATGTGGGACTATCTCTCTAGTTTCTAAAGCAAAACACCAACAAGCAAAAACACCAACAAAGTTATGCGCGAGGGAAGGGAGAACTTTGATTTTACTTCTTTTTTGTTGAAATTGGTCTCTTTATTATTGGATCCTGGTTCCTTATCAGTCTAGTGTTTATAGGTACATTGGGACTAAAAGAAATAACTAGTCTTGTGAAAAGGCTGGTGGCAGCGGTAGATTGGCTGCGACAGTGATCCAAACAACCACCAAGTCTCTTACTTTCTTGTGTCGACACGGTATAGTAGTTATAGGGTCAGTGATAAAACCACAATTGAGTGATGAGAGGGACAAAAAATATAAGTACATATTCTCATAAAAGTTTAGGAGGGGTGGATACACTAATTTTAACAATTTATACTAGAAATTTTCAAACTTCTCAAAAGTTACAGGGGCGATGCACGCAGAAGCGAAAACATAACAATACCGTAATGAAGACGAGAATAAAAATATCATAAATCAAACAACAACACAAAGAACATAAGATATAAGATTTACGTGGTTTGGTTAAGAGCGACCTACTCCACAAGACGAGACAAGACAAGAAAATAAATCTTTATTGAATCAAGTAAGAGAAGCTTCCAAAAGAGTTACACACAAATACCACAAAGATCAACTCTCTAGTTCTCTCTTAATGACTACTTCAATGGTCTCTAGAAACCCTAGTTTTTGCAATGATAGTCTCAAGCAACCAACTATCTAAACATTTGTATCTTCTGTTCAATACTACTAATAGACATGATTATTATCTGAATAAGTAGACCTGATTTGCAAATATTAGTTGAATAACTGAAAGGAAAAAATTGGTTCATTACTGAAGGAAAAAATGGTGTCAGGAGTTGACATATAAAATTTACAAATATTAGTTGAATAACTTTTGCGTTCTTAATTACCTTTATTATCTGAATAGGTAGACATGATGATAGGAACATATAAAGTAAGAGATTTCTCGAGAGTTATCTCCTTTACAAATTCTTTTGAACAAAGGATCCAAATTGTGTATGCATGTCATTAACTATGTATGCTTGTAAATCATTAACTAAGTAATTTTGTTTGGTATGTCAAAAAATGTCTGTTTTGGCGTGGTGTCGTCTCCGTATATGGTGTGAACTAGGGAGGTATGCCGAATAACTGAAGGCGATGCTTGAACTTTTTGAAGCGTTGCTCGAGTGCAAAGGCTTACTCAATTTTTTGAAGAATATGCACTAGTCCAACTGGAATGACTCAACTTTTCCCAATTCCAGGTGCAATGAATGTTTGGTGGTATAAATGGGTGTAATATATAGAACGACTATCTCATCAATGTTCATTTTGAGTCAGTTTGTAAGCCTGCATGACAACCCTTGTAATAGAGTCTTGTAAATGATGCTCATTATCAATAAAAACAAGTTTTCTTCTACGCAAGTGTTCAATTTCTTTGCGTACTCTATTTTTGTTTGTGTTTTGGATAACTTTATGACCCTGCCTTGTGCGAGTGCAACTTAGGTTCGGACGACATCATGTCCGGGTGACGACTATCGATTCTGCGGAATCGGGATGTAACAACTACTATATCATAAAATTTTATCTAATAGAAGTTGCATATCATGCATTATTATTAACGAGCATGGAATATCCCGAGGCTAATACGTCCTTGTGATCAAGGGGTGTTGTCACGACCCGCATCCGGACATTCGGGCTCGAATACGTGGGTCACGTCCAGCCTACGCCGTAGTATCGATGGTAAAATGTTGTCAAGTACCCAATAATATCTACAATATTTAAATTATCTATAATAACAACACATACTCAAATCACATACGACTAAGGCATATATGAATAAGAAAGATAGTAGTAACATTGAATCTACCAGAATCTACAAATGATCATACATATCATAAATATATCGGAGACAAATCCGATAATGAAACATAAATCTAAATAAGAAATAATGGCCTAAAGCTCTCAGAGATCAACTCACGATCAATAGAGCATCAAGATCTGTCTCAGCTAGCATCGTCATGCAGTCCGAGAATATGGGCATATATAACAAATCCTAAAATTATGGTTATCCAGTCAGGATTGGAGCGAAGTACATAAAATAACAGCAGTTCCAATTAATTGACAAAAACTATAAACAATAATAAATAAGATGCTATATACGATGAGGAACATAACTAGTACAATAAAGGTAATGAAAAAGACAGTCAATATAATCAATATGATGTAATCAGTGCAAGCAAGAAATGTAAGTAGAACTATAATATCAGGGATAAAGCAATGTAAATAGTGAACTGAATATGGAAACTATAATATACATTGTGTTTTGAAATACCAAATATATATGTGATCAACTTAGAAAATTCAATGATTTACACTAAGGAAAGCTAGCTCAACCATACATGAAGTGTATGATTAACTAATAGCCGATGATTTACATTACTTGTCGATAGTTCTTGATCATATACCTAACTAGTATTTCTTTCGCCCCGACTGATACGATGTGTCACGCCCCAGAACCAGAATACTGGAGAGCGGGGGCAGACACAGCCAGCTACGTATATAGAAGTGTAATCCACCTCGATATACGGTCACGGCTGTCTAGATGTATGAGGGTTTATCTGCAAGCCATCATTATCTTATGGTCAAGAACAAGTCTAGTGTCTCAATCTCAAGCAAGTAATAATAGTCACAAGATGTTAAACCATCAGATATTCAATAGTAAGGCGTTCCATACATTTCATATACAGATGATCATGAAGTTAGTCGTACAAAATACGAGGACTAGCAAGAGTTTCAGTCATACAAGATCAACCCTAGGATTTGTTAATCATGTTACAGCACGTAGGCAGACAAGAAATATAAGTATTCAACACGAGCTAACACTTGTTCGGCAGCTAAACGCCTCAAAAGAATAATTTTATAATAGAGCGGGAGAGCAAAATTTAACCCACTCGTTGTAGGATTTCTTCTAGTATTCACCATCTGGCTGGAAGGCAGGGAGTTCCTCGGGTGCTACTCCGAAATCTGGCCATACAAAACCAGCTGGGTCAGACCCCAGAAAGAGCAAGTGCCACAAGGGAGGCTTCACTTAGGAACTAAAACCAGCAAGTTAGAACACAAGGCATAATAATAACAAAAAAATGGAGGCATAAAAGTAGGGTGATAAACGATAAGATAACTAAGGAACTATTCCGGTAACCAAGTTACAACCCGTAAACAAAACAAGGACCGGGGTTGTAACCATTCGCCTGAACAGAACTTAGTCTCTAACCAATTATCGACAAGTAAGCATAAATTGTAAAATATCTCGAAGTAACCATGTACTGGCATGGTCTAGACAAGACTAGACTCTATCCATCAATCACGGCCAAGCAATGAGTACGGCTTGATACTTTAACTAACGAGGGTTATCACAAGCCTAGTTACTAGCAAAATGCAATGAGATATCCCTACGGCCACAAGCCCTGCAGACTATCCAGTTTATCCAGACGCAAGTTACTAGAATTTATAGTAGATACATCGTCCAGAAGAAAAATGTATCCCATGTATATATAATAGTGGGTACATCGCCCAGGAGACAAATGTACCCTAAAAGAGTTATTAGGTGACTTGGGGGTACAACACATGACAGTGTGCATATTACTTATTTTATAAAGTGTCCCACATGACAGTGGGCTGGAAATGTGCCCTACTCGTCGGTAGGCTACAAGTTCATCAGAGAAGGCGCCCAAATAACGGGATTGCTTGTTGCCGGAATACCTCTCTATATGAACTACTTGATCAATCTAGTCATTAATCCTAGCCAGATTTAGTATGAATTCCTGATCGTGGTAACCATGGATGCAAGTCCTAGACATGATGCAAGACGAGACTGGTAGCTTACACAAGCACATTCAAGAACAATTACCCACGGTGTCAAGATGAGTTATTAATCAGCATGTCAAGATAGCCGTCGCAACAGCATTCAAGATTACATGCTAGACTTACTTATTAAGATTACTTGTCAAGAGTGCGCTACGATGGGCCACTATCAAGATTACTTATCATGTCAAGTTACTTGTCAAGAGTGCACCACGACGGGTCACTATCAAGAGTTATCATGTAAAGTCACATTGTCATGTCGTGTTCATGTAAGTGCACCACGATGGGTCACTATCATGTAAAGCAAAGAAAGATATAAATCATGAGTGCACCACAACGGGTCACTATAAAGAAATTCTAAACATGGCATAGATTGTAAAGTACAATAAATTCGAAAAAGTATGGAAACACATATCATATCACATAGAAATACTCGAAAGGAAAGACATATCCTGACATGTGAGAATGGATAAGTAAAAGTAACTAATTGGCATAAAACAATAATTGAATTTGTGCTAGTGTTAGGTGTACAAAGGGTGTACAATCGTTCTCCAACTGTACGATATTAAGAAATTCATTTATTAAAGAAATATCAAGCTGTTAGTAGGGTCGTCGTAATTTTGGCCAAGATAGAAAACATGAAATGCAATCATAAGCTCCATATCAAGAATGGAAGAAACTTGCATAAAATATTTGGTAACATATTCTTGAAGCCAAGGAAAAGATCTAAAACTTTTATGTTGGGAGTTGGGAGAAATTCTGGCCATAAATCCGCAAAATAGGACATAAAATAGCCAAAATAGGCACTATGCGGCATTCTGCGGCACTATTCATTCATACGGCACTATGCAAGCCATGCGGCACTATTCATTCCTGTGGCACTATGCATGCCATGTGGCACTATTCATTCCTGCGGCACTATTCATCCATACGACACTATTTATTCCTGCGGTACTATTCATTCCTGCGGCACTCTGCATCCATACGGTACTATGCAAGCATGTGGCACTATTCATTCCTGTAGCACTATTCATCCATACGACACTATTTATGTGGCACTATTCATCGTCCCTGCCAGATTCAGGACAGATAAACTAAAAAATGTTCAAATCTTATTTTGGCCATAACTTACTCAAAATAAGTCGAAATCTAACTTTTCAAAGGTCCATTTTGGGTAAAATTGAATTCTCTACAACATAGAATAATTAAAACTTAAAAATAATGAAGTTTGGTAGATCAAAACCCAAGAAAACCGAAAAGGGTACAAACTTAGATCTACAAAAATTCATCCATCAAATCCAAAAATGTCAAGTTCTAAAGAGGCTTAAAATCAAGTAAGGAAGAGAATAGAAAATAAAACTTGAGATCCATCATGAAGCAAGTTGTACTTGCCTAGGACTTGGTAGGTAGGAGGAGTAAATGAAGAAGATGAAGAAGTGAATGAGGAGAGAGAGAGAAGGAGTTGGGTTATATATCAACCCTCTCCATCTCAAGCCAAGCCAAACCAAGTCAAATTGAACCAAACCAATCAAATAAACCAAGTTAAGATTAAACCAAGTCTAGGCTAAGTAAAATAAGTCTAACTATGGTCCCCCTGATAAATGCCATAAATCTCGTATACGCACACGAAAATATGTATAACGGAAAACGGGAGTGACAACTCTACCCACCTTAAAAGAATTCTATCCTCGGAATTTAATCAAGAGGCCAGAGATGTCAGAGCAAATTATACTAAAGCACAGCCATTTATGACTAGTAACCAATCAAGCAATCATTCATGCAAGCGAGGAATTTAAAAAGCATAAGGCAGAAGAAAGACATCCTGCTAGAAACCTCTCTGTTGGTTCTGAATCTGAGCTTGGATTTGGGCATACTGCTGGGGTCTCTACTGCTGGAAGTCTTGTGTCTGAGGCGGCAATGGCCTCGGAGGCTGGTACTGCTGCTGCACTATTGCTAGGGCTGGTCCCCTAACCGATGGACTAGTTAGGTTCGACGATGATGAACTGGCTCTATTCGGACAGGACCCTATCTTATGATCCAGTGCCCTACAATCCAAACATAATCCCTGTGCTCTGTGACACTCCGAAACAACGTGTCCTGACTTTCTACAATGAGTACAGTCCACTACGGAAGACTGCTTCTACTTCTGCAACTGAGGGTACGTCGGTGTCGAGTGCTGAAGCGAAAAGACTGAATTCGTCCTTCGGAGAACTCCAATTGTCAAGGCCCTAGCTGTCGGGGCTGGTGCTGATGACTGGGACAATTGTCCGTAGGACCTCTTTCGTCCTCCGGTTCGATCTATTATTCTTTGGGATGTATACTCATGCTTTCTAGCTGCCCTTAAGACAGCATCAAACGTCTGGTGCTCAAACTGCTCCATGGCTAGAATGATTTCTAGATGGAGCCCTTGCTGGAATCACTGGGCTCGATTCAATTCGGTCGCCACCAAGGTAAGAGCAAACCGACTAATTCTTGAAAACTTGGTCACATAACCATCGACCGTCCTGCTCATCTGCCTCAAGTTGGTGAATCTCATCTGTAGATCATGTCGAGCCACCGCATCAAAATACTTGATCTAAAACTTGTCACTAAATATTGCCTATGGGACGGGCATCGCCAATCCAACTGCTAACATCGCCCACCAGGTGCGGGCTAAGTCCAATAACTGTAGGCGTACTACAGCCACCTTCTCTTCCTCTGGAGTCTTGGCTGCTTCCAAGATAATCTCGATGTCCTGGAGCCAGGCATCGGCTGCAATCACATCTTCACTGTCATTGAAGAAGGAAGGAATCAAGCGCTTAAAATTGTTGGTTGTACTGTTATCTTGATAACCAACTCTGTCCATGGCTGTCTGTACTGTCTGATGCAGGGCATCACCACGACGATCCTGTGATGCAAGAAATTCTCTGATAAGTCCAATCAAATCCCAGTTGTCGGACTCTGTAGGCTGGATTGGCTGAACTGGGGGCTCTGGGTCTTCAGAGTGCATAGTTCGAGATGCTACTCCCGAATGCTATACTTGGTCTTCTTGTTGCTGTTGGTTCACTGAGGTGATCCATCCGACCGATCGGTAGGATCAGGAACAATGCCACTGAAGAAAATGACATTAAAAAGCAATAAGGAAGGACCAAGATAGAATTAAGAATATAAGCATGTGATCAGGTCAAGATTTCAGGAAGATTAGAAGACACGAGTAGAGATCAAAGGCGAGTACTGATTGAGACATCTATTTGGTAAAACCCTCACACATCTTGATTTACAAGACCATTCATGGGCCACCACTTAAACCGTGTCACTCCCCAGAACCAGAATACTGGAGAGCGGGGGCAGACACAGCCAGCTACATATAAAGAAGTGTAATCCACCTCGATATACGGTTATGGCTGTCTAGATGTATGAGGGTTTATCTACAAGCCATCAGTCTCTTATGGTCAAGAACAAGCCCAGTGTCTCAATCTCAAGCAAGTAATAATAGTCACAAGATGTTAAACCATCAGATATTCAATAGTAAGGCGTCCCATACATTTTATATACAAATGATCATGAAGCTAGTCGTACAAAATGCAAGGACTAGCAAGAGTTTCCGTCATACATGACCAACCCTAGGATTTGTTAATCATGTTACAGCCCGTAGGCAGACAAGAAATATAAGTATTCAACACGAGCTAACACTTGCTCGACGGCTAAACGCCTCAAAAGAATAATTTTACAATAGAGCGGGAGAGCAAAATTTAACCCACTCGTCGCCAGGGTTTCTTCTAGTATTCACCATCTGGCTGGAATGCGGGAAGATCCTCGAGTGCTACTCCGAAATCTGGCCATACAAAACCAGCTGGGTCAGACCCCAGAAAGAGCAAGTGCCACAAGGGAGGCTTCACTTAGGAACTAAAACCAGCAAGTTAGAACACAAGGCATAATAATAACAAGAAAACTGCAGGCATGAAAGTAGGGTTATAAACGATAAGATAACTAAGGAACTATTCCGGTAACCAAGTTACAACCCGTAAACAAAACAAGGACCGGGGTTGTAACCATTCGCCTGAACAGAACTTAGTCTCTAACCAATTATCGACAAGTAAGCATAAACTGTAAAATGTCCCGAAGTAACCATGTACTGGCATGGTCTAGACAAGACTAGACTCCATCCATCAATCACGGCCAAGTAATGAGTACGGCTTGATATTTTAACTAACTAGGGTTATCACAAGCCTACTTACTAGCAAGATGCAATGAGGTATCCCTACGGCCACAAGCCCTGCAGACTATCCAGGTTATCCAGATGCAAGTTACTAGAATTTATAGTAGATACATCGCCCAGGAGACAAATGTATTCCATGTACATATATTAGTGGGTACATCGCCCAGGAGACAAATGAAGCCTAAGAGAGTTATTAGGTGACTTGGGGTGCAACACATGACAGTGTGTATATTACTTGTTTTATGAAGTACCCCACATGACAGTGGGCTGGAAATGTGCCCTACTCGTCGGCAGGCTACAAGTCCATCAGAGAAGGCGCCTAGATAACGGGATTGCTTGTAGCCGAAATACCTCTCTATATGAACTACTTGATCAATCTAGTCATTAATCCTAGCCAGATTCAGTATGAATCCCTGATCGTGGTAACCAGGGATGCAAGTCCTAGACATGATGCAAGACGAGACTGGTAGCTTACACAACCACATTCATGAACAATCACCCACGATGTCAAGACGAGTTATTAATCAGCATGTCAAGATAGCCGTCGCAACAGCATTCAAGATTACATGCTAGACTTATCAAGATTACTTGTCAAGAGTGCGCCACGATGGGCCACTATCAAGATTATTTATCATGTCAAGTTACTTGTCAAGAGTGCACCACGACGGGTCACTATCAAGAGTTATCATGTAAAGTCACATTGTCATGTCATGCTCATGTAAGTGCACCCCGATGGGTCACTATTATGTAAAGCAAAGAAAGACATAAATCATGAGTGCACCACAACGGGTCACTATAAAAAAATTCTAAGCATGACATAGATTGTAAAGTGCAATAAATCTGAAAAAGCATGGAAACACATATCATATCACATAAAAATACTCGAAAGGAAAGACATATCCTGACATGTGAGAAGGGATAAGTAAAAGTAACTAATTGGCATAAAACAATAATTGAATCTGTGCTAGTGTTAGGTGCACAAAGGGTGTACAATCATTCTCCAACTGTACGATATTAAGAAATTCATTTATTAAAGAAATAACAAGCTATTAGTAGGGTCATCGTAATTTAGGCCAAGATAGAAAATATGTAATACAATCATAAGCTCCATATCAAGAATGAAAGAAACTTACATAAAATAGTTGGTAATATATTCTTGAAGCCAAGTAAAAGATCTACAACTTTTATGTTGGGAGTTGGAAGAAATTATGGCCATAAATCCGCCAAATAGGACATAAAACAGCCAAAATAGGTACTATGCGGCATTCTGCGGCACTATTCATTCATGCGGCACTATGCAAGCCATGCGGCACTATGCATCCATGTGGCACTATTCATTCCTGCGGTACTATGCATACCATGAAGCACTATTCATTCCAACGGTACTATTCATCCATGCGGCACTATTCATTCCTGCGGCACTATTCATTCCTGCGGCACTATGCATCCATGCGACACTATGCAAGCCTACGGTACTATTCATTCCTACGGTACTATTCATCCATACGATACTATTCATCCCTGCGGCACTATTCATCGTCCCTGCCAGATTCAGGACAGATAAACTAAAAAATGTCCAAATCTTATTTTGGCCATAACTTTCTCAAAATAAGTCGAAATCTAACTTTTTAAAGGTCCATTTTGGGTAAAATTGAATTGTCTACAACATAGAACAATCAAAACATGAAAATAATGAAGTTTGGTAGATCAAAACCCAAAAAAACCGAAAAGGTTATAGACTTAGATCTACAAAAATCCATCCATCAAACCCAAAAATTTCAAGTTCTAAAGAGGCTTAAAATCAAGTAAGAAAGAGAATAGAACAATAAAACTTGAGATACATCATGAAGCAAGTTGCACTTGCCTAGGATTTGGTAGGCGGGAGGAGTAAATGAAGAAGATGGAGAAGTAAATGAAGAAGTGAATGAGGAGAGAGAGAGAGAGAAGGAGTTGGATTATATATCAACCCTCTACATCTCAAGCCAAGCCAAACCAAGTCAAATTGAACCAAACCAATCAAATAAACCAAGTTAAGATTAAACCAAGTCTAGGCTAAGTAAAACAAGTCTAACTATGGTCCACATGATAAATGCCAGAAATCTCGTATACGCACAAAAAAATACGTATAACGGAAAACATGAGTGACATGATGGATCCAACCATGACACATTACTAGCCAATGTATCTAATGTTATCCAGTATTCCAGTGTTATTCAATATTATCCGATGTTATCCAATACCAATGAGGAACAATATCCAATACCATTGCGATGAGTTAAGGTAACAACTCATGACATGACTGAAGATCCAATAACAATAACAATCTGTGTACCATCGTGCCAAGAATCATAAGTAACATTTCTAAATACTTGAATTATAGTAGTAATCAAATAATAAAAATTATCAAAAAATGTACTCATCTCAATTTGCTGGAGTCGACGTGCATGACATGAACATGTCAACACGAAAAAGGTAACAATGTTATGCTCCACAATATGGTCCCAAATGACGGCACAGGCAATTTCATTGAGTCCAGAATAGTCCAAATAGCCTAATTTGGTATATAGAAGCCCAAAATTAGAGTTCGACACGATAATTGAATCAAGAAATATGAAACGACTATAATAGTCACGATCAAGATTAATAACCTAAGGTGAATGTATAAATATTACATATAAAACTTATTTTAGAAATATTGTCAAGAAAATATCCATTTAACTACTAAAAATAATATTTTAGTTTCAAAAGTATTTATAAATCCCCTTTTTAAAATATTTTCCTCAATATAAAAGTTCAACTAAAAACATATTATTTATATATAAAAGTACTTATAACTTTTTATAAAAGCTCAAAAATAAAATAATTGTAAAACCCAACACTATTTAAGCCCTTATACTAATAGCCAATATTTAAGCCCAAGGAATTAGTTACATTTATATAAAAACCCAAATAATTAATAATTTAGGGCCCAAAGCCAAAATCAAATTAATTAAATAAAACCAAAATGTTATGTAGGGCTCAAGGCCTAATTTCAAATAAATGTTTTGGAGCTCAATGAGTGAGTCCAGCCCATCTAAATTATTATGCATCATGTAAAAGGTCCAATAACTTGGTCCAAAATCTTGTGTAAAAAATGTAGGGTCAAGCCCATTTAATTATAAAGCTACATATTTAAACTCTAATAGGCATATAGCCATCATTAAAGACCAAATATATATATTAAAACCCAACTAATTATTAAGTATCCATAATATATACAAGGATCCAAAATAATGGCTTATTCTAAGCCCACGGAGTTTATAATTTATAGTTAAGCCCAAAGGCCCACACCCCATAACAGTCTTAGTCCAATATGACATCCAATTAATTATTAGCTAAAACCCCAAACATTTCAAAGCCTACTCTAAATAGCTGAGCTCATATATAATACTTATTAAAACATTAATAAACTTACCTAAAATAAAACTTGGCCCAAGGCCATACATGCCCGACCCAAGCAGTAACCCTAATCCCCTTAATTCATAATAGGTAATAAAAAACCTAATTCACATCATAACCCTAATTAATAACATTAATAATGAAAGAAATATCACTAAAATATATATTATAAGAAAAAGAGGGAGGGTCAGTGCTGTTGATCCCATTCCTTTCCCCTTTCCAACAAATCGATAAAGAGAGGGAAATAGAAAGAGTGGGAGAGTGAGAGAAGGGGGGAGCTCACAGTAGGGGCGTCGGCGGCCGGACGGCGGCTCTGGAGGAGCGGCGCCGGGCGGAGGGAGTTGTCACGACCCGCACCCGCTTTTCGGACGCGAGCACGTGAGCAAGCCAGCTACGTATCGAACGGACTCCAGCCCGACTCGAATACGTAAACGCTGTCAAGGCTATGGTATACTGCCAAATCATGGCAAACAAATCTATATATCAATCCATAATAAGAATATAAAACATGAATGAACACTATGGGTCGTGGTCTGCAGCCCACTAGCATAAATGCCCGATAAGACTCTAAAGGAAATAACAAGAGTCTAAAACTGAATCAAGAAACAGGATAACTCATGATAAGGTATGAAAGCACGAGCAGATAATAAACACGATAACGGTACCTGAATCCCGCAAGAACCGTAAATCCTCCGCCATCCAGAACTACTAGCTAACTCCATGCAATCGCTAAACCTGATAAGATCATCAGGTCCTCAGAGGATATAGCAAGATACATAATATATATGCCTATCTAGCAGTTTTATCATGCGCAAGAAATAAACAAGAAAGAACAAGAACAAGACAAACGACTACGAACACAAACACGAACACACGAATAGTAGAACATGAACACAAATACTAGAACATGAACACGAACACGAATACTAGAACACGAATACGAACACGAACATAAATACTAGAACAACTATGCATAAATGAACAGTCGGATGAACGAATACACGAGATCAATAGAAGAACCAAACCCTCATCCAGAGTGTGGACTCACGGGTTTGAACTAAGCACTAACCCTCGTCCCGAGTGTGGACTCTCTGGTTAGCTCACGGCAAGACACCCTCGTCCCGAGTGTGGACTCTCTGGTGCAAGTACTACATCCTCGTCCCGAGTGTGGACTCTCTGTGTAAGTCAAGTCAAATCAAGTCAACACCCTCGTCCCGAGTGTGGACTCGCTGGTACAAATAATCGACATCCTCGTCCCGAGTGTGGACTCACGGATGTAAACAGATCAAGAAAAATACCCTCGTCCCGAGTGTGGACTCTCTGGTGCAAATAATCGACATTTTCGTCCCGAGTGTGGACTCACGGATGTAAACAGATCAAGAAAAACACCCTCGTCCCGAGTGTGGACTCTCTGGTGCCAAGGAAACAATATCAAGGATTTAGAAGTTCAATTACACATACTCATTCTATGATACGACTCAAGCAAGGTACTGACGAGAAACTCCAAGTGGGAACCACAAGACCAAACCTGAACACGGCTATAAAAAATAAACAATAACTCCACAAAAAATAACACGAAAAGCGTATGTCCATAAATAATCCAAAAGCTGAAAACTGAAATAAAATGCATGTAATAAAACTGTAGAGGAAGACAAGGTATACTTGCCTGGAGGTTGCACGCTGATCGAACAAATACACAGTCAACTGGTAAGCCATACAGTCCAAGTCATCACAACTGTCTCCGAAAGCTGAAATAAATATTACCAATGTTCTCAGAATAGTCAAATTAGCTAGGATTGCCTATCCTTATGTCCAATTCTGGACACAGGGGCAAAACAATAATTTCGAGAAAAAACGATGTCCGCCGTTGGACCCGCTTTGCACCGAAAAGCATACCAGAGTAAATGGTCTCTAAAGTCGTCAAACTACATGTCTACGGATCTGGTTTTCTGATACAAACCCAAACTTATGTCCAAAGTTAGATTTCGGTGGGCCGTGCACAAAATCACCTGTTGAGTCAGACCATGGGGCCCGCAAAACGGCGTCCGATTCAACTATCTCAGAATTGGACCAAACTTGGCATACAAGACCAGAAAAATGATACGGTCCTGCTGGCGCAAGTTTCGTCTCGATTTGACGAGCGTGTAAAAAGTAATTAGGAAATTTGTACAGAGGCCGATATGGGGAATTTCGACGGATACGCATCAAATTCGTCGCGCACACGCGACTAATTTAAATTCTGTCAAAGCCCACACGACCAAGAAGCCATTACACAACTTTTGATGCTTTCGGTTTGCGATCACGTCGCCCGGAATGGCGGGACGCACGCCGTGTGGATGAGTTTCTAATGTTTTCAAAAACAGTTTTTCATAATTTTCGACGTTGAATAATTCCTGTAAACTAAATGAAAAATCAATCTATCAGAAGGGTTTCGATCCCCTATATGTTGTCTTCTACTGTTTGAAGTTGGTTTTCAAAAACCTGGATTATTTGGTTCGAAAAATGCCTCTCAAGTTGGGGTGGGGACAGCCCTGTTTTGTTATTTACAACAGGATTTTTTGTTGATTTTCGGCTTGGTTTGCGGCGCGTGCAGTGTAAGGTGAATCGAGCTAATTAAATCAAAATGAAGGTGGTTAGGTTAGGTTTCTACCTGCGTGATCGGTTCGAAGATTGATAGAGCATGGAGATCGTTTCCTTCCCGCGAAATCGGCCTCGCAGGGCTGCTGCTGTTGTGTTCTGTGCAACCGTTCACGGCCGTGGCTCGGCTGGTCGACGGCGGCCTGGCGGTGGCCGGCCAGCAGCGGGGCGCGCGCACAAGGTCGGGGAGAGGTCGCCCATGTTGAGGAGGAGGAAGCGTGGGTTCGGTTAGGGTTTAGGTGCGAACTTCTCTCGATCACGGCTCTCTACATATTTATACCAATTGTATATAGGCAGCTGAGTGTATTTACAAGAGGTCGGGTTTTGGGTTTTCACTGATGTGAGGGAATTGGTTTCCATGAGCCTGGGAAGGCTTGGGAAAACAGGGCTGGCCTGGGCTCGGCTTGGGCCTGGGCTTGATTTGCTGTTAGTGGTTTTTTTCTTTATAGCTAGATTTATATATATATATCCTTATATATATATATATATATATATATATATATATATATATATATATATATATATATATATATATATATATATATAGCTAGATTTATATATAGCTAGATTTATATCCTGGGCTATATCCTTATATATTTGCATATATATCCTTATAGCTAGATTTATTCATATATATATCCTTATATATATATATATATATATATATATATATATATATATATATATATATATATATATATATATATATATATATATATATATATATATATATGCAAATATATCTATTCATATGCATATCCCTATATATATGAATAAATATTAAATAAACCAAAGAAAATCTTAATAATATTTTCTTTGTGCATGGTAAAAGTATGTATATGTATATAATCTACTTGACAATGGATTATAAAATACGAATAATAAAGGTATAATAATAATAATAATAATAATAATAATAATAATAATAATAATAATAATAATAGTAATAATAATAATAATAATAATAATAATAATAACACTAACAAACTAAAATAACCAATAATAAGGTTTAGCATAGGGTGCCACATTATCCCTCTAATTTAACTGGTCCAATAATCGTACAATAATCTAAAATGCTATTTAATATTACCTATAATTTACATATAATATATATATTTAGAAATTAGTCGTCAATTCCTAAAATAAATAAGAAATATTTGTACACAAAAAAATATGTCTACACGGCCGTCCTTGGTCTCACTATATGCCTACATGGGCTTGGATTTGGTTCGGCCCAGTTCGGACTAACTTGGTTCAACCGGGTTCCTGCAAAGTCAATAAATCTAATAATTATTAATTAAACTTATTTATAATGGTCATGCCATAACTTGGCCTGGGTTTTCCTAGTTAGGACACACCTATGGCTCGGCATTCCCCTACCATGGATAAACACTAGTCAAAGCACGCCACTGCACTATCCGTGCCATAATTCCTAGTCGTCTCGTACTTCAAAACTCAGCCATGGCTAAAATCATCTACCGTAAAAACTAACTAAATAATTATTTATAAAAATTTTAAAATCACTATTTAAATCAAATAAATAATAAAAAATATTTTAAAAAAATTTTGCGAAGGGAGGCTACAAATCTACCCACCTTAAAAATAATTTCGTCCTCGAAATTTTAATTCATAACTATTTCTTAAAATTTTAAAGTCCACTATTACCTTAACCTCCACAATTTAAATCTTCAAAATATTTTATAACCTTCTCTAGTCATTTCGTAACTACGAAATTTCGAGGACTTCTACCCACCTTTGGTCACACTACTCTTCAAAATACGGTCAGTAAAGTCTTTTGGTCTTCTAACTAGTTGCTAACAATTCTACCGACAGATATCTAGACATATGGCAACTATAATCCCTCATATCTATAAACAACCAAAACTCAATAATCATGCAATATTATACTATAATTTAAGAATTTCTAATGAATTCTAGATAGCACGATCATTCGTCACCTCGGAATAGGAAGGGACGAGAATCAATGGTACAAGAAGGCAAGGGAGAATAATCGAGAACGAATACGAAGTTTCAAAGGCGGTAGAGAAATTTCTAGGAGAATTTTCAAGGCAGAGTGGATTGAGATTTCTAAGGTTTAGTCATTTTTGCAGGCTCGTACCAGTACAGTTACATAACCGGTACGATATGCTCTGACCTGCATGGGCCACCAAAAAAACTTGTCACGACCCGTACCTGCTTTTCGAACGCGAGCACATGAGCAAGCCAGCTACGTATCGAACGGACTCCAGCCCGACTCGAATACGTAAACGCTGTCAAGGCTATGGTATACTGCCAAATCATGGCAAACAAATCTATATCTCAATCCACAATAAGAATATGAAACATGAATGAACACTATGGGTCGTGGTCTGTAGCCCACTAGCATAAATGCCCGATAAGACTCTAAAGGAAATAACAAGAGTCTAAAACTGAATCAAGAAACAGGATAACTCATGATAAGGTATGAAAGCACGAGCGGATAATAAACACGATAACGGTACCTGAATCCCGCAAGAACCGCAAATCCTCCGCCATCCAGAACTACTAGCTAACTCCATGCAATCGCTAAACCTGAGGAGATCATCAGGTTCTCAGAGGACATAGCAAGATACATAATATACATGCCAATCTAGCAGTTTTATCATGCGCAAGAAATAAACAAGAAAGAACAAAAATAAGACAAATAACTACGAACACGAATACGAACACACGAATACTAGAACATGAACACAAATACTAGAACATGAACACAAACATGAATAATAGAACACGAACACGAATACGAACACAAACACAAATACTAGAACAACTATGCGTAAATGAACTACCGGATGAACGAATACACGAGATCAATGGAAGAACCAAACCCTCATCCCGAGTGTGGACTTACGGGTTTGAACTAAGCACTAACCCTCGTCCCGAGTGTGGACTCTCTGGTTAGCTCACGGCAAGACACCCTCGTCCCGAGTGTGGACTCTCTGGTGCAAGTACTACATCCTCGTCCCGAGTGTGGACTCTCTGATGTAAACACCCTCGTCCCGAGTGTGGACTCTCTGGTGTAAGTCAAGTCAAATCAAGTCAACACCCTCGTCCCGAGTGTGGACTCTCTGGTGCAAATAATCGACATCCTCGTCCTGAGTGTGGACTCACGGATGTAAACAGATCAAGAAAAATACCCTCGTCTTGAGTGTGGACTCTCTGGTACAAATAATCGACATCCTTGTCCCGAGTGTGGACTCACGGATGTAAACAGATCAAGAAAAATATCCTCGTCCCGAGTGTGGACTCTCTGGTGCCAAGGAAACAATATCAAGGATTTAGTAGTTCAATTACACGTACTCATTCTATGACACGACTCAAGCAAGGTACTGACGAGAAACTCCAAGTAGGAACCACAAGACCAAACATGAACACGGCTATAAACAATAAAAATAACTCCACAGAAAATAACACGAAAAGCACATGTACAGAAATAATCCAAAAGCTGGAAACTGAAATAAAATGCATATAATAAAACTGTAGAGGAAGGCAAGGTATACTTGTCTGGAGGTTGCACGCAGATCGAACAAATACACAGTCAACTGGTAAGCCATACAGTCCAAGTCATCACAACTGTCTCCAAAAGCTGAAATAAACATTACCAATGTTCTCAGAATAGTCAAATTAGCTAGGATTGCCTGTCCTTAAGTCCAATTCTGGACACAGGAGCAAAACGGTAATTTCGGGCAAAAATGATGTCCGTCGTTAGACCCGCTTTGCACCGAAAAGCATACCAGAGTCAATGGTCTCTAAAGTCGTCAAACTATATGTTTACGGATCCGGTTTTCCGATACGAACCCAACCGTATGTCCAAAGTTGGATTTCGGCGGGCCGTGCACAAAATCACCTGTTGAGTCGGACCGTGGGGCCCGCAAAACGGCGTCTGATTCAACTGTCTCAGAATTGGACCAAACTTGGCATACAGGACCAGAAAAATGATACGGTCCTGCTGGCACAAGTTTCGTCTCGATCTGACGAGTGTGCACAAAGTAATTGGGAAATTTGCACAGAGGCCGATACGGAGAATTTCGACGGATACGCATCAAATTCGTCGCGCACACGCGACCAATTTGAATTCCGTCAAAGCCCACATGACCACGAAGCCGTTACACAACTTTTGATGCTTTCGGTTCGCGACCATGTCGCCCGGAATGGCGGGACGCACGTCGTGTGGATGAGTTTCTAATGTTTTCAAAAACAGTTTTTCATGATTTTCGACGTTGAATAACTTCCTGTAAACTAAATGAAAAATCAATCTATCAGAAGGGTTTCGATCCCCTATATGTTGTCTTCTACTGTTTGAAGTTGGTTTTCGAAAACCTGGATTATTTGGTTCAAAAAATGCCTCTCAAGTTGGGGTAGGGATAGCCCTGTTTTGTTATTTGCAACAGGGTTTTTTGTTGATTTTTGGGCTTGGTTTGCGGCGCGTGCAGTGCAAGGTGAATCGAGCTAATTAAATCAAAATAAAGGTGGTTAGGTTAGGTTTCTACCTGCGCGATCGGTTCGAAGATTGATAGAGCATGGAGATCGTTTCCTTCCCGTGAAATCGGCCTCGCAGGGTTGCTGATGTTGTGTTCTGTGCAACCATTCCCGGCCGTGGCTCGGCTGGTCGACGATGGCCTGGCGGTGGCCGGCCAGCAGCGGGGCGCGCGCGTAAGGTCGGGGAGAGGCCGCCCATGTTGAGAAGGAGGAAGTGTGGGTTCGGTTAGGGTTTAGGTGCGAACTTCTCTCGATCGCGGCTCTCTACATATTTATACCAATTGTATATAGACGGCTGAGTGTATTTACAAGAGGTCAGGTTTTGGGTTTTCACTGATGTGGGGGAATTGGTTTCCATGAGCCTGGGAAGGCTTGGGAAAACAGGGCTGGCCTGGGCTCGGCTTGGGCCTGGGCTTGATTTGCTGTTAGTGGTTTTTTTCTTTATAGCTAGATTTATATATATATATATATATATATATATATATATATATATATATATATATATATATTAGTATATATAAGGATATATATATATATATATATATATATATATATATATATATATATATATATATATATATATATATATATATATATGTATATATTTTTTTTTGCAAATATATCTATTCATATGCATATCCCTATATATGAATAAATATTAAATAAACCAAAGAAAATCTTAATAATATTTTCTTTGTGCATGGTACAAGTATGTATATGTATATAATCTACTTGACAATGGATTATAAAATACGAATAATAAAGGTATAATAATAATAATAATAATAATAATAACACTAACAAACTAAATAACCAATAATAAGGTTTAGCATAGGGTGCCACATTATCCCTCTAATTTAACTGGTCCAATAATCGTACAATAATCTAAAATGCTATTTAATATTACCTATAATTTACATATAATATATATATTTAGAAATTAGTCGTCAATTCCTAAAATAAATAAGAAATATTTGTACACAAAAAAATATGTCTACACAGTCGTCCTTGGTCTCACTATATGTCTACATGGGCTTGGATTTGGTTCAGCCCAGTTCGGACTAACTTGGTTCAACCGGGTTCCTGCAAAGTCAATAAATCTAATAATTATTAATTAAACTTATTTATAATGGTCATGCCATAACTTGGCCTAGGCTTTCCTAGTTAGGACACACCTATGGCTCGACATTCCCTTACCATGGATAAACACAAGTCAAAGCATGCCACTGCACTATCCGTGCCATAATTCCTAGTCGTCTCGTACTTCAAAACTCAGCCATGGCTAAAATCATCTACCGTAAAAACTAACTAAATAATTATTTATAAAAAATTTAAAATCACTATTTAAATCAAATAAATAATAAAAATATTTCAAAAAATTCCAAAAAGGGTGGCTACAGGAGTGCAGGGTGGAGCGGCGCTGCTCCGGAGAGAGAGGGGTGACGTCGGCTCAAGATCTGGGGGGCGTTGGTGGTGCAGTGCCGGTCCAGGCGATAAAAGGAGGCGACGCGACAGGACGAGGACGGCGACAGAAGACGCGCACGGATCTGGGTGGCGCTGGACGTGATGACGTAAAGGTCGTCAGAGGAGGCGGTCGAATCTCTGGACGAGGCGGTCGACGGCGGGGGTACCGGCACACGGGTGGTGGTTGACAGGTTTGTCTCTCTCTCTCTCTCTCATTCTCACTGGTGGTGATTTTGGTGAATGTGACGATGGTGGTGGTGATGATTGTTATAGGGGCGTGTTTGGTGACAAGGGTGGCAGTGGCGATGGTGGGGGTGGAATGGTTGAGTGGTGGCTGAAGATGGAGGAGTTAGGGAGATTTGGAGCAAGGGATGGTAGCAGGGGCTGTGTAGTGGTTGTGGTGGAGTGGTGATGGTGGTCGGGCTGTAGTGGGGGTGCCATGGTAGTAGAGGTAAAATGGTGAGGTGATGGTGGTGCGGCGATTGTGGTGGAGCGGGTCGGGGCGGCCACTGGCCGGGGTGGTGTTGTTGGCACTGGTACATAGGTGAGGAAGTCAGAGGAGAATAGAGGAGGTTGTATTGGCCGGGCGGCCACTGGAGTAAGGGTGGCAGCGGAGGAATTCGGGGCTTACTGGTGAGGAGATAGAGAGGTGGAGATGTTGGAAGTTAGGGAGCAGGGTAGGAGAAGGGTGGAGTTTGGGGGTGGTGCTTTTGATGGTCGGCATCTACAGTGAAGTGGGTGGCGGCTAGCTGTTTAGGACATATAGGAATTTTACAATATAAAATATTGGAGAGTTCCTAATATATATATATATATATATATATATATATATATATATATATATATATATATATATATATATATATATATATATATAATATAAAAAATGAGGATGGTTGGAGCTCTGCTCCCACTCCGCTGGGTGGAGCTCTGCTCCCCACTCCGGCACCGCCCCTGGAGGCCGGGTGGCTCGGCTGGCCGGTCGGCCTCCTCGACCCGGCCGCCCGCCTTTGCCTCCTCTTTCCCCTAGGAGGCCCCCTTTTTCTCCCTCCCCTCGCCTCCCAGGCCGGCTGTCCTCCGCCCGGCCCTTCCAGCCGCGGGGAGCTCTTCCCCCAGCCGACGGTCCCCTCCAGCGCTCGGCTTCCTTTCCTCCGCCTGGAACCATCCTATGTGGTTCTTCCCTCCACCCCTCGCCCCGCCTCGGCGCCGCTCCAGCCGCCACCGCCCACGTCGGCACCTCGGCGCCAGATCCTGGTCCCTCTTCCCCCCGGGTCCCCCCTCCTCCGGCAGCCGTATCGGTCGCTACGCCGCCCCCTCCCGCGCCGCAGCCCCTGCCCCGTTCCCCTCTCTCTCCGACGTCCCTCCGAGTCTTCGACGACGCCCGCATCGGCTCCTCCCCCCTCGTCGATGCCGCCCGTCCCCCTCCCGCTGGAATGGCCCCCGTAGCCCCCTCTTCGCAGTGGCCGCTTTTCCCGGTCGCTCCCCAGCCAGGCGCGCTCTTTTCCTCCTGCCGCCTCCTCACGTTGCTCCTCCGAAGTGGCCGGCGCCTCCGGCCTCCGACGGCCCCTTCGCCACTGGCTTCGCGGGTTCACCTCCCCCCCTCCGCCTTCGGCCCCCCCATGGCGATCCCCGGCGACCTTGCTCCTCCCTCGACGTCTGCCCCCTCGTGGGCACTCGTGGCAGCGCAGCAGCCCCGGCACGATCGTCGGTGAAGGTCCGCTTTCCCGCGGCGATGTCGCCCCCTCCCCCGTTGGTTTCTGCGGCGACGCCACCCTCTGGGCCGGCGTCGCTCCTCGTCGCCCCGTCCACCCCCTCCTGTCATCCCTTTCTCCTCCGTTAGCCGATCCCTCTCGGCCTCCTGGTTCTCCCATCGTCGGGACGCCCCTCGCCTTCCCCGGCGGCTCCCCACCCTCGTCCCCAGTCTCCCCCTGTCCCGACGCCCGGGCTGGCTCCCCTCCGCCGCGCCCTGGCCTTTCCTCTCCCTCGGGCCCAACGCTCCTCGGGCCGAGAGCCCCCTCGGGCTGCATGCCCCCTCGGGCCTAACGCCTCCTCTGGCCAATCGCAGCCTTCCCATCGGGCCAACGCCCCCGCCAAATGTTTCCTTTTTTGAATTTGAATTATGTTTTTTATTTTCGGTTTTCTTTTCTGCCAAAAAAAACAAAAAAAAAACAACCAACCGTTTTGGCTAATTTGTTAGGGCAACCCCCATATTTTATAGGAACTTGGGCTATCTCCCGATTCCAACCTCTCGTCTCTCTTTTCAATGAAGCTTTAGCCATTGTTTTAAAAAAATATATATATATATATATATTATATCGATATATATATATATATATATATATATATATATATATATATAAAATATATAATATATAGTGTAGAAAAAACTATATAGTGTAGAAAAAAAAAAATATAATATATATTAGTGTAGGAAACCCTAATAGCAAAATTATAAATGTACTAGAGATGTAGGAAAATAGTAGAATTTACTAACAACTATCACTAACTGCTAATAATTAATTAATTACTTACTAGCTAATTAAATTTAGCTACTAACTATCCATGACTAGCTAAATTCAAGTCCTAGTCCACAATCCAAGCCAAACTTGGTAGGCAAGAACTAAGACCAAAATGGTCTTAGCCCAATACAAAGGAAAAAACAGAATAATTACATTCATTATAACTTAGGAAAAATAAAATAATAAAATAGTAATAGAAGACATTATTTAAAATAATATTTTGACAAATCCTTTCTTTATGCAAAGTAGATATTAATAACTTATAAGAATTTAAGAAAGTGGAAAGAAAACTTATTTAGTATAAATCTCATATAGTTAGTTCTGCAAAACCAATACACAACATTACTGATAGCATATTACGATCAAAAACATACTCGATATTAAAATTCCAATTTTCAAAGATTTAGAAAATTCAGAAAAATAATTTTTTTTAAATTCAAAAAATCAAAATTCGGTTAACAGAGGTTACAAATCTACCCTTCTTAAAGAAATGTCGTCTCAAAATTTAAGATTAGCAGAGGGGTCAACACGATAGAGAGTTTAGTCAATGCCTTAGGCACGATCAAAGACAATGGCTTGACGCGATCAAGATAATCAAATTCAAAATTATAGGCACGACTAAGATTTTGGCACGATAGAATCGAAATAGGGTAATATTATTTAGGCACGATTTAGAAATAAATCCATGTCATTAGACATGATCAGAAATAAATACAAATTATTTAAGCACCATCTCAGTCATGGATAGTAAACCGAAGATAGAATCAAAATTTCAAGTTCGGAATGATCAATAGTCTAGGCTGATGAAAATCATATTTAAGGTCGCATATGCATCATCAAGATTAAAAACTTAGTTATGACCAAAAACAAGTTTGGGCACAATCAAGATTGAAGTCAAGGTCTTAGAGGCATGATTTAGTAAATATTAGGATCATAAATTTTTGTTAGGTCATGAATCACAATCAAAACTCCGACATGATTAAAACCATGAAAATGATTTAAAGTCACTTATGCATTTTAGCATAGAGCTACGAGAAATAATTAAACCCATGCAGGATTTGGATTGAATCTGAGCAGGAGCGACTATAAAATCGAAATTTAGGTATGATAGAAGAATATTCAGTCATGATTAAAATCCAAATTCTACATGACTAAGTTTATAATAAATCATATATTCATGGTCGGGGATCAAAATTTTAGGCACGATTTAGAGTTAAGATTAATATGCATAGTCGCAATCATTAGAATCACGATCATTAGAATCGAGTGTCTAGTCATGCCAGGTCATCTAGGCACGACCAAACATAAAAATTAGTCATAATAAAAAATAGTATGAAATCTACTCATGGTTAGAAAGGGATTTAGATATTACGAGAATTTAATCGAAGTTTTAGGCACGAGCGATATTAGCATCTAAATCTAAACACGATCATAATTGAAATTCTGACGCGATCGAAGATAAGGTCAATCAATCCTTGATTAAAATAGGATATATGTACGATGAATAATAAAATCAAAGTTTGAGCATGAGCAACAAAAAGATGGAAATCCAGGTCAAGATCGGATTTAAAATTATTTGAGTATAGTCAAGAATCAAGAATGTTGGCGCGATAAAGAGAAGACCAAATGGATCAAAGTTTAGCGATATTGAAATTTAGGGATCGATTTAAGGATAGGGAAATCGAATTTCTTCAACTAGGATATGAAATTCAGAAGATAGCATCCGCGGAAGAAAGTCAAGTCATCTCACTCTACTTCGACTATCTCGTCCTTTTTGAGCTAGATAATTTACGATACTTCCTCGGCCTTTCCCAAGTAAAGTGATACGAGAATTCAAGAATTTAAAGTGTAGCTAACAGATTTAGATATGCGATAGTTGATGGATATAAGTAGGACAGAGCTAACAAAGAGAAAAAAAATGATAATAGAAGTTGCTCTTGCTCATCGGGTCATAACGAAATTGTTGCCCTCTCCTTTTTCTTGCACTTGTTCAAAATCAACAAAAAGCATAAAATATTCTCAACCTCCAAGGTGTTCACCTTGTAAAATCAAACTCTCCTTCACAAAAATCCTTTTTATGACTCCAAGTCACTAATTATCAACTACTGATAAGCTTGTGGCCTAATTTTTAACCCTAAGGTCTTCATCTAATTGTCATCCATATAAATTCTTCTAGGCTTCACGTCTAAATTGTCGGATCTTTCTAATATAAAAAAATTTCCATCACTCCTATCATCCACAAATGTTAACTCTATGTCATTGGAATTTTCTAATTTAGTTCCAAAATTTATCCTTATCCTATTTATGCAACCTCAATAATTGTTCATAATCAAAATAAATTTGTTGACAATCACGTAGAAATCATAATTCCTATATATGCAACCATTCCTAAAATTCTATATGTCCGTAACTGATCCAAGTTGTATGACTCTCTGGCTTTTGTCAAATCCTCATAATAAGTTGAATCTTGAAGTACCCTTAATCCGACACTTAGTCGTCAATCCTGTAAATTTATCACTCAAATCATTCTACTATTTTGTCTCACTAATTCCTTATAAATTTGGAATCACATTCCTCGTAGAGTGATCGCGTCTAGGGCCACTTTCTTGGCGACTCAAGTAAGAAGACTACTCAACATTCCCTAGATGGCTTTTACTAATGTAAAATTATATAAACTTCTCTTTAATAGTTTTCCCTTGTTGCAGGTTCATACAATACTATCCCCTAAGCTTCCAAATTATAATCCACATCGACAAGAAATTTCCAACCTGATTATGCAATCCCTCCTTTGTTTCTCCGAATTTCTTTGTTATATTCCATTTATTCCTCAAACCTATTCTAACAAACTCTCGAGCCCCAATGTACTGTCTTGAATATAACTTAAAATAATTCTCAACCTTCATGTATAAGATTGGCTAATCATTTGTTTTCAACCTGAATGGTTATAAGTTCAACCTCCACTATCTTGTTCCTTCTAGAGTCCATAAAACTTATCTTAATAAGAATTTGGGTTCGACAATAGACACGTATTTCAAAAATTAGGATAAGCAAAAGCAAGTGAAGATAGACTCAACATAGTTTGGAAGTAAGATTCTCAGAGGTCATTCCTATAATCTATCAAGAGATCCTAATATGTGATTGAGTACTAAAATTCCTAGAATATTATATGATTCAAATCCTAATCGAGGACAGGCTTAGTAGTACGGCTAAGCCTAAGTACTACCACGACTTCGTACTAGTTGCGAAGACTGACCTGCATGCGAAGACTGACCTGCATAGGCTACCATAAAAATGTGTCACGACTCGCACCCAGACATTTGGGCTCAAGTACGTAGGCCACACCCAGCCTACGCTGCAGTATCGATGGTAGAACGCTGTCAAGTACCCAATAAGATCTACAACATTTAAATGATCTATAATAACAATATGAACTCAAATCACATACAACTAAGGCAGATATAAATAAGAAAGATAGTAGTAACACTGAATCGACCAGAATCTATAAATGATCATATATATCAGAAATATATCGGAGACAAATTCGATAACGAAACATAAATCTAAATAAAGAATAATGACCTAAAGCTCTTATAGGTCAACTCACAATCAATGGAACATCGAGATCTGTCTCAGCTAGCATCGTCATGCAGTCCGAGAATGTGGGACATAACAACTCCTAAAAATATGGTTATCCAGTCAGGATTGGAGCAAAGTACATAACTAACTGCAGCTCCAATTAATTAACAAAAACTATAAAGCAGTAATAAAAAAGATGCTATATAAGATGAGGAAACATAAATAATGCAATAAAGGTAATGAAAAAGATAGACAATATAATCAATAGGATGTAATCAGTGCGAACAAGAAATGTAAGTAGAACTACAATATCAGGGATAGAGCAATGTAACTGGTGAACTAAATATGGAAACTGTAATATACATTGTGTTTTGTAATACCAAATAGATATGTGATCGGCTTGGAAGATTCAATGATTTACATTAAGGAAAGCTAGCTCAACCATATGTAAAGTGTATGATTAGCTAGTAGCCGATATTGATTTACACTACTTGCCTATAGTTCTTGATCGTATACATAACTAGTATTTTCCCGTACTGACTGATATGATGGATCCAACCATGATACGTTACTAGCCAATGTATCAAATGTTATCCAATATTCCAGTGTTATCCAATATTATCCAATGTTATCCAATACCAACAAGGAACAATATTCGATACCATTGCGATAAGTTAAGGTAACATCTCATAACTGAAGATCCAATAACAATACCAATTTGTGTACCATCATGCCAAGAATCATAAGTAACATTTCTAAATACTTGAATTATAGTAGTAATCAAATAATAGAAACTATCAGAAAATATACTCGTCTCAATTTACTAGAGACGACGTACATGACACAAATATGTCGACACGAAAAAGGTAACGATGCCATGCTCCATAAGATGGTCCCAAACGATGGCACAAGCAGTTCCATTGAGTCCGAAATAGTCCAAATAACCTAATTTGGTATATAGAAGCCTAAAATTAGAGTTCAGCATGATAATCGAATCAAGAAATAGGAAACGACTATAATTATCGCGATCAAGATTAATAACCTAAGGTGAATGTATAGAAAACCTAATTCACATCATAACCCTAATTAATAACATTAATAATAAAAGAAATATCACTAATAATATATATATATATATATATATATATATATTATAAGAAAATGGGGGAGAGGTCGTTGCTGTTGATCGTATTCCTTTTCCTTCCCAAAAAATCGATAGAGAGAGGAAAATAGAAAGAGTGGGAGAGTGAGAGAAGGGGGAGCTCACAATAGGGGCATGGCGATCGGGCAGCGGCTCTGGAACGGTGCCGGGCGGAGGGAGCCCGGGGTGGAGTGGCGCTGCTTTGGAGGGAGGGGCGGCGCGGCTCGAGATCTGGGGCGCGTCGACGGCACAGTGCCTGTCTACGGCAAAAGGAGGCGACGCTATAGGGCGGGGACGGCGGCGGAAGACGCACAGATTTGGGTGGCACTGGGCGTGGCGGCGCAGAGGTCATCAGAGGAGGCGGACAGATCTCTAGAGGAGGCGATCACGGCGGGATGCCAGCATACGGGTGGTGGTTGTAACGACTCGCACCCGGTGAAAGGGCACGAGACCGTGGGTACGTCCAGCCTACGCCGCAGTGTCGATGGTAGAATGTTGCCCTAGGTCACATAACCAACTATAACACAATATAAATGTATCTGTCAATAATACTCTTCAACATAAGACAATCACAGAAAGATACAATCTTAGTCACAATAGCTAAGAAGGAATAACAACATGATATAGAAATAGATAGATGTCAAAAGCAATACAAACCAAATGGAAATAAGTCTAAGAGTCATCAACACATCTCAAAGAGTAGAAGTAATATATAACATCTCAGAATGATAACTGGAAACACATCCAGACAAATATCCTAGCTATTTAACTAGGCACTACTGGTGTCTTCTCTAAGCTAGCAAGATCCTCCTAGTGATCGGATCACAATCGTTATCGACGCCCGCTCCGTCATAAGTCATACAAAAGTCCTCAAGACCATCAAAAATATATCCAGTCAGGATTGGAACGAAGTACATAACTCTGAAAGTAGTTTTATTGCATGGTAGAAAATATATAACTAGCAATAGAATAAAATACATGATTTACTGAATAGAAAATACATAAAATAGAGAAATAAAATCATAAAGGTGTAAGGAAACTTAGTACATGAATAAGATAGAGAATGTTAACTTGAAATGAACACAAGTGATTTAGAACACAAGACAGTTATGTGATTGGTTTAGGTTGTACATGTTATTCTACGGTAACTCAATTATACGTGAAGGTATAATTGACATATATATGATTACACTAAGAGATTTAATCACATAACTACTTCTACTCTTTTGCCCCAATCAATATACATAGATCTGATCACGACATGTTACGTACATAATTATTATTTATACATGAAGCACATGAGAGTACATGAGAGCACATAAGAGTACATGAATAATATAAATATAAGGAGTACATGATAAAGTACATGAACATGGAATACCCGATGTACCCGATAAGGGATAACATCCCCTGACAAGATCCATTTAATATCAATTGTAACAATATGTCAGCATCAAGTTAAGTAGTCTAGAGCAGGTAATATAGATACTATCATGATGAAAACAATAAGAGGTAGGTACTCGCCTGATATCCTGAGCAACGACTGAGTATCGATATCTGAACTAGCGTCACAAAGACCTATTATAAAATTACTGAGTTACAAAGTATTCTAGAATAAACAATGTATTTAAATGCATTAGTTACATGCTTCTAGGTCTCTTCTAGGTCAAAAAAGTCAACTAGGTCAACGCTAGTCAGACTAGTCAACTCTAGGTCAACTTGGTTTGGTTAAATTAGTCAACTAGGGTACTATACTATATCCTAACATGGGACACTAACAATCCATTACCCTATAATGTATCTATGTGATACCATATCCCAATCTTTTTATCAAGCTACTGCCTATTAGGCTATACAGTTATTAGCTAATATGTAGTTAATCTGCTACCTAAACAATGGTCCCCCTACTCTATTACTGACACTGAACACTAGTTCATCTAAGCCCTTACACTTGAGCCCCCAAAGGCAACTGCTACATGTTGTTGCCTTTGCCTTAGCTAGTAGCAAGGGCTACCTGCTATTGTTGTACTGCCATTGTCTAACCTATCTTTTCTCTCAAATTATTGATACACATAAACATGAATGACTGATACTTGCTACATCTAAGGCCCCTAACTAGTTAGACTTACTGCTACTATAGCTAGCTACCGCTAAACTCGAGCTCTCACTCTACCTTACTATCAGTTCACTAACACTTGTGTCATATCCCTATTTTGATAATAGGTATATGATCGTATTTGGGTTATTTTCAAATTTCGTATTTGTTTAAAATTTATTTATTTTTCTGGACTTGTGCTGGCCTTACTTGTTTAGGCCTGACATTTGATTATTACTTCTATTAAATTGTTATTAATATTATTTATTATTATTATTGGGGTTAATATGGTTAGCTTTTATTAAATTGTTTCTATTATTATTAATGTCATTATATTATTATAATATTATTATTATTATTATTATTATTATTATTATTATTATTATACATCCTAACCTACCCCCCCCAAACTCTCTCTCTCTCTCTCTCACTTTCACTCAGCCGCACCCCTCCCCCAAATTCCTCACTCTCCTCCTCTCTCTCGTTCTCCTCACTCCCCCTCTCTCTCTCTCTCGTCCTCGGCCACGGCCAGCCCCTCCGCCACCATCACCCACCAGCACCGCCACCGCCATCAGTCACCACCACCACTGCCCCCTTTCTCCTTCGGCCTCCTGAGTGTCGTCAGTGCCATCGTCTCCACCGCCAATGCCCTCATTATCATCGTCGTCTCCCTGCACCGCCATCTCTATGGCCGGCCACCACCGCCTCCATGGCCTCCGCGACCACCGCCATCCCTGTTGTCATCGTCTCCCTTCTCTTCGACGACGGCGAGGCCCTCTGCCGCTGCTGTCGTTCGTCTCCTCCGTCGGAGAGCCGACTGACCCCGGTAAGCCCCTCCGCCCCCTCTTTCCTCTTCTCTCCAGCGGCCAGTACCACCGTCGTGCCTCAGCCGCAATGCCGTGCCACCCTCGAGCGGCGGGACGCCCTTCGGCCCGCGCTGCTCGAGCAGCGAGCCCTCTCGGCCTGCGTATTTCTTGGGCAGTGAGCGCTCGTGCTCTGTGCCATTTCTTAGGCTGCGTGCCTCGTAGTGCGTGCCTCGAGCAGCGTATACTCGATTGATGTGCCCCCTATTCTTTGTGCTGTTTGGGACCCATACACCCTCGGTTCGTGTGTCCCCTCTTCCTTCGTGCTTTTCAGGACATGTGCACCTCGATTGTGTGTTGTTTCGGTTTTCATGTGACCTTGATCTACGTGCTGCCTCGGACAGCAGGTCGCCTCGAGCCCGTGCTGCCTCGAGCAACGTGCCATCTCGGTTTGCATATTACCTCATTTATGTGTCTTAGCCTTGTGCCCATCTCGGTTTTAATGCGCTCCGATTCGTGTACCCGTACCAATTTGTGTGCCGCCTCGGTTGAGTGCCACTTCGATCTCATGTCACATGATTTGCGTGCATGCATCGACTTGCATGCCGCATTGGTATGTATGCCACCTTAGACTTTATGCCATCCGGTTTGCGTGTACGTACGGATTTACATGCCGCCTTGGTTTGCGTATCACCTTGGACTCCGCATCGTATCGATTTGCGTGCATACGTCAACTTGTATGCCGTATTGATTTGCGTGCTTTCTTGAATCTTGCTCCGTTTCGATTTATATATGCCTCGATTTGCGTGTCACAATGATTCGTATGCCATCTCGATATTCATGATTCCTGATTTACGTGCATGTCTTGGTTTGCGTATCGATATACATGTACATCCCGTTTCTGTTCGCTCGATATTCGTGCTATCTTGATTCTCGTGCACGTCTCAATTTGCATGCCAGTATCAATCTACGTGCGCGTCTTGATTTATGTGCATGTTGTCTCATGTTTATCTCGATCTTCGAGTCATCTCGATTCTCATACGCATCTCGTATACGTACACGTTTCGGTTTGTGTGTCGTGTCAATCCACGTGCCTCAATTTTTGTGCCAAATCCTTACACTGCTTGCGGGACCTACACGGTATATTCTTCTGCCATCCTCCGTGATTTCTTTTATTTTTTAATTATTTAATGCTGATGATTGTTTATTGTGTGTTCTGAGGACCTCGATTGGCGTGCAAGCTTTGATCATGATTGCCGAAGACTTGCTTATCTAGCCG
Organism: Iris pallida; assembly: GCA_029216955.1. NCBI lineage: Eukaryota > Viridiplantae > Streptophyta > Magnoliopsida > Asparagales > Iridaceae > Iris > Iris pallida. The sequence continues at coordinate 37,463,720 of JANAVB010007399.1, forward strand.
AGCCCTCTAGGCAAGTATCCCTTGCACATCGATGGCTCTTGTTCTCTCTCCTGGATTTTATTACATTTTAATTTATTGTAATTGTAAATGTATAACCATGAGTAGTGTAGCTATTAGTAGAACTGCCATGATGATAACTTAGGATAGCTTAGTTCGATACCGATTTACGACCGTATCGGACAACTCGGACGGGTCATCCACACCTTCGAGGACACGAGCACAACTCACACGTATGGATTGTCCCCATATGCCCCGTGTCCGACTCGCGGTCGGGTAACAGCTTTGGCTAACTATTTCTATGACTTTGTTTGTGACTTGGATATGACTGTTGGTCTTGGTGCGCCCTGCATGGCGATTCTTGCTGCATGTGTTAGTTTGGTGCCCAGTACACATCGTAGTGCTACTAGAGGCCGAGACTTAGTGTTCTCGAATTTGATTCTGCAGCGGGTTGTGCCGAGTGGATTAGCCCCAATTCACAGGGAGCTCCCATTCAGAAATACAGAGAAGACTCTGCCGAATTTTCCAGAATTCTCGTCGAGAATTTGGTTCGAAGAGTTAGGCAGAACCGTTCCTTTGGTTTGCTAAACCAGCCTCCTGCAAGTTTATCGTATAGTATGCTTGATCCCAGTACCTGCTAGGTAGACTCATGGCTAGATTAGTCGCCTAGCTTGACCTGTCTTGTCCATCAGATAGCGTAAGGAGCGCGGTTCTACTCGAGAGACGGTCTGCAACCCTGGTCCTTGTTTGGTTTAAGGTTGTGGATCTGCTCTAGAGTGGTTCATGCAATCCTTGCCATTTTCTGGCAGCATTAACTAATAAACTTTTGTACCCTGACCATTCATTGTAGGAGTTATCCTACTATAGCCAGATAGGCTGACAGTTGTCTTATGTATCGGAATTATGACATTGGGAATATTTAGATTGCGTATTATTGGAGGATTGATCTGGAATAATATATTGGTAGATTCATTGGATTCCTGGAGTTTAATTATTGTGCGAATGTTTCGCAGAACGAGAAAGATATCGAAATTTTGATATATGATTTTTACTCGACTTTCCAAGCGCCCAAAACCTGGTACCATTGCTGCATCCCGGTAGTTGGAAGACCTAGTTGCTGATAGCATGTGATCATTGACTCAGAAGATTCTTGTGAGCTAGAGGGCCTAGCATTGTCTACAGTGATTAGCTAGTACCAAGTGATCGTATTTTCCTGATATGATATTTATCCCATCAGGGATGGAAAGACTATTGATAGATTGATCCGGTGGGTAGACCGACTTGATGATTGGAGTTGTAGACTCCCATGTGTACTTGAGATGCTACTATAGTAGAGATCCTGACAATGTACCTAACCTGGTATCCATGCCACGAGGTGGATAGAGGATTTAATGTGATTGACTGATTGACCATGTTTCTAACTTGACTGCTTATACCTGTGCTGGTATCACTCTATGGGTGCACTGAGGTGCGATCCTACGTGTGCACTGAGGTGCTATTCTATGCGTACACTGAGGTGCTACATGATTCTATGTGTTATATGGCAGTGCATTCATCTTCCAGCACGGACATGGTAGTTGGCCTGTAGTTTTAGCGTGGTTAGCACTGATTGACTGCTTGCTGCATTACACTAAGAATGAATCCAGATTTGAGACTTCAGTGTCGAGGTGGATTCGTACTTAGTTTACCCGTACTGAGGTACGACATCTAGTAGGATGAGCATGTGACCATGGCATGTGATTCCAGATAAATGTAGGGTTAATCTAGGCAACTAAAGATGGTAGAAGCATTGGGAGAGAGCAGAATCTCGAGATCGTGCATGTCAGACGCCACAGGCACTATGATTACCTGTCTAACGCAAGGTTGACCGCCCCGGATATTGTTATCGTCCGCAATAGCGGATGGCAGTATCCGTCTACTATATGTACTACCATATGATTGATCTGTTTCACACGGTTGCCTTCGAGGGACCGGTGCTTATCCATGTGCTATGCGTTATTATTTGGCCTCGTTAGCCCTGCTGGACATAGCACGATCTTAGGATTCTTATGTTGCATTGTTGGGGTAACCCAACCTCCACATAGATAGCCGTAGACATTTGAGTGGCCGCTTATTCACCTAAATTGTATGGCTTATTACTTGCTAAGCTTGCTGGCATGTAACACTGTCCCGACGCGGTAATTCATTCCCTTGTTCTTGTTTGATGTAGGGGTGGGTTACTGTTCCGATGACAGATTACGAGTTCCAGTTGGCGATGCAAGTATTAGTGGATGTTAGGATGATTGTGATGATTGTTGGTTACTTACGTATTAGTTGTTGGATTGCTGCCTTATATTCTGTAATCGTGCGTTGGTACCGTACGATCCTTTACCCTCATTACTGCTATTCATGTATGTTATTCCTATCATAATTATATCCTGTTGGTTTTCTTCGTCCGTCTTGAGCCTTCCTTTCTGGTACTTGCTGCGGTTGGCCTGACCAACCCTAGATTGTTCCCAGATTGCCAGTGACCGACCCTGTAGATCTTCCAGACTTGACTTGGAGGATGTGCTTTAGTTCCAGACCATGCTAGGAACTATAGGAAGGTATATTCGTCTACATTATTATCATGTATGTAGGAGCGTAAAAAGTGCTTCATATAATGAGTCAAAGAGATAGAAGCATTCCATTCAACATGACCTATTTTTACAGGCTAATCTCTTTACGCCAGGGTCAAGCCAATAGTTTTACGCCAGGGTCAAGCCGATGGTTTTACGCCTAAGACAGGCTAACCACTTTACGCTGGACAAAGCTGTCGAGTCTTACATTTAATGCAAAGTCTGACATGAAGATTTAATGATGGCATATATCACAGAATTCGAAAGGATTTATTTTACAAGAGACCAATGTTGTCGTTTAGTATGTGGACTGAGCTATTTTACGCTCACAATATGGCTTCTTTTACGCATGGAGACTATATGAGTTTTTACGCTCAAAAGTTGACGTGTGCATAAAGTTTATTTGAGCTAATTTTACGCTCAAGTTGTTTAACAACCACTTTACGCGGGAAGTCCATGTCATGGCTATTTTACGCCTAGTCTACTACTTTACGCCCAGAGTATTTTGGGTTTTTTGCCCTATTCTTCTTCACCAATTTGGAACGTGGTTTGCCTACATGGCTTTCATGCCACACATCTCGAAGAACGTGTGTACGTGCATCCTATTCTTATTAAAATGATGGGACACGTGTCAACGTATGCAGAGGATGACTTCGGTCATGGGTGGCAGTTATTAGCGTAAGACGGAACTTTTGCTGAGTTTTTACGCACAAGAAGCCAAGTCTATAAATAGACTTATTTTTCTCATATAACACACAGACAGAGAGAGGAGAGAATACATAGAGATCAGAGCCCAGAGACTTTGATTTTTTCGGAGCATTCTTCTTCAATTTTCTTCCAGAACAGAGTGAAGCAAAGCAGGAAAGCATTCGGCCTCGCCATCAGTGCCCAAGTGCGTCGATACCTTTCTGGTGACTTAGTTCTTCCAATTGTTCATCTTCTAGCAGTGATCTTCATCATCATCGTATGGTCCAAGGAACAAAGTGATCATTTACAGATCAGACTTCCATAGCAATATTTCCATAATCAAATTTATACTTCTTGTACTTTTTCTCATTTTATTTTCAAAATTCGATTTCCAGGCATTTTGTTAAGTGAAACAAAAATGGCGGCTCTGCTGGGGACGACCTTTCCTCTGACGAGGAGGCAATTTCTCAATATGATGATGTCGATTGGATCGACAAAGAAGACTCTGGTTGTACTCTTCGACTAGACTGCTTATGAAAGATGCTCCGAACTGGGGTGGTTCTGCTCCAATGTTCAAAAATCTTGCAAAGCACGAAAAGTTTAGATTCCTAAATCCAAAATAGCTTTGATCTTTCTGTTGCTTCTGATGGCAAGGGAATTCTTCCCACTCCTGTCGTAGGGGCTCCCGTTCGTAACGAGGCAGTCCTTACTTAGTGTTGCACTCTAAGTGTGGCAAATTATCTCCCGTCTGTGATGGTGAAGATAATCAGGTTTTACGCCCGGTGTATAAAAATGATGTTTTACGTCCAGTGGGTAAAAACCAAATTTTACGCTCAGTACATAAGAACGAGTCTCCCATTTGTAATGAGGCAGACTCTAATGCTTGTGCTTTAAGTGTAAAAATAAATCTCCGTCTGTGACGTGGTAGACACAAAAATTACGCTCTTCGCGTAAAGGAAAATCTCCCGTCGGTGACGTGGTAGATAATCAATTTTTATGCTCTACGCGTAAAGGTAAATCTCCTGTCTGTTACAGTATAGATAAAATTCGCAACGATGTTTTACATCTAATGTGAATGTACCTAAATGCATACAGTGTAAAAATGTTGTTGGTAAAGCTTCAGTTCTACACCAACAACCTTCTTATACTGCTCTACGCAAAGTACCAAACCTACAAATCACACACAATGAAAATGGAGTCCTTCGTGCTCAAAAATCTCAAAATTTGTGCACACAACTCCAAGTGCGTAGAAATGTACAGTTTGGTTCTGCGAATGCAGCCAGTAATCTTCTTTATACACAAGGGACTAAACGTTTTGCTACCCCAAATGTAATAAAGAAGACTACTCCCTCTCTTTTCTGATTTACATGAATTGCAAATACAAAAGCGTAAAAATAGACAATCTTCCGTGACACTCCCCTAAGAAAATTATCATTGTGAGTGTCACCAGATTGTGATCAAATATGTTGTTCGGCTTTCAAATGGTCAGTTTTTGATCGATTGAATTTTAATGCACCCCAACCACAAGCTGATGAGTTGTCATATGCATCAGTCAATATGGCATCTCACACTAACAGAGGACGACGTCCTAGACAGAAAACGTCCCAAACCCCAGGTCAACAACAATTCAATAGACTTCTTGATTCTTTTGAAGGAGTATATCAGAATACTCGATCAAGAAGACAAAGACAATTACAGACTTCTGATTCTGAAGCTGGGGGTACTCAATCTCTTGAGTCCGAAACCGATAGTGTCGATTCATACTTCTATACTAATCCCTCTGTATCTTCAAGAGAGGTTGAATCCTACGCTATTGGAGATGAACCAGAGACGTCATCTGTTAATACGGAACAACGTCCACTGCCGTTGAGCAATCATTGAAATACATGCTTAACATGATGCAAAGTATGCACCAGATAATAACGGCTCAGCAAACTGCTCAACCGGTAATAGTAACACCGGTACAGGTAGCAGCACCAACTCAAGATAGCCAAGGGGTTGATATACCTTTGAATATTCAAGAGCCTACTGTTAACCAAAATTCGTATCTCCAGATCCTATCATTCCAGAAGATGTACCATCTCCGGTGGGGATTACGGTACAACCAACAACTTTTCAATCAAATGTGCTTCCACAAACCAGCGAAGCCATTCAAGCAGTGCGTGAACTCAAAGCACAGTTTGAAGTTTTGAAGCAAAAGGATCAACTCCAGAGGTTAGGGTTAAGCAACCTTATCCTCCTCATTGGAATGATGTACCCTTTCCATCGAAATTCAAGCCACAGTCAATGGTATTGTTTGATGGAAAGGCTTCTCCTAGTCAGTATATCAATTACTTTGATATTATGACTGTACATTTGCAAAAAAATGATGCTTTCTCACTCGAGTGTTCATTGGATGCTTGACGGGTTCAACTTACGACTGGTATCGTAGTTTACCCGACAATTGCATTTCGTCTTTTGACGAATTTAAGGTAATGTTTCTCTCCCGTTTCTATGAAGGATGTATGGACATGAACATGTCATCCTTAATAGAAATCAAGCAAAAGGAGAAAGAAGATACTCGGACGTTCATTGAACATTTTCGACAGGCGACTCTAAAGATGCCTCCTGGTATGCCAGATTCAGCGTTAATTGATACATGTAAGATAAATCTGCGACCATCTATTGCTGTCTTCACGGGTTCCCAATTCACAGATTAGGCTTCGTTTATCATAGCAGCAGTTTCTGCCAAGACCAATGGTAGGTTGGCTCGTGAACATGGGATAATTTTTGCCTCTGAGGATAAAGGAAAGAAAAGTAATCCTGGTAATAATTCCGACAATCGTAATATGAAAGAAAAAGACACTCTTATGGTCAATCTTTCCAAAATAAAATGACGCCGAATAATCAGGAATCTTCCAGGCCAAAAAAAGAATACTCTTTTGCAAAAGTGATATCCCAGGGATATTCCAATGTCTGGTGAAGAGTGGCAAACTCCAGATTCCGGAGCCAAAGAGGCCTAATAAGGTAAATCTGACCGACAATCCCAAATATTGTATCTATCATAGATACATTAATCATCCTACCAGTGCTTGCTATGTTTTGAAGAAGAAAATCCAAGAGCTGATAAATGGTGGTGCTATCGCTTTAACCAATGATGACCATACGGTTACAACTAATATGGTTTCTCTTCAATTTGGAGATTTTCCTCCATAACAAGTACCAGATGAATTGTCCCAATTTCGAAGGCGACGATGAAGATTATGAATATCCCGCCTGCTAGGGAAGAAAATGAAGGATTGTTGCCTTTACATTAAAGAATGGTGAAATTATGTGGGTACATCCTGACTTAGTACCTGAAATGGAAGATGAAGGTAAAACTTCAAAATCCAAGAAAGGTAAGAAAGTCAAAACCTGCAACATGATTTCTCATGTTATTCCAGATCCTGATGATTTGGATCATCTATGGGATGGCATTCCTTTGGAAGATAGACTGAGAGGATTGAACATATGTCCTCCAAGTCTGGCTCCTCCTGCCAAGCTCAAGCTTACTCAAGCAGTGGCTAGCCATGAATAGTGTTCCCTTATACAGGGCACAACAAGTCTTCGCTGCTTATGAAAAAGCTCCTACAGGGATTTTTCCTCGTATCGAATCCTTTTCCCCCGTAGCTACAGAACTATTCCTCATTCTCTGTAGTTACAGAGATCTTCTTCTTCTCTGTATGAACCACCTGTTAAAAGTCACTGCCTACTCACTTGTACAGTCAGCAATCTGTCCTTCTCATGAAGAAGATGGGTTATGACTTTCAAAAGGCAGAAGGTTTGAATTATGATAAAGGAATACGACTTCCTTTACAAATTCAAAGTCAAAAATCCACTGTTGGATTGGGTTCTGAGGTTCCTCATAACAATCCTCATAAGAAGAAGGCTAAGGAAAGGAAGATTAAATCCTGCAATATGGTACTTCCTTCTTCTGAGTCTGAAGAAAAACTTTTGCTGGTACAAGATGGAAAAGAGTACCACAAAGATTATGAGGGATCCTAAAGAAGCTGAGAATGTTGAAACACCATCAACTCAACCGTCTCTTGCTCCTGCTGTGGTTGAAAAGGGGAAACAGAAGCGGTACGCTTCGACGTCCCGTTGAAGTCTACTTCCAGTCAGGGGGTGGTGATGAAACCCTATAAATTTGATATTCTAGCCCAGTTAGCTAATACTCCGGCTAGATTATCTATCTTCGAGTTGCTTCGCCTTTCTAAAGAAAGTCGCGAAACTTTGAGTGAAGCTTTGCTGCAAGCTGATTCTGCTTAGCTCAACTTAAGACTCCTGACAATATACCAGTGTCATGCCCACAATGTCATAGTGTGATGGAAGCAATTCCCAACATCACCTTTACACAAGAAGATATGTTGAAGCATAACAAGCATGACAGGCCTTTGTGCTACACTGGGTATATTGAATCCATTGAAGTTGACAGAATTTACATTGATCCTGGGTCTTCCATTAGCATAATTCTTCAAAGTATGCTAAGACCATTGAGGATTCCTACTAGTGATCTGACTTACACTAGTACTACGATAGTTGGTTTCAACTCTGGAAAGAGCAAACCACTGGGGAAGATTCGTCTGAAGATTCAGATTGGTGATCTTCGAACTATGGCAACATTCTATGTTATTAATTCAGACGTATCCTACAATATCCTTCTTGGAAGACCATGGTTACATGAGCATAACATCGTGCCTTCAACTCTCCACCAATGCTTCAAGTACGTGGATTCCCAAGGGGTTGTAAAGACTGAGTTTGCTGATATCAATCCTTTCAAGGGTGTCGAAGCCTATTTTTCTGATTCAAGCTTACAAAAAACATGTAAAAGAGATATCAGATATGGCTGAAGATCAATCATCTGCTGAAGATCAGTCTATTAACGAAGATCCGCCAGAAGAGCAACCTTTGAATATCAAAGTCAAAGGGCGAATCCAACCCCAACCTGTCAACAATCAACCTTTGATGATCAAGGTTAAAGGAAGAACTCAAGCTTCATCTGAGGAATCAGTGAATGTTCTGCTAAAAGCCAAGTTCAACCTCTTGTGATCAAGGTCAAAGGGCGTATTTTCGTACGAATGATCCAGAACCTCCATTGATTGTCAATCTTGGCAAATCTACGCAGAAGACGGATGATAGTCCACTAGTGATTAATCCGAAGCGTAGCAGTCAAATTGTAAATGATGTAAATATTGATCATTCTGTACTTTTTGATATCAATGAAGATTTCCTTTTCGAGTATATGGCTGTCAAGTTTATTGAAAGAATGACTTATCTTCTGATGATCAAAATCATCAGTATAAAGACGACATAGACACAGAGGAAATCTTATACATTGACAATAAGGAAAATTATTTTTCTTCTCATGTCGATGTTGGACCTTATGTTCAAAGGTTTCTAACATCTTCTTCCTATCTTCTTCCTGTAGCCGCTTCATCGCAAGTTTATGTAACTTATAGACGTCACGAAGAATCTTATTTCATGATTCCGTCTGATAAGAAAAACAAACGCCAAATTGTGTTTGGGCTGGCTAGAAATATCCTTGTTGCTCAGACAGATGATCTGAAAGATAAAGATAAAGGAAGAATCCAAATTGACAGATATAGTCAACAATCTTTCAAGATTATCCAGAACATGGGATATGATTTAAAGACTATGCAAGGTCTCAATCAAGGCAAAGGTAGACGACTACTATTATGTGGTGATCCGTTTTACCAGAAAACTCGTCATGGATTGGGATATGATCCGTCCTACATGTTTAATAAGGATATACAAGAAGAATTCTCTTCTTCACAATCATCATATTCGGAAGAAATCCAATTTATCGAATCTGATACATCTCACCCCTCATATGTTAGAAGAAAATATTATGATGAATCTGAACAAATATTCTCAGAAAATATGGTTCAAATTGATGGTGAATCCGAGCCATTTGACAATGATCCTTGGGCCATGTTGGTTCATTCATTCTTTCATCAATATTGGTATATATCCTCAATGACATCTGTCCTTTTATTCCCCAGCTACCAAGGTTTGGTTAAGCTGATTACTTGTCTCCTTGGAGAGAAATTTTAATCTTCTATCTTACCAGTTGATTAAAAAGTTGGATTTATTATTTATCACGTTCTTATAACCTCTGAATAAATATTAAATTTGTTTGTATTTCCTATCTATCATGTCCATTTGACCTCTGTATAGATATTAATCTACTTTTCTTTGAGTTCTTACATGCTGTCATGTCCATATTACCTCTGATAGTATTGTATACTCTAAAATAGAAATAAGATTTTATTATCTATCACGTCCATATTACCTCTGGATAGATATAATATATTGAGTTTAAAAGACTTGTCATGTTCATATAACCTCTGATAAGTATTTTCTATCTCATACCTATTGTTTAAATTCCAAATAAATGATAGGATCACAAAATAAATATTTCATTCATTTCTTGTGAAAACATTACAAAAATGGATAAGATAAAAGATGACAATGAGCTCTTTTAAGGTGGAGCAGAAATATCTTGAAGCAACTTTTGTAGTTCTTCTAGTCGCTTGTCACGAGAACTCATAACTTTCTTAGTAGCTTCAGCACGTCGAGCTTCAGAAGTGCAAATACGAGAAAGTTCATCGAAGCTGATTATCAGATTGTCCTTGGCTTCATCAAGGGTTCTGATGGTTGATTTAGCCCCAAAGGCTTGTTCTTCTAAAATGGAGCTCTGAGTGAGGTGCAGATTTCGAGCGTCAATCATCTTTTCCCTTTCAACCTTCAAGCGAGCTAACTCAGCCTCGACTTCATGAATTTTATCATTTTTATTCTGAATATCTATGTTCAAAGCATCGTAAGCTACTCTGTGACCATGCAGTGCGGGCTTTATTCCAGCCAAAAAACTTTTTCTTTGGCAACCTTTAGACTATGTTCATGAAGAGCTTCATTATATGTGGTCTCCCTAGCAAGATAATCAGCCGTTAAGGCGTCATATTCCTCCTGGATGAGACTTTCAACAGTCTCACTTGACAGCTTGAGATATTCGTTGATCGGCTGTTCAAGAACCTCCATAATTTTCTCCAATGCTGCAGCTCTCCCAACATCATTGAACATAGCAACGTTCCTAATGGTCAGAGCCATCGCCGCCTTCAAAATCTCATAACTGAGGCCCTTATTCAGGACCATTTTTATTAGGGTTGCCAGAGTTTTATAAAAGGTTTCAGTATGAATCTCAACTAGGAGATTCATCTCTACGCTGGAGCTTGGTGTGGCAGCAATATCTAATAGATCTCTTCTTTGGAGACCAGAAATAGATGTTGTTGGTTGTGACAGCAGAATGAGATAAAGTCATTGCTGTTACTGCTATCATGGCCAATTGATCTCTGGGAGCTTCAGGGATTATATCTCCAACATTTACAGATATTATTGGTACGACAGCAAGCTGAGATGGAGCTGTTGTTGATACTATTGTCATAGCTAATTGATTCCCAAGAGATTCGGGAGCAATGTCTTCAATATTTGTTACTCCAGCCGTTTCTGGAGTTCTAGTGGCGGTAATATTGGTGGATGTGGTGACAATTACGGGAGCTGGTTCAGGTTCTGGCATTGGCCTCATCAGAAACTGGTACTGAACCAGTAGCAACAGCAGAAGATATTATTATAACTTTCCCAGTTTGGTGACTCAAGTATGCTTTCAGCATCTTCTTCAATTGTTTGCTCCGCAGGATTTCCATTGCTTCAGTTGTAGTGAAATTTTCTACAGCTGATTCTTTATTTAAATATGGTTCTCCTCCAGCAGCTCTATCATCACCTACAGTGAGGTCTATTGTAGTCTCTTCTTTGTGCTGGTCTTCAGCAAGAGAGGACATTTCAGGTTGTGCTTGTTGTACCTCTAATGATGGAGGATATTCTTCTTGAGGCTCCATCTCGGGTTGTTGAACTCCCTCCTCATCAGCGTCTCCTTCTTCTGAAGAAGAAGTTTCATTTTCAGATTTCTCATTTTCTTTATAGATATCTTCTTCTTGAGGAGGAGGAGCCACAGGCTTTGGTACAATGATGATATCTACAAAATGAACAAAATAAATTAATATACAAAATCATGGTACATAATTCCGTATAGGTTTTGTATGATACCTGGAATATGTACGTTTTGTTCAAGATATAAATCATAATCGCCATCCCAGTCATCATCATCGAAGTCGAGAGCCGGCTCATCTGATGGAATACGGTCTCAATCAGTTGTGGATACGGCAGTAGCATCCCCCGTAACTTGTGCCTTGGTTGGCAAAGATAAATGGAGCGAGGAACTAAGACGTCCAGGAGACAAAAGTGTTACAGCTTTTGGTGCTACTACTGGTGGAGAGGCTGAAGATCCTTCTCCTGGATGAACTAGGGAAGAACCAATAAAATGATCCTCTTCAACCAAGGTTTCATCTTCTAGAGTGAGGGCTCTTGGTTTGGAAGGTCCTTTTGTGGTAGACTTCTTCTTCTTTTCTGGAGTTTTCTCTGGAAATGTGATAGCTACACTTTGTTTTCTCTTTCGGCCTTTGCCAATGATGATAGGTTCTGCAGTTGGTTCCCCAACTCCTGTAGGGATAACTTCCAGATATGGATCTGGAATGCCAGTATCGTTAGGGATGTCTGCTGGCACCCTGATCGGTTCCTCAATATTTTCTTCTTTAGGCCACCTCAGACTACCTCTCATATTGTAGCCGTGGGCAAAAGAACGAATTGAAGCATAAAAGTGAGCATACGTATGAAGTATACGTAGCTCTGTAGTACTGGTGGCGGTTGAAACTCTAAATTTGGCACCAGTACGAGCAGTACTGAAATATCTCCAACCCCTAGCATCGTCAAGTAGCTTTCCATAGTGACAGAAATTAGTAGAGGGGTTACCAACATGAAGCTGATCGTACCCAAATTGGCGAGCGAACCTACTGGGTAGATATGGTTCAAACGCACAATTATCTTTATTTCTGTATATCAGGTGAGAAGGTCTGATGCACTGAAGCCATCTGAAGACTGATGGTGGCAATACAGCTCTTCCTTCGACTTCATCTTCAAATTGAATGCCAAAGCAATCTGCTGGAACCTGTGGCCGAGTACAGAAGAAGTTCCAACCATAAGAATAGTTCAGAACTGCCCGGGTATCCGCCACAGTCGTAGCAGCCCATGTAGCCTTGCTAAATTTTTGGAGGAAGACTTCCTCATTATCCCCGGACCTGGTGGTAATAGATTGCAATTGTGGTGCAACAACCAGTCCATTAAATAAGTATAGGGCATTTCTACCCTGGGGGAAAACGTTCCGATGAGGAGCATTGTTGATTAACTCTTCACCGAAAGTCCTTAAACCTGTATTTATACGGCACACCATGGCCGATAGCAGATTGATTCTGACTTTAAAAACCAAGCGTACTGCTGGCCAAAGTACGCTGCGGTGGATTCTGTCAACAGTCCCAGTACCAGGTACGACCCATCTTCTCAGCCATAAAGAAAGGAAGCCTGCCAACAAAGCTCTCCTAGAGATTTTTTGATTACCGTATCTAAGGAAGCTCAAGGCTTCAGTTCGGCAAGGAATTCCCCAGTCTTTGTAGACAGATATTTATTCGGGAATTTGTAGGCAATCATCATATCCCGAATTTTGTTAGAGGGAATTGTCGAATCTATATTGATTGCCGGAGCTTTATTTTCCTGAAACCTTTTTTTGTCATCTTTGGATATCTTATCCTTATAGAAGAAAAGATAAGTCGTCCACTTGTTGATGTACGCTAAATGAGATGTACTTTCATGCATTCTAGTACAAATCATGTAGTGACACATCAATTTCTCATATACCTCAATCAACTGAGGGTTAGTCTCTCTGATTTCAGCCAATTCCCTGTTGGAGGGAACGTATTCCTCATATGGGGCTTCCTCCATTGGCAGCTTTGAGATAAATTGCATCTCATGAAGAGCAAAGCCCATTTCGCCTTTCGGAGTTGCAAAAGTTCCAGTTGAACTTATATATATCTCCATTAAAGCCATGAATAGGTTTCCGTTCGGGGGAATACCCTGACTAGTGGAAGCTATCGCTTCATACAAGCCAATGTCTTTCAGCTCTGTCTCGAAGTTCTTCATCATCCAAATACTTATCTGGATCCAGTTTTGGTTGAACGGAGTCAACCATCCCGGCAGCCTGGGGTTTGTTTGGGGATATAATACAGCAGCCCTCATAAATTTGTTGACGAACATCTGGGTCTGCACTGGTTGAATTAAACTCGAGTCTTTACTAGGATTAGATCCTGGCATGAGGCCAAAAATAGAAGTGACACCGCCGTTAGGAACACTAGCAAAATACCCCATATCATTAGCATGCTCCTTCTTGAAAATAATTCTACCCGGTCTTCCATGACTGTTGGGGGTCAAATTCCACAGCATTTGTCGATGGTGGGTAGCATGGAAGAATGCTGATAAAGGATAATCTCTGTCCATATTCGGGAGATACATGGCTCTATCTCCAAATTTGAATACCTAAGACTCCTTCTTGGGGTGTGTCTGGGACTTACAGTCAATTGCATCCCCAAACAAGAAAGCCGGTTTTGCAAATTGTTGTGCATCTAGTGAAGTCAACAAATCCCCATTCATCATGGATAGCAACATCCTATCCCCTTGGGCTGCTATCAATTGTGCTCTCTCTATAGGGTAATCGGGGTTTGATTGAGAAAATGCTACGTGAGACAGATTCTCCAGATAATTCGAACCCACCATGCCAACTGACGAGCCAAAGACTTCTGCGAGAGGGTGAATTTGCAAGTCCACTGCAAAAAGAAAAAAAAAGATCAAATTAGTTTGAAGTTTTATGAGTAAGGACATTTATGTTTACTAAAGTTTATGAAGTCTTTGTTTTACAAAGTCTCTTAATGGTTGATAAACTTTTACGCTACCATATGTTGATATGAGCGTAATGTGTCTTTTTTATGCTGGCATGAATGAACATGGGCGTAGTTGAGTTTTTACGCTAGCACTTTAGTTGTGGGCGTAGTTCAAGTTTTACGCTGGCACGTATAACGTGGGCGTATCTCTTAACTTTTACGCTGACACGTATAACGTGGGCGTATTTCTTAACTTTTATGGTAACACTTACAACGTGGGCGTATTTTGTTATTTCAGTTTTTACGCTAACACGTATGACGTGGGCATAAAAAAACTGAAGGTTCGGGTTATCTCCTTCGTCCCCGACGAGTTTTTCCAGCCGAAGAATAGGGTTTTACCCATCATAGGCGGTGCTACGGCTGGGTTGGGATGTCGGGGTGGTGTTAACGTCCGGACGGGGGTTTTCACACGATCGGCCGATGACGAATCGACGGCGGGTTTCTTCCCCTTGCTGCTGGCGGTAAATGATTTCTTGGGAGCCATCAGATCAAAGTGAGGTTTCAAAGAAGGAGAAAAGCAAAGGAATTCGGAAATGCAAGAAGATGAGTAAAGTATTTTCTCTCTCTGAAAAGACCTATTTATAGAGAAATTCAAACTAGTTCAAATTTTCTACAATTACACCGACTATTGGATATCCCCACTTTTACGTGGATGACTGTTGCGTATCCCGAATTTTACGCTGACTGGTCAAATCTCGACTTTTACGCTTCTGTTCAAAGTGTTTCAAATTTTGAAGATATTTTGAAAACTTTGAAGGGGGTCTTGTAGGAGTGTAAAAAGTGCTTCATATAATGAGTCAAAGAGATAGAAGCATTCCATTCAACATGACCTATTTTTACAGGCTAATCTCTTTACGCCAGGGTCAACCCAATGGTTTTACGCCAGGGTCAAGCCGATGGTTTTACGTCTAAGACAGGCTAACCACTTTACGCTGGACAAAGCTGTCGAGTCTTGCATTTAATGCAAAGTCTGACATGAAGATTTAATGATGGCATATATCACAGAATTCGAAGGGATTTGTTTTACACAGAGACCAATGTTGTCGTTTAGTATGTGGACTGAGCTATTTTACGCTCACAATATGGCTTCTTTTACGCATGGAGACTATATGAGTTTTTACGCTCAAAAGTTGACGTGTGCATAAAGTTTATTTGAGCTACTTTTACGCTCAAGGTTGTTTAACAACCACTTTACGCGGGAAGTCCATGTCAGGGCTATTTTACGCCTAGTCTACTACTTTACGCCCAGAGTATTTTGGGTTGTTTTTACGCCCTATTCTTCTTCACCAATTTGGAACGTGGTTTGCCTACATGGCTTTCATGCCACACATCTCGAAGAACGTGTGTACGTGCATCCTATTCTTATTGAAATGGTGGGACACGTGTCAACGTATGCAGAGGATGACTTCGGTCATGGGTGGCAGTTATTAGCATAAAGACGAAACTTTTGCTGAGTTTTTACGCACAAGAAGCCAAGTCTATAAATAGACTTATTTTTCTCATATAACACACAGACAGAGAGAGGAGAGAATACATAGAGATCAGAGCCCAGAGACTTTGATTTTTTTGGAGCATTCTTCTTCAACTTTTCTTCCAGAACAGAGTGAAGCAAAGCAGGAAAGCATTCGGCCTCGCCATTAGTGCCCAAGTGCGTCGATACCTTTCTGGTGACTTAGTTCTTCCAATTGTTCATCTTCTAGCAGTGATCTTCATCATCATCGTATGGTCCAAGGAACAAAGTGATCATTTACATATCAGACTTCCATAGTAATACTTTACAGAATCAAATTTGTACTTCTTGTACTTTTTCTCGTTTTATTTTCAAAATCCAATTTTCACATTTTGTTAAGTGAAACAATGTACTGTAGACTTCCGATTATCATATGTGTATTTTCTTGTTTCCCATATGATTATCTCTCTTGTAGTTATTTCATTAATTATTGCCTGTGGATATGAGATCAGATTTAGGCCATAGACTGCTTGCATGCTAGGATACCCAACAAGATTGACAACCACGATCGTCGTATAACGTCTTCATATCTTATACGGTGTAGCTGGCCTACGTCCGTCCCCGTATTCTGGTACTGGGGCGTGACAAGGTTTTATTGGTGGCCCATGCAGATCTTGTTTTGAGATATTGTTGGGTATCACATGATTATTGATCTCAGTCCACTATTCCTTGGGATTCTAACTTGCTACACTTGCCTTTCGCTCCCTTGAACTTGTGAATTGGTCCTCATCTCTATGGACCTATTTTGCTTTGCCCTATCTTATTCGTTGTTATCTACCTATTATCTCTTATTTTGAGAGGCATGGTCCTGTAGTTGGCTATGTTGATCATGTTGTCTGATGAGACGTTGTCTTGTCTCCAATATTGGATTACTTGATTATCTATCTTGGGTTCTGTACTCTCTATCGGTGTTTCACCTTAGTTGATTTCTTGTTTTCTCTTTCGTGCGTTGACTTCGTGTTGACTTAGTATCATTATCACCCTCTTCGAGCGTTGGCTTGATTATTGCAGAAGGAAGATTACATCAGGACTCTGAGATCGGATATTTTAGTATTGTTGAGCGTCCAGTGGATATTCTTGTATCAATTCAGCTCCTTTGATTCGGGATATTTTCGCAATCATAATTATTTGTTTCAGATATTATTTTGATTATAGATATACTTTCTATACATATGTTTTGATATGGATCCTTGATTTGGAGTATTTTCCTAGGAAAAACTATCTTGTGGTTATTATTAGATATATTTTTGGATGTATGTTATGATTCACCTGAATTTTGAATTTTGATTATTTTTTTAGGACTCTCATTATATTGTTAGAGGTTTTGTGATTTCAGTGAATTGGACATTTGGGTTATGGATTTGATTCGTTTTGGGTATTTGTCAAGAGTACCAGGTGACCCTAGTATACCTTGACGGTGTGGTAACGAAAGTTGCAGCCACTCGATTATAGTGTCATGGTGAATCTTTTGCAGCCATTCCGGGTGGCATGGCAAGAAATGACCATGACACATTTTTCGGATATTGGAAAACTACAGTCGTCGGCTCGAGACAGATATCCTATATTTTATAATTTTATGCGAATTTTCATGCAGCGGGGCTTTCAGGTTTTCTGATACTGTTTTCGATATTTTGTACTTGTTTTTGATTTATGGAGTTATTTCGTGCATGTGAGATTTTAATTTTTCGAGATTACTTCATTGTTTGGATTTACCTTACGAGTTGATTTGTGTAGCCATACACTGTTCTCTTTGACGTTTTCATATTGAGATTTTGTTCTTTTCTAATTTTATTACTTGATTTCTGTAAGGTGGGTAGAGTTTTCATGATATGTATACACTAGTTTTGAAAATCCTATATTACATGATTTAGAAATTTTGAGGACGAAATTTTTGTAAGGTGGGTAGGATGTCATATCCCTATTTTGATAATAGGTATATGATCGTATTTGGGTTATTTTCAAATTTCGTATTTATTTAACATTTTATTTATTTTTTCGGACTTGTGCTGGCCTTACTTGTTTAGGCCTGACATTTGATTATTACTTCTATTAAATTATTATTAATAATATTTTATTATTATTATTGGGATTAATATGGTTAGCTTTTATAAAATTGTTTCTATTATTATTAATGTCATTATTATTATCATTATTATTATTATTATTATTATTATTATTATTATTATTATTATTATTATTATTACTATTATTATTATTATTATACAACCTAACCTACCCCCCACCCCAAACTCTCTCTCTTTCTCCCCCTCACTTTCACTCAGCCGCACCCCTCCCCCAAATTCCTCATTCTCTCCCTTTCTCTCGTTCTCCTCACTCTCCCCCTCTCTCTCTCTCGTACCCGGCCACGGCCAGCCCCTCCGACCACCACCACCACCATCACCCACCAGTACTGCCACCGCCATTAGTCACCACCACCACTGCCCCCTTTCTCCTCCGGTCCCCTGAGCGCCGCCAGCGCCATTGTCTCCACCGCCACCGCCCTCATCATCATCGTCGTCTCCCTCCACCGCCATCTCCATGGCCCCACCACCGCCTCAATTGGCTCCGCGACCACCGCCATCCCTGTCGTCGTCGTCGTCTCCCTTCTCCTCGACGACGGCAAGGCCTCTGCTGCTGCTGCCGTTCGTCTCCTCCGCCGGAGAGCCGACCGACCCCGGTGAGCCCCTCCGCCCCCTCCTATCCTCTTCTCTCCGATGGCCAGCACCACCGCCGTGCCTCCGTCGTGAGTGCCGTGCCAGCCTCGAGTGGCGGAACGCCCTTGGGCCCCGTACTGCTTGAGCAGCGAGCCCTCTCGGCCTGCGTGTTTCTCGGGCAGTGAGCACTCGTGCTCTGTGCCATTCCTCGGGCTGCGTGCCTCGTGCAGTACGCTGTCTCGAGCAGCGCACCCTCGATTGATGTGCCCCCTATTTTTTGTGCCGTTTCGGGACTCGTGCACCCTCGGTTCGCGTGTCCCCTCTTTCTCCGTGCTTTTTGGGACATGTGTACCTCGATTTGTGTGTTGTCTCAATTTTTGTGCGACCTTGATCCACGTGCTGCCTCGGGCAGCGGGTCCTCAAGCCCCGCACTGCCTCGAGCAACATGCCATCTCGGTTTGCACATCATCTCATTTATGTGTCTTGGCCTTTATGCCCATCTCGATTTTTGTGCCGCTCCGATTCGCGTACCCGTACAGATTTGCGTGTCGCCTCGGTTGAGTGCCACTTTGATCTCCGTATCGCATTGATTTGTGTGCATGCATTGACTTGCGTGCCATATTGGTATGTGTGCCACCTTGGACTTTGTGCCATCCCGGTTTGCATGTACGTACGGATTTACGTGCCGTCTTGGTTTGCGTATCACCTTGGACTCCGTACCGTATCGATTTGCGTGCATACGTCGACTTGTATGCCGTATTGATTTCAGTGCTTCCTTGAATCTCGCTTCGTCTCGATTTGCGTACATGGCTCGATTTGCGTGTCGCAATGATTCGTGTGCCATCTCGATATTCGTGATTCTTTAATTTACGTACACGTCTTAGTTTGCGTATCGATATACGTGCACGTCCTGTTCCTGTTTGCCTCGATATTCGTGCCATCTTGATTCTCGTGCACGTCTCGATTTGCGTACCAGTATCGATCTACGTGTGCGTCTCGATTTACGTGCACGTTGTTTCATGTTCATCTCGATCTTCGAGTCATCTCGATTCTCGTACGCGTCTCGATATACGTGTAAGTCTCGGTTTGCGTGTCTGTGTCGATCCGCGTGCCTCGATTTTTGTGCCAGATCCCTACACTGCTTGTAGGACCTACACGGTATATTCTTCTGTCATCCTCCGTGATTTCCTTCATTATTTTATTATTTAATGCTGATGATTGTTTATTGTGTGTTCTGAGGACCTCGATTGGCGTGCAAGCTTGGATCATGATTGCCGAAGACTTGCTTACCTAGCCGAGCCCTCTAGGCAAGTATCCCTTGCTCATCGACGGCTCTTGCCCTCTCTCCTGGATTTTATTGTATTTTAATTTGTTGTAATTCTAAATGTATAACCATGAGTAGTGTAGCTATTGGTAGAACTGCCATGATGATAACTTAGGATAGCTTGGTTCGATACCGGTTTACGACCGTATCAGACAACTCGGACGGGTCATCCACACCTCCGAGGACACGAGCACGACTCACACGTATGGATTGTCCCCATATGCCCCGTTTCCGACTCGCGGTCGGGTAACGGCTTTGGCTAACTGTTTCTATGACTTTGTTTGTGACTTGGATATGACTGTTGGTCTTGGTGCGCCCTGCATGGCGATTCTTGCTGCATGTGTTGGTTTGGTGCCCAGTATGCATCGTAGTGCTACTGGAGGTCGAGACTTAGTGTTCTCGAATTGCGATTCTGTGGCGGGTTGCGTCGAGTGGATTAGCCCCAATTCACAGGGAGCTTCCGTTCAAAAATACAGAGGAGACTCTGCCGAATTTTTCCAGAATTCTCGGTCAGAAATTTGGTTCGGAGAGTTGGGAAGAACCGTTCCTTTTGTTTGCTGAACCAGCCTCCTGCAAGTTTATCGTAGTATAGTATGCTTAATCCCAGTACCTGCTAGGTAGACTCATGGCTAGATTAGTTGCCTAGCTCTTGACCTGTCTTGTCCGTCGGATAGCGTAAGGAGCGCGGTTCTACTCGGGAGTCGGTCTGCAACCCTGGTCCTTGTTTGGTTTAAGGGTTATGGATCTGCTCCAGAGTGGTTCATGCAATCCTTGCCATTTTTCGGCGGCATTAACTAATAAACTCTCGTACCCTGACCATTCATTCTAGGAGTTATCCTTGTATAGCCAGATAGGCTGACAGTAGTCTTATGTATCGAAATTATGACATTAGGAATATTTAGATTGCGTATTACTGGAGGATTGATCTGGAAAAATGTATTGGTAGATTCATTGGATTCCTGGAGTTTGATTATTGTGCGAATGTTTCGCGAAACAAGAAAGATACCGAGGATTTTGATATATGATTTTTACTCGACTTCCCAAGCGCCCAAAACCTGGTACCATTGCTGCATCCCGGTAGTTGGGAGACCTAGTTGCTGATAGCATGTGATCATTGACTCGGAGTATTCTTGTGAGCCAGAGGGCCTAGCATTGTCTATAGTGATTAGCCTAGTACCAAGTGATCGTATTTTCCTGATATAATATTTATCCCATCGGGGATGGGAAGACTATTGATAGATTGATCCGATGGGTAGACCGACTTGATGATTAGAGCTGTAGACCCCCATGTGTACTTGAGATGCTACTGTAGTAGAGATCCTGACCATCTACCTAACCTGGTATCAATGCCACAGGTGGACACAGGATTTAATACGATTGACCGATTGACCATGTTCCTGACTTGACTGCTTGTACCCGTGCTGGTATCACTCTATGGGTGCACTGAGGTGCTATCCTATGTGTGCACTGAGGTGCTATTCTATGCGTGCACTGAGGTGCTACATGATTCTATGTATTATATGGCAGTGCATTCATCTTCCAGCACGGACATGGTAGTTGGCCTGTAGTTTTAGCGTAGTTAGCACTGATTGACTGTTTGCTGCATTACACTAAGAATGAATCCAGATTTGAGACTTTCAATGTCGAGGTGGATTCGTACTTAGTGTACCCGTACTGAGGTACAACATCTAGGAGGATGAGCATGTGACCACGGCATGTGATTCCAGATAAATGTAGGGTTAATCTAGGCAACTAAAGATGGTAGAAGTATTGGGAGGGAGCAGAATCTCGAGATCGTGCATGCCAGCCGCCACAGGTGCTATGATTACCTGTCTAGCGCAAGGCTGACCGCCCCGGATATTGTTATCGTTCGCAATAGCGGATGGCAGTATCCGACTACTATATGTACTACCATATGATTGATCTGTTTCACACGGTTGCCTTCGAGGGACCGGTGCTTATCCATGTGCTATGCGTTATTATTTGGCCTCGTTAGCCCTGCTGGATATAGCATGATCTGAGGATTCTTATGTTGCATTGTTGGGGTAACCCAACCTCCACATAGATAGCCGTAGACATTTGAGTGGCCGCTTATTCACCTAAATTGTATGGCTTGTTGCTTGCTAAGCTGGCTGGCATGTAACACTGTCCCGGTGCGGTAATTCATTCTCTTGTTCTTGTTTGATGTAGGGGTGGGTTACTGTTCCGATGACAGACTACGAGTTCCAGTTGGCGATGCAAGTATTAGTGGATGTTAGGATGATTGTAATGATTGTTGGTTACTTACGTATTAGTTGTTGGATTGCTGCCTTATATTCTGTAATCGTGCGTTGGTACCGCACGATCCTTTACCCTCATTAATGCTATTCATGCATGTTATTCCTGTCATATATTATATCCTGCTGGTTTTCTTCGTCCGTCCTTGAGCCTTCCTTTCTGGTACTTGCTGCGGTTGGCCTGACCAACCCTGGATTGTTCCCAGATAGCCAGTGACCGACCCTATGGATCTTCCAGACTTGACTTGGAGGATGTGCTTCAGTTCCAGACCATGCTAGGAACTGTGGGAAGGTATATTCGTCTACATTATTATCATGTACTGTAGACTTTCGATTATCATATGTGTATTTTTCTGTTTCCCATATGATTATCTCTCTTGTAGTTATTTCATTAATTATTGCTTGTGGATATAAGATCAGATTTAGGCCATAGACTGCTTGCATGCTAGGATACCCAACAAGATTGACAGCCACGATCGTCGTATAACGTCTTCATACCTTATACGGTGTAGCTGGCCTACGTCCGTTCCTGTATTCCGGTATTGGGGCGTGACAACTTGATATCAGTGAACTGATACTAGCATACATGCACTCTCTTCTCCCTTATCTTATATTGCCCTGTCCTAAAAGCTAATACAACTCATATTGGACTGATCAATATTATAGGACAATCATATATGAAAATGTATCAAAGCTTTAGACATAGTCCAAAGTATTTGACTGATACAAAGGACTGAAACAAACCATTAGAACCCCTCTTCTCCCCAGTCCTTACAACTGAATTGATACTTGAAGTATCGGTGCCAAAAAATACTATTAGACTGATAGCTAAAATTCCAAAATCAAAATACCTTGTTCAGTCACTGAGCAATTACCTGAACATGACTAAAACCAAAACTGTGTAGGACTGAAACATTTAAAAAAAAAGACTGATACAAGATATAATAACTGATACAATGGTAAGTAATGACTGAACCAATATATTCTAAATCTCGAGCCATCACCCCCAATCTAAATACTGATACACTGAAACAGTGACTGTTGTAGCCCTCTCATTAGGACTGAAACAAATGAATGTGTAGGACTGGACATCAATCCTACAAGCTGATACAAGGACTGAATAACAAATAGAAATGACTGAATATTAATCAAATAGAGGCTGAACAATAGAAATAGTACAACAATGAAGTAGGGGACTGAACTATATATATAACAAAGACTGAACAAATGTAAATTAGGGACTAAACAACAAGATAATTTGGGGACTGAAACGTACATCAAATGTAGGATAAAGACCGAACACTAGTATAGGACTGACTTAATGAAATGACTGAACAAAGTAATGGGACTGAACACTAACTAACAGAAACTGAGAACTAAGGCCTAGGACTGAAACAATGTAGCCTATGACTGATATCTAAATCCCTATGTAGGACTTGATACAAAGTCATTTATAAGTCCTATTCCTTATCCTAATAGTTAACAGGAAATCAACATATAAGTAGGCTCATATAACTGATACAAAAATCGAATAGGACTGAAATAAACATTAGTTTATTAACTGAACCAAATCCAAGTGATAACTGATACTTTGAATATATGTTGATACATGCAACCTATTCATCAGTCCCACTTGCCCGAGCTCCCACTGTCATGCCCCAGAACCAGAATACTGGCAAGTAGGGACGGACAAGGCCAGCTACGTATACCAAAGTACTCCAGTACTCCGAAATAACATATAAGCTATATAGATGGGGGTTACTACTATAAGCCAACAGTCAGTCCTAGGTCAAAAATCCTAGATATCTCAATCACATTCAAGTAGATAATGTACAAGGATATGATCATCAGGTATATAAGACAGTAAAGCGTCCCAAACTATAATATATATATATGATCATGAAGCTAGTAATACAAAATGAAGAACTAGCAAGACTAAGTAATACATGATCATCTCTAGCAGCAGTCTAGAAATATAACATCATGTCTAAGCCCGTAGGCCAAATGTCAAGTCCAAAACATGAGCTAAACACGTGCTCGGTGGCTAAACGCCTCAAAAGAATATGTACAGAAAAGAGTGGGTAAGAGAAAGAACACCCACTCAAGCACCCTGGTGCTCCGGGTGGTCACCATCGAGTGGAAGGTCTGGAAGATCCTCGGGCTCCTCAACTAAATCTGATCAATGCAAAATCAATAGGGTCAGAACCCAAATAGCAAGTACCACAAAGAAAGCCAAATTATGAACTAAAACTAGCATGCAATTTATAATATCTCTAAGATAAAATAGTAAATGAGACTGGAATAATAAATTGGTACCACAGTGTATACGAAAGAAAACTGAGAACATGTAAGAAAATAGCAAGTAAATATGTAGAATAAACTGGACATGTGAGCATGTGGTGAAGCCGAGCATGTAGTAGGAAATAGCAAGTTAAGGAAATGATAGGAAGCTAAGTACTGAAATAAGATAAACTGGACAAGCCTAGACTAGACAGAAAATTGACTCCATCCATCAATCACGGCCAAGCAATGAGTACGGCTTGCTACTTAGCTAACTAGGGTTGTCATAATCCTAATTACTAACATATGCAAGTTTGAGAAATTCAATTTCAGTTACCTGCCCTGCAGACTACCCGATTGATCCAAGCCAAAAGAAAAACAAGTATAGTAGACACACTGCAGTAAGATACATGTGTCCTAAAGAAGTGTTCCACTCGATGATGTGCTGGAAGAGTGCTCATCATGACAGATAGCTCCAAATTTCTAGTATATATATATATATATATATATATATATATATATATATATATATATATATATATATATATATATATAAGACCGGAAAACAAGGGGTGCAGGTAACCGGGAAAAATCTCACCTCCCAATGATCTAAATAATCAAGCTAGTTGTATAGTTCCTCACATATTCATTAGGATTCTGGGTGTGGAATTCCACAGAATCCATCCTAGGCATAAGACATGCGAGACCGGACAAGACAAGCAAGATTGTGCACTACAACAAGCCACAACAAGACATGACAATATCAAGACAAGAGTACGCTACGACGAGCCACTATCAAGGAGCTAGACATGTACTAGAATCAAGAGTGCGCCATGACAGACCACTATCAAACAAGCTAGAAAAAGACATGTACAAGAGTGCACCACGATGGGTCACTATCAAGTAAATATTGGACATGACAAAGATTGTAAAGTACAATAAATCTGGAAGGGCATAGCAATACATAGTGAGTATAGAGAACATATGAACATAAGCTAGTGTCAAGTGTATATAGGGTGTACAATCATTCTCTAAGTATATAAGGTCATCTAATCATAGAAAGAATTCATTACAATTGAAAAAATATCAAAAACGGACAAAATAGACAAAAATAGCCTAACCGGATCATCCGGCGGATTACTGCGGATTACCAGTGGATTTTCCGAAGTATCACAGCAAGTTTAGTGGTGCAATTTCAGATTTTTCGACAGATTTCTGCGGATTTCCGATGGATTTTCCGAACCGTCATAGAAAGTTGATTCTTGAAAACTCAAAACTTGTTTCGGCCATAAAAACTTCATTTTAAATCGAAATTCGGATTTTCAAAAGTCAAAATCGCATGAAATTTAATTACCTACAACATGGGAGTATTATTTTTCACAAATTCAAAGATTTGATAGATCAATACCTCAAAATACTCCAAAAATAGGTTTTTGGGAAACCGAAACGGATTTCGATTTCCACCAAACTCAAAATCTATGTATACAAGCTTGGTGAGGACCTCATATATGCATATGTGACCAGGATCCATGATGATAACACCAGTATCACTCTTGATACCGAGTTTTTTACTAAGTCAATATTGTATTTTAACAGAAAATCAAATCCTAGTTCTAACCAAATTTAGAAACATGTATATAGACGAGAATCACAAGGAAAACATTCTTAACAAAATGAGTTTAGAACAATTCTAAGCATTTAATACTAAGAAAAATAAAAATGACAACAAAATAATATTGTTCATGAATTTGGCAAGATGTACTTGCCTAGGTTAAGCTCCAAGCCTAATCTTCTACTCCTCATCCTAGGGGTGTTAGACACCACACCCAAGCCTCAAGGCCAAGCTCTTGGCAAGCTCCAAAGGAAGAGAAGAGAAGAAGAAATGAAAAGAGAGTGAAAGAATGAAAAGAGAGAGGAGAGAGAAAGTGAAACGGTATATATAGAAAGGGGAATTAATTTTGACCATTGGATGGTGATCCAAGTCAAAATCTAAGTCAATCATGGCCATTCAGACAAAACCAAATATCCATTGGATAAAAGGGTGCATCTGTACTCTTCACGAAAATATCTAAACACTATTCATCAAAATATCTAAAATACTATTCACGAAAATATCAAAAATATTATTCATAAAAATATCTGAAATCAAAAATATCTAAAATATGGAATATCTGCCAGGGCGATATGCCGTCGATATACACCGATATACTGGTGGTATGACGGTCAAAGAGAAAATCTATAAGTTTAGAAAAAATTAAAGTGTTCCGAAAACCAAGAAAATATAAAATACACTGCAAAATACGTATCCGTATATAAATATCGATACTGTGAGACGAGTCTCACACCCACCCTCATCAACTGATACAATACAGATCAGTTCAAAACACAACCAGCCCATATGTCTTCACAAATCCCCAAGGCACACAAATCCCTCTAATTAACTTCTAATTACTAGATAGGCTCACAAATTCTTAACCTATAGCAATGCACATCTATTACCAAGGTCAAACTGAAATTAGAGCATTTGGTGATCTTTTGGTCATTTTGTCAAACACTTGACGTGCGTATCGGACAAGTTGTGACACATTCATAATACGCACTCCAAATGGATCCAAAATTGACCCAAAGTATACCCACATATTCTAAATCACCATTATTACCTAACAAACCCATTCATAAACCCTAAAATTTATATTCTCGGATTTCCCCCCAATTTGGGTCAAATACAAAGGGAAAAATCTCTAAATGGAAAGGGAAGAGTCAAAACTCCTCACCATTGGCAAACGTAAGGCATGTGGGTTCCTATTTGATGCATATACACTATTTATTATGAATTAAAGGGTTTAGAATACATTTTATCTATTGGAAGATGGATTTCCAATGAAAAAGCTCCAAGATCCAAAAGCCCTCAAGCTCTAAGTGCTCCAACCTTCCAAGCCTTGCTTCTAGAGCCCTCTACTCTCCAAGGGAAAGAGAATGAGACCAATTTGGACTGATTTGGGTGAGGTTTGATGGTGGAAATAATTTGGGGAAGAACTTTCCAAATTAGGATTAGGGTTTCAAAAAGGAAAGATGAAGAAGAAGTTATTCTTTTTATAGGCTAGGGGGATGCTTGGCTTACCACTATGGTTTTGGCTAGGGTTTGGCTAGAGAGAAATGTCCAAGAAGCCCCTCTATCTTATCATGACAAGTTTAGGAAAAGGTCTTCTTTGCAATTAGGTGTTTAGCCTAATTTTTAAATGACTTCACTAGCTAACTAGAGACTAACTAGACTTAATGAAATGGGTATGAGGATTGTCTAATCTCACTAATTAGGTCCACTAGGGTCTTGACTAATCATCTAGTCCATCTAATTAGAATAGCACTATAGTTTACGTATAATATGTCACTAGCATAATTAATTAATCAAGATGATATAAATATTCATGAAACATAAAAAGTCCAAAATACCCCTATTTCTAGAATATGGTAGTGACAATAGTGACAGTGGTCGACAGGTTTGTGTCTCTCTCTCTTTCCTTCTCTATGGTGGTGTTTTTGGTTAATGTGACGATGGTGGTAGTGATGAATGTTGTGGGGATGTGTCTGGTGACAATGGTGGGGGTGTAATGGTTAAGTGGTGGCCGAAGATAGAGGAGTCGAGGAGATCTGGAGCAGAGGAATAGTAGCGGGGGCTGTGTAGTGGTTGTGGTAAAGTGATAATGGTGGTCGGGCTGTAGTGGTGGTGCCGTGGTGGTTGAGATGAAATGGTGAGGTGATGGTGGTGCGACGATTGTGGTAGAGCGGATTGGGGCGGCCACTGGTCGGGGTAGTGTTGTTGGCACTGGTGGCATATGTGAGGAGGTCAGGTGGAGAATAGGGGAGGTTGTGTTATCCAGGCGACCACCGGAGTAAGGGTGGCAACAGAGGAAGTCGGGACTAGCTGGGTGAGAAGACAGAGAGGTGGAGATGCTGGGAGTTAGGGTGCAGGGTAGGAGAAGGCTGGAGTTTAGGGTGGTGCTATTGGTGGTCGACATCTACAGTGAAGTGGATAGCGGCTGTCTGTTTAGGACATATAGGAATTTTGCAATGTAAAATATTGGGAAGTCTCCAATACATAGGAGTAGTGTAGGAAATCCTAATGGCAAAATTGTAAATGTAATAAATGTAAAAAATAGTAGAATTTACTAACTACTAACAATTAACACTAACTCCTAATAATTAATTAATTAATTACTAGCTAATTATAATTTAGCTACTAACTATCCATGATTAGCTAAATTCAAGTCCTAGCCCACAATCCAAGTCCAAACTTGGTAGGCTAGAACTAAGACTGAAATGGTCTTAGCCCAATACGAAATAAAAAATAAAATAATTTACGATTCATTATAGCCTAGGAAAAATAAAAATAATAAAATAGTAATATAAGTACATTTATTTAAAAATAATATTTTGACAAATCCTTTCTTTATACAAAGTAGATATTTATAACTTATAAGAATTTAAGAAGTAGAAAGGAAACTTATTTAGGATAAATCTCATATAGTATAGTTCTGCAAAACCAATACACAACATTACTGATAGCATATTACGATCGAAAATATACTCGATATTAAAATTTACGATTTCTAAGATTTAGGAAAGTTCAGAAAAATAGAAAAAATTTAAAATTCAAAAAATCCAAAATTCGGTTAACGGATGTTATGTGTGTCTACTAGTGAGATAAGCTTGTACATCCCAAATGCTCATATACATATGTATTAGTGAAGAGCTGAACCGTGCGTCATAGTTACTACTATGTGTGTTTATTAGTGAAGAGCTGAACTGTGAGTCACAGTTAAAGAACCCTAAGGAGAGTGAATAGGGTAATAAAAATTGTCAAGACAAAATAACAAAGCAAATAGCAATTTAAAAGAAAGAGAGCAAAAAATCAAACACCCGATGTATCCTGGTGTCCTTCCTTGAAGGCAATCTAGTACCGGAACTCTCTTCGGCTTTAATCCACTATTTGAGTAAATAATACACACGAGCTTTGATCCGAAGGCCCGTCGACTTCTTACATACGAGTTTCGATCCGAAGGCTCGTCAACTTCTTATACACGAGTTTTGAACCGAAGGCTCATCAGTTTCTTTTATAAGAGAGGATTTTGATCTTCTAGAATACTTGAAGATCTAGGTTACAACCCTTTAATAACTCCTAACACTTTTGTGGATGACAAATAAAAGCTTTGTAGAATAAATGGTTAATGCTTTTGGTAGTTGAAATTTTTTAAAGCTCAAGTAGATAGTTTTTAATAAAGAAGGGGAAATCTATTTATACAAAGCCAAAAGAGAAATCGGTTCAAATAACAAACTCTATATACTTTTGAAAGATTCGTCGGTGATCCACGAATGTCCGACAGTTTTTGAAAGCCTACTATAACGAATATAAATATAGTCGTTTGATTGTATTTAATGCTCCTGGTTCTAGCCGTTGAATTTGATATACCACACGGATTATCCGATGGTAATCCTTATCCGAAGGATGATCCGAATGAGCCAACATAAACTTGTTGTGACCATTCAGATTATCCAATAATAATCTGCGGATATCCGAAGGATGATCAGAATGAGCCAATAGAAACTTTTTGTGACCATTCGGATTATCCGACGGTAATCCACGGATATCTGAAGGATGATCCAAATGAACCAACAAAACTTGCTGTGAGCATTCGAATTATCCGACTGCAATCCGCAGAGATCCGACGGACGATCCGAATGAGCCAACAAAAACTTGTTGTGTTCATTCGGATTATAATAATCTGCAAATATCCGATGTATGATCCTTTTTCTTCATGACAAATATCCAATAACTTTTAATCTTTCTAGCTTTTGGTTTTGCCATCTTTGGTATAGTGTGTACAGTGATTCCTAGACACTTACAGACTCTGGAAGAGTACAATATGCATACGCTTGGTTCTTTGGTCTTTGAGCATTGTCTTGAGACTTTGTAGAGTTACATGCTTTTGTTATTGGATCTTTGAGCAATGTTTTGACACTTTTGAGGCTTCTTGCTTTGTATCCATAATAGCTGTAGAGGAGTTTAGACTAAAACAGTACGATGTTAAAATTATCAAAATCTTGGATGTGCCAACAACAGCTGCTAGTGAGAGCGTACACTAGTGAAGATCGTTGAACCGTGCATCACAGCTGCTAGTATATGTGTATATTAGTGAATAGCCGAACCGTGAGTCATAGCTGCTAATCATAGACAGTCGTCCATGGACCATCATATAGATAAGTCGCACTACTTATCACAAACTGCACTTAAGATATAATCTATTTTAAATGACATATCGTTGCCTTGCTCTTAAAAATGAAATGTTGCTAATTTGTTCCTTAAATAATGAATATGGATTTAGAAATATGTTGCACATGTTAAGATGAAAGAACTGAATATCGTGCTTGAGTTGTTGATTGAATAAAAGATAGAAATATGTTATCAGAATCAGAACACTTGAATTGAAAAGGAATCAGAACACTTGAATTGCATAAAAATGAACGTAGGCAAAAGTAGAAAGATCATTATTAAAAGCTATACTTTTTTACTAAAACTATTTAGTGACTGGCTTAGTGGGTATTGCTTTTGTTCATTCACCAGTACATTCCCCAATGTGCTGACTTCTACTAGATTGTTCGTAGGTAATTGAAGTCATGTTGGATGTTCCAAGGCGATGACAAATCCTCATCCTCGAGAGACGGAGATTGGATGACACATTGTAACCACTGTTCCCGAATTTTCAATTTTTTGTTTATTTTAAATATTTATGTTAGAAAATTTAACTAAGGATTTGATTTTCGGATCACAAGGAGGTCATACCTAAGCCTATAGGTGAAGTATGGTAAAATTAGGTAACTTATGGTCACTATGGTCTCCAGGTAGCCTAGTTACATTATTTATCTATTTTATATTTTTCTAGAGTTTTTGGATATTTTTAGGTATTTAATATTTAATGATTTATTATTTTTAAGGACTTTCAAGATTTACTATAAAGTTATTCGGGCTTATTTTGAGACCAAATATTTTTATTTGGGCTATAGATGACTAGAAATATTTTTTTAGAATATTCTAGAATTTTTCTGAATTTTTTAAAAATTTTGGGAATTTTTAGATAATTAAAACTCATAGAATTTATTTTTCTATAGACTTTTGGAATTTACTGTGGGGTCACACAATGATATTTTGAGACCAAACTTTTTATTTAGGCTCTAGACACCTAGAAACATTTTCGAGAAATTTCTAGGATTTTTCTATTTTTTGGGATTTATTTGAATTTATTTGGAGTTAAAATAATTTCTAAATAATTTTCTACAATTAAATAAGTAATTATCCAGTCACCCACCCAGGCGGGCCCACCTGTCGGCGTCCAAGATGAACCGCCTCTCTCTCCCCCTATATATATATACATGCATATTCAGAAATCCTATTATTTAATTCCAGTCTCCTTTGTGGTTTGATTTTAGAGATCATTTAACTTCACGGAGCGATTGAGATAAACTCCGACGTCCTTTTTGTGTGCCATATTTTTAGAATCGTATCGAGGTTAGCTTTCCCAAAATGTAATTTATTTTCTGAAATTTTATGTACGAATTTCTGAAGAATTATTTGAGTGTCGGTTGTCCAAAAATGGATGCGTCATACGGTTTTTGAGATTTGGGAAGATCTCGAACTCCATTTTGCGATATGTTTGAAGTTTTGTAAAGATGACACAAAGGTATACAACATATAATTTTTCCAGAAATTCATAAATTCGTTTATTATTTTATTTATTTTGTTGAACTCAAATTTGATTAGTGATTTACCAATTTGGTCATGGTTAGCAATAACGGCGATAACTTTTTACCAAATCGTGATTTTGCGGCACGGTCAATTCCAGTGCACTCGTGGCACTAAAATCTACTAGGATGCATCATCAAATTATTGATTTTATAATGTTTGACTAGTTAGTCAACGGTACGTCTCGATTTGCTTACTACGGATCTCGAATTGGGAACTGTGACTTTCTAAAAGCCAAAATTATTGTTTAAATTTAATTTCAGAATATAGTTAGATTAAATTAGAATTTAGATAATTTATTCTAGAATTAAATGGAACTAATTAGGTTAACCCATTAGTTACTTTCTATGACTTTTAGAATGTGATTTTAGATCTAACTTGTGTTTATTCGTGCATAGATTCGTGGTACGATGGTATGATATGGTTTGATAGCTTCTAGGCCAGAGTTCATCTTGTCATCAACTTATGAAACCAGTTCGTTCAGGAATTCAGGCAAGTACATTATTGCTTTATGTTCTTATTACATTATAATGTTAATCTTTATTGTGTTTCATTGCTTATCCAGTTGAGACACAATTGTAACACGCTAGGCTTGTTGTATCATTGCTCGTTTATTAATTGTTTAGTGAGTCGGAAGGGAAAATGCTTAGTAGGTATGTGAACCCTAATGATTGTTATTGTGGATACTAAGTCATACAACTCACATATGGGTTAGCCGTACCTTTTTATTGCTGATAGCCATATGTGATGTGCCGTATTAGCCTAAGTCGTTCACATGTCGAAAGGTATTTCAAACACACTGTCTATTTACTTGTACATGTTCATTACTAGTTGTCTCGTTCATACATGTTCTTGCTAGTGGTTTTTTGTACATATTTATTATTTCCAGTTCATATACATGTTTTCCTTATTCTCTACTGCATCTCTACTTGTTTAGCTTATTTTGTATTAAGTTATATTATTGCAATATGGTTGTACTTTACTAGCCCCTTTCCTGACTGGATCGTTGCAAGTGACTTGCCATGCTTGCTATTATGCACTTTGGACCTTTCTGGGGAGGTAGAGTCAACTCGGAGGCCAACCCTAGACTACAGATAGACTAGATAGTTCTTGCATTTAAACATTTAGCGGGTTTGTTCCCGAATATTATTTTTAATGTATTATTGAATTTGTAAATAAAATAGTTATTATGAATGAGCAAATAGATATAATTTTGTTGTATTTGATATTGAGGTCTAGACATCGTACTACTGTCGATGCTACGGAGTAGGCTGGACTTGGCTACGTACTCGTATTCCAAAAAGCAGAAGCATGTCATGACACACATGGCTGATTTGTATAGAGAAGTATTGTATGGAATGAAGTCATGTAATTCAGTACAAAGAGAGAAAAAAATGTATAAAATAGAGTGATTGTATTTTATTTTTTTTACTTTTCAAAGTTGTAAGCCAAGTTGGCATGTATCAGTTAGCCAATGAAAGCTATTGTAATCAGTAAAATTATCAATAAAAGAAGAGTTTTGTTCTTATACCATTGTGTTACTTTGTTTTTTTGCAATATAGTTTCGCTGCTTATAACTATGATCAGTCTATTTGTTATTATGCAAATCCGTGTCTTGTACAAGCGCAACTTAGGCTTCTACGACATCACGTCCAGTGGCGACCTTACGGTCCTTCGGGATCGAGACGTGACCATTGATACTTCGGTACTAGCTATTTTGATACTTCGATAGCACACTGGAATGATGCTCTAGGTACCTGTACAGAGTAGAAGTGTATCAGATAATTCTCCAATCATAACCTAAACTTTTTAGGTTTTTTTCAACCTTAAGCCTAAACCATGTCTAATCAGTATATTTGTAGTAGTTCTGTAGTATGTAACATCATTTGGATCTATTTCTGAAGTTTCGAACTCCATTAATAAGATTTTCGAAGCTTCATAATAGATATAGTCCCGTTTGGGACGACGAAGGACTGTTAAAAATTTGGTAGACCTGAAGACAAAATCTTCATTTTGGCAGTCACGTAAATATCGATTACTGCCAAATATATCAAGGAATGCTAAAATTTTGACATACATATGTCGTCCTAAACATGATTGTCTCAATTCTGAACTTTCGAAACTTCATTAACGAAGTTAGATAACTTCAGAAATAGTCCCAAATAAAACTATCGAATATAAACTATGCAAAAAAATATGGACCAATATTTTTAATATATTTAAAATTCTTTTTTTTTTTTTGCAATCATATATTTCAAAGTTATGATGCCTTCTAACAATTGTTTTTTAAAATATTTTGGGTTTATAAATATAACCATTTTTTGTGATGTCCCGTAAGAAAAGAGAGTATGGCTTTATCATAGGCTTTTTTTAAAGGTAAGTTATAAAGGCACTTCACTTTTTTATCAGGAC
The DNA here is from genome assembly GCA_029216955.1 of Iris pallida. Lineage (NCBI taxonomy): Eukaryota > Viridiplantae > Streptophyta > Magnoliopsida > Asparagales > Iridaceae > Iris > Iris pallida. The sequence goes on from JANAVB010007399.1 coordinate 37,498,168, forward strand.
TATCCCATTTTAAACTTTGTATTATTTACAAGTTTGCCATTGAAAAATTTGATTAGGGCTATCCCACTCTTTGGTATAAAAGTCACTTTTTTTTCTTCTATTTTTTTCCTCTTCTCCTTCCTCAACCCATCCAAGAAGAAGAAGAAGAAAAAAAAGGAAGAACAAGAACAACAACAACAACAACAACAACAACAACAACAACAACAACAAAATGTTAAACCCTAATATTGGTGGAAATCCTAATATTGTTATCCCTAATTTTTTTCTCATTTCCAATTTCGATGGCACCCAAAGGCTCCTCATAATATACGAACCCTAATATGGGAGGAAACCCCAATATTGTTGTTCAACTAGTGCAAACAAGGACTACCCAATTTTCTGGCAGTCCTACAAACTGAATGGACTGCCAGAAAACTGGACAGTTCTAAGTCACAGCATGTAAAAGAAAGGACTGCCCATTTTTCTGGCAATCCTTACAGTATGTAGGACTGTCCAGTTTTCTGGCAGTCCTGAATACAGTAAGGACTGCTAGAAAAATGGACAGTCCTTTGTTTCACATGTTGTGACTTAGGACTGCCCAGTTTTCTGGCAGTCCATTCAGTTTGTAGGACTGCCAGAAAATTGGACAGTCCTGGTCGACGCAGAGTTTTTTCGTTCGTGCATACTTGTGTTTAATTTAAATGGATAATTTTTCACTCCGAATGTAGTTTAATTCAAATGGGCTACAGACAATTGGAAGAGAAGAGGAAGAAGAAGAGAAAATTTCTAGGGTGGAAGAAATTTCTAGGAAATTTCAAATTAACTTCTTGCTTGGGGATGGAGAAATGGTGGAGGAGAAGAGGAAGAAGAAGAAGAGAGGAGTTAGGGTTTAGGAAGAGAGAAAAATTTTGCAAATGAGAGAAAAAATTTGGGTTTGGAAGGATTTCACTTTGTGACAATCCTAGATTAAAAAAATGAGCTGTCCTGAGTAAAATATACAAAAAATTTGGGCTACCCCAATTCGGACTAGCCCTGATCAAAAATTGAAGTCCCTTTATAACTTACCTTTTTTAATGCAGGAAAACCCGTCCAAAATAACGAATATATATAACCAGAGAAGGAAGAATAGAAACCCACACTTTTCGACCAGCCGCGCCTCTCTCTCTCTCTTCTCCACGCAAGTCGCCGAGATCTCGACGGAATAGTTCGGTTTCAATTCGATTCTGGCTACGTTTCTAATTTAGGAATGTCTTCCAGTGCAGATCTATAGGGTTTGTTTCGGGAATGCAGAGGCCGAGCAAGTACTCGGAGCGGCAGGCGGCGACGACGAAGAGGGGTCTGGAGCCGGAGACGACCGACGGGGGCGATCCAAATCCGGAGCCCAAGCGCCCGAAGGTCCCGGCACTCGCTAGGTAGTGAAAAAGCTTCGATCTTTAGCTATTTTACGTGATAATTTTGGTCGACTATTTGTTTTGCTGAAGAATTGAGATTGCGCTTGGGTTTCAGTTTCGTGAGCGAGGGATGGGCTATTCTTGAACTTGTATACGAGTCAAAATTCGATTCTTTTTTACTATTGTGGTTATATTTGAGTTCATGAGTGAGAATGTTTTTGTTTTGTTTTTTTTTTCAGAGTATATTTGCTAATTCCGCGCTCAAATTTGATTAGATGATTTTTTGTGATTATTCTGGTCGAGAATTGGTTTGGTTTGAGATTTTGGTTGGTTTTCAGTTTTATTAGTGAGAATGGGCTGTTTATACATTTATACACAAGTCAAAGTTCAAAATTTTTTATTACTATTTTGTGATTGTTTGAATACACTTGAGATTGCGGTTTGATTTGAGCTCATGAGTGACGATTTGTTTCATGATCATTTTGGTGGAGAATTGGTGGATTTGGTGATTGTGGTTGGATATTTGTTCACAAAATTCGACTATTTGTGATTCTTTTGGTTGAGAAATGGATTATATTTGATATTGTTGTTAGATTTTAGTTCATGAACGAGACAGGGCTTTTTCTTTTACATTTCATACAAGATTCTAGTGCAAAATTGTAATCAAAATTGTCTCTTTTAAAACTATTTTTCGTGATCTATATTGGTGTATTTTATTAATCTTAATCAAATATGATTATTGAAAGTTTGGTATTTATGCAGTGTGATTGTCGAAGCTCTAAAGGTAGATAGTCTGCAGAAGCTGTGTTCATCATTGGAGCCCATACTTCGTAGAGTTGTAAGATAAACGGTTTCCTGCCATTTTAATTATTACTATACTGGAAATCATTACAGGTTATGGTTGTTTTCTCAACTTATGCAACTTCATCTGCTTGAAACAACTCTTGCTTTATTATTCTCAGTTGCCGTTGCTCTATATCCACATAAAGATTTTGAATTTTCAGATTTAACAACTTGTTGAACTAGCCTAGATGCCTATACACGAATTTTGGTATTGGAATTTTTGATATAAGTACTCGTGGAGCTTGAATATACTAGTCTGTAGTAGCTATAATGAGGCTACTAATGATATGAATGTCAGAGTTATGACGACTATGTGAATCATTGGAGGAGATTGCAAACCATTTTCAATCACTGTTGACTTACGTTAATCTCATACCTTGTTCTGCTAGTTATGGATGGAATTATTAGTTATATTGACGAGATTCCTTGGTGTTTGATGTATAAAGTTGTGTTGGATGGTGAGAGTAGAGAAACGTTAGATGCTAAAATAGAAGTGTGGAGATAAACTTTGGAATTTAAGGGTTTTAAACTTAGTAGGATGTAAACAAAGTATAAATTTTTTTAACTTCAATTAGAAGTCAAAGAGAAGTGGAGGGAGTTCCTATAGATCAACAAGTGATACTTATTAGGAGTGATAGTTGTTTTAGGATCAATCTTTCATTATGATTGAGCGTTCGGAAAAGATGTATATAGAATTAAAAAAGGATGGCTGAAATGAAGGAGTGCTTATGGAGTACTTTGTGATTACATGATATCATTAAAGTTGAAAGAAAAATTATATAAGACAACTATAAAACTAGTCATGCTTTATACATCCGAGAGTATTGGGCAATTAAGGAACAACATGTCCAAAAGATTAACGTAGCTGAAATGAGATGGATGAGCGGCATTATTTTAAATGATATAATAAGAAATGAGTGTATTCGTGAAAAGTTGAGGTGTTTCCAATTGATGATTAAAAGATAGGATGATAAATTAATATATTCATGAAAAGTTGATGTGTTGCCAATTGAGAACAAGATGAGAGAAAATTGAGACGATTTGGACAAGTGCAATGCACTCCGTAAATACATTTGTAGATAAGATAGTAGTTAAATGAGCCGCTAGGACTATGGTACGCCTAAATGAACATTGATTGAAGCTGTAAAGAATGTTATAGTTTTTGTTAGTGTTAGAGAGGTCATGGCCCTTAAGAGCATCATTAGTAAGGTCCATCGACTCCATCCCATTTTCTAGATTCTAGATTTAGAATATAGGAGCTTATTTTGTAGAATAATAAGTTTCATCCCTAGTCCCAATTTCTACAATTTTGGTCCCATCCCACCCATAGGTGCTAAGGGTTGGGCCTCCCAATTTCTAGATTCCAGATTGTAGGAACTCGTTTTGTAGAATAGTAAGTCCCAATTTGGAGTCCAACTTTCTAGATTCTAGACTTTATAAATTTTTTTTCCTACATCAATTTTTGACCACACAATTTTTGGGACCGGAGCTCACTTTATCATTTCCTACTATTCTCGTACAATTCCAACCCATTCTACATTTTATTTTATTTTTTGAAATTTTGGGCCCCAAATTGCATTTGAGAGTCTCAACTAGTAATGATGCTCTAACAAAGCTAAATGGACCTTAATAAAGCTGAATGGAAGAAAATGATTCAAACAACCGACCCTAGAAAATCAAGTTCATGGGAAGACATAAAGCATATACTTGGTTGTTGTTGTTGCTGTTTGTTGTAAGGAGCATTCTTAGGAACCAATATATGAAGACATAAAGCATATACTCTAGTTTCAATATTTGTGAAATTTGGATCATATTAAAAGAGTTGCTTCACTTTTCTTATGTAAGTTCATGTGATGACTGTTTATTTTGTGGCTGTATTTGAGCTATAACAGTGGGAATAAATCCCCCTCAATTAAAGGAACATGACTCGATTACAAAGGTGCTCACTCTGAAAAAACAATATAAGTAGAAAACATGAATACAAACTCCAATAATACTAACAGACAAATCTTCCACAAAACCGCACGGAGTCCTTAACTAGTAGTCTTGGACCAGGTCCAGACAAGCCTCCACATCTTGAAGTATCCTTTTCCTTGGTGAATGTTCTTGCTCCAAAAAAGAGTCCACTGTATAGCCAACCAAAGAGAAGCGAAGTAGACTTGTAGGCCTAGCTCTGCTTGACTTGCCAAATGTATGGATGGTTTACTCCAACTTATTGAACATCGGCCTCTTGCCCAGTCAATCCACAAATTAGTCTTACACGATTTGACAATGAGAATAATTCCTTCATTGAACACCAAAGCTGCCCCTAAGTTGATTATAATCATGATAGGAGGTGATTTCTACCAGTGAAACTGCCCATGCCTTTCCATCACTCTCGGTCCTCTTTGTCGATCATCTTCAATGCAACTCTCAGCCTTTTTCCGCCACGTTGGACTTATAAGAGATTTATTGTAATTCATAGGAAACAATTAGAACTTTAGCTGAGATAGTTGGAATACTCTCGGAACACATCCCTTAGCTGTATGCACATAGGACTGTCCGTCATCTCTATTAGATCTGTTTGCCTAAGCCTAGTCTTTAGATTGACTTTGGACACTATTAGATCTGGTTGCCTAAGCCTACTTTAACAATGACTTTGGACTGGGCCATCCCATCTATTGCAGGATTCTTGTTCCCACTTTAATCACACAGGGAGATCAGCAATGACTATCGGAATCATCGTCATCTGAAACTGAAAAGGAAAAATCCAAATAAAGTAAATAAGGGAGAGTCGAGAGATAGTATGAGAGTATTCCTTGACATTGTTCGGCCATATCCCTTGCCTGTTGATCCAATCACAACCTAAGCCAACTATACGAGTAGAGGGGAGTGCTGGGTTATGAAGCTGGATATCTACAGTAGTCATGAACATGGCCCAACACGGAACAAGTTGCTATCTTTCCTTCCCTGAAAGGCAGGAGGACTAGCTAGATCAATCTTCAATTATTACTTGCTCGTCTTCCAGCTAGGTTGGATAACTGAATTTGACTCCTACTATGCTAGTCAGCCAACCATCTAGATTAAGTATAGCCTATGCCTAGACAGGATTTAGGGAACTCCTCGCCCAAGCAACGGGGGGGGGGGGGGGGGGGGGGGAGTTGTAGTTGTTCACATTATTGGTCGCTATTACCAGATCTAACCACCAACGTTTGGCAAGAGATGGATCAAGAGACTAGAGAGGAAAGAGTGAGGGAGATAGATATGGACCAAGAGATGGTTCTCTTCGAGATATCTCTTAATCCCTCTTCCTTTTCTGGCTATATTCCCATACCATGTCTATGACATTCAAGGGGCCTGGAGAGTAACAAATTTGAAAATCACTCTCTAATTTTTCGTATCACCATTGTTTTGTCTTCTGTGGAGTTGTTATTGGAGGTTTCTACGGGCATGAAGACTTTTGAGACCGTGGGCTCAAGGTTACAATGTTTCTTCATGGCAAATGAAATTTGGAACTTTAATGTATAAGTTGAAATAGCATCATTTTTACCTTCTTTGATACTGACTTCTAGAAGTCTGACATTTGAATCCTATGCATACTTTTTACCTGTGTTGGTACGTAAATCATAGTGACTTCTCAAAGGCTAAGACTTTTACCTGAATTTTAAGAATTTAGAAAAAATTCTATGTGATCTGCATGTGTCTCTTTCACCTATATATATATATATATATATATATATATATATATATATATATATATATATATATATATTTGTTTTTGGAAGTGCAATTTACTTTTTCTTCTCTGTTGTGTATTGTCATGGATTATTGAGATGTATAATTCTGCCATTTCTTCTCGATGATATTGAGTTGTACTCAACTTCCATTTTGGCCATTATTTTAGTCCTAGTTGGGCAGGCTAGCAGAAGTTTGACCCGTACTTTATTTTGGTTGTTCCTTTGTTCCCCCAGCCATTGGCTATTTGATGCATGCCATTTTCTTTTGTTTATGTTGCTTGTCTGATGGCTTTACTTTGTTATTTTTATAGGTTAGTGAAGAAGTTGAGCGTGCTTTGGTGAAACTTGGCCCTGCTAAGCTTGGTGGAAGGTACGAGATTAAGATACCCTCATTCATAGACCTTTGTTCTAGAATTCTATTTCTGTAATCTCGATCTGTGAACTCTATTTTAACTGCATAACGTTTTGAGTTCCTGAGAAAATTTTGAATGAAGGCTTTGTTGTTGTTGTGATATAAATTACATGTTTAATATGCATGTTAGCATGCAGTTGTGCAGATACCTGTTACCTTCAGTGAATAGATATTTCAACAGTACTTATCTGGTACGCGTGCTGTGAAACTACTACTGCTAATGGATAATGATTGATGTCAACAGTGCCCTTTATTTATGTGTTATATTTATTATATTGTTAATTGTTGCTAGATTCAAGTTATCATATGATGGTAAGGAATATGTGGATTTCTTCAGAAGTTACCTGGTCTTCTATATATATATATATATATATATATATATATATAAGTAAGTAATACTCTAAAACCAGTCGGGTGGTTTCATATTATGGAACCAACCTATGTTACAATAGTTGGAATTGGATTACGAGGCTAAGATTAAAAGGTAAGAGTATCTACTTAAAAGATACAAGTGTAATCTCAGCCTTGCAATCCAAATCTAACGTGTGTGCATATATATATATTCTTGAAATTTCCTCCCTTATACCTTAATCGTCAGATAAAATGCAGGTCTCCACCAAAACAAATAGAAGGACCAGATGGAAGAAACTTGCAGCTGCATTTTAAGTCCAGGTTGTCCCAACCGCTTTTCACAGGAGGAAAAGTTGAAGGGGAGCAGGGAGCTGCAATACATGTCGTGTTGCTTGATACAAATAGTGGTCTTGTTATAACTTCAGGACCTGAGTCATCTGCAAAACTAGATGTTGTTGTTCTCGAGGGTGATTTTAACAATGAAGATGAGGATGGATGGACCGAGGAGGACTTTGAAAGTCATGTAGTCAAAGAACGTGAAGGAAAGAGGCCACTTTTGACTGGGGATCTACAGATATCTTTGAAAGAAGGTGTAGGGACTCTGGGTGAGCTCACATTTACTGACAACTCCAGTTGGATTCGTAGTAGAAAGTTCAGGCTCGGTCTGAAGGTTGCCTCAGGCTTCTGCGAGGGAATTCATGTTCGTGAGGCAAAAACAGAGGCTTTTATGGTTAAAGATCACAGAGGGGAATGTAGGTTCCCACACATTATTTTCTACGTCCTGTTTTTCTTCCATTTGCAATATGAAACTCTCACTTAATTCTCTATCTTCATAGTATACATGAAACACCATCCACCTAAGTTAAAGGACGAGGTTTGGCGGTTAGTAAAGATTGGCAAAGATGGGTCGTTTCACAAGAAGTTGAACAAAGCTGGAATCTATACAGTTGAAGACTTTCTCCGCATTGTTGTCAGAGACTCGCAAAGATTGCGAAATGTAAGATCTGTAAAATGTTTGTTCAAGTTGAATATTAATTTCTTGATTGTTTGTTGCTTTGATGAAATATCTTGGGTATAGATCCTCGGAAGTGGCATGTCTAATAAGATGTGGGACAGCCTTGTGGAACATGCAAAGACTTGCATTTTGAGCGGGAAGCATTATATATACTATTCAGATGACACGAGGAGCATTGGTGCTACATTTAACAATATCTATGAATTCATTGGCCTGATTGCTGGTGGACAGTATTATTCAGCTGAATCTCTTACTGACAGTCAGAAGGTAAGTTTTTATCATGAACTTGTCTTATCCTGCAGCGTATGTATTATTCAGCTGAACCTAAGTTTTTGTATATCAAGAAGAAATTGTTTAAGAAGTCCCTGCTTCAAGTTTACATTATCTTTTAGCTCAGGCTAATTTTCACTTAAATACCCTGAACTATCAACTTTGTGGCACTCTAACACCCTGAACTTTTTTTTTGGCAAGTTGATACTCTTTAACTTTTTATTTTCACTTTAGTATCCTGAAATATCATTTTTTTTGCAGTTAGATGTGACCTGACCGTAAGCACAACAGACCATAATGCCCTAACTGCAACCTTAGTAACTGATTGTTTATTTAAAATTTAATTTATTTAAATTATCATCTTCTCCGTTTACCCCTACTCTAACCCGCTTGCCGCAGCCCCCCTAGCCCACTGCCTCAGCCCCATGCGACGAGCCCCCTGGCTGCTTGAAAATGGCAGCAAATTGTGTTTGAGCATTTAGGTGGCTCACGGGTGCTTGGAGGTGGGTGGTGGCGGAGGCAGAGATATGAAAGTAGAGGGAACTGCAGCATGTGTCTGTGCCATTGTTGGTCTGGCCCATGTGGTATGTCAGTGTTGTTTAGCAACATTTGACACTTACGTGAATGGTGTACCGTCCTGAGGCCAATCAAACTGTTTATAACCATATAAAATCCTTAAAGAAAGTAAAAAAATAATTATTCATTTGCTTCTGGAGCTTTTCATTCATACTTCAAGTGGTTTCAGTGTGAACAGTGACCACTTGACACTATAAGATTACTTGGATAAGGTTTAGAGACGGCATGAATTGTTCTGGAAAGAGGAGAGCGGGGGGGGGGGGGGGGGGGGGAGGGGATGAAGTTCTGGCGGGATAGGGGAGCAACAACAGCAGGTGTGGTGTGGGAGCAATAGGGGGAAGGGGGGCTAGGGTTAGGTTTGGTTAGAGGATAATTTTTTTTAATATATATAAAATTAAGATAATAATAATTTATTTATTTCTGTTGAAATGGTTTTGATTGGGTCAGCCATGGTTTTTAATTTGTTTAGGGGCCAAAAAACCCCAATGGTCATATGACTGTTAAGTGGGACAACAGGTTGAGAGATTAACTTGCCAAAAAAGTCAAGGGTATTGCCAAAAAAAATAGTTTAGGGTATTGAAGGGCCAACAGTTGATAGTTCAGTGTATTCAAGTTGGATACTATATAATCTTGCTAGACTTGAATTTATTCCTCTTAGAAGAAATAAGCATTTACTTCTTATCCTAAAATATTGACTGAAGAATCAGGGAATAACAGCTGGGTATTTATTGACTAAAAGCATTTAGCTCATAACATAATCTATGATAGTGTTGTATGATAGCAACCTGTTTTTTCATTTTGTTTGTGAAAAGTCTAATTTTTGTTTGATATAGTGTATTTTATTTTAGCAAAGTAGACAAATAGATGCTCCTGTAAGAATGATTGATAATATATTAGTTAATGGAGCCGCTAGGACGAAAATGGTTTGAAGTTTTAAAGAATGATAACAGAGGACATGGCCCTTAACAAAGTTAAATGGAAAAACAGTATTCAAACAGCCGACCCCAAAATTTTGGGATAAAGTCTTTGTTCTTGTTCTACAGTGTAATTTATTTTAATTCCTTGCATTATCAATGGCATGCTACTTCAGTAACAATTTAAGTGATATAATTTCTTTTATGTTGCTGCATTTGCAATTTTCTCTAGTCTGTTCCTTTGCAGCTGTTTGTTATCATACAATTCAATATTATATGCTCTGAAGTTCAGGTGACACTAAGAACCACCAGACTACAAATTCATTGTGTTATCTATTAACTTTCAGATCTTTGTGGATACGTTGGTCAAAAAGGCATATGATAATTGGATGCATGTTGTAGAATATGATGGTAAAGCCCTATCAAACTTCAAGAAGAGCAAGAAGGCTGTTACTTCACCAAACAAAGCTCCATCAGTTTCTGCAAATAATCCTGCTTCATATCATCGGCATGTCTCTCAGACACAGCTGTCAGTCCCAGTTGTGGTGCAACCTCAAAAGGATGCAGGAATGACTGCTGGAGGTAAGGAACCCCAAAAATTCAAATTTGAAAAATTCTTGTTTGAGCAGAATAGCTGACATAAATGTTGATTGTGTTGTTATGACCCAATTAAGAAACTTAGTAAGGTAGCTAGAGTATATTTTTATTGCTTCTTAGCTGCTGGATATGCTGCAATATATGCAATTACTAGCTAAATGGAGTGTAATATTTGGATCATAGCTCGATATATAGCATTCCTGGGTTGAGTTCACTGTTTGGGTTTACGTGATTACTTCTTTATTTAGTTATGCTATTAGCAAGGTACTTAAAAATGATTGAAAATGAACAGTTTTGACCATTCAGGATTGGTTTTTGCTTGAGCTTCTCTAAGGTTGGGGTGAAATTTTGTTTCATCAAATTATGCCAAGAAACTCAATCTTTACCTTTGATTATGTAGGAAACTTACTAATCATCTCTTTCTAATCATCTACATGTAAAAGGAAAAGAGAAGATCTACCCCATGATGCAAATTCATTGAAAAGAAAAGAAATGAAAAAAGATAAGGGATGGAAGGAAACAATGGGAATGGGAGAACACACTGATGTTGATTGCTGTAGTCTGCTTAGAATCTCCTTTTCATTCCTTTTGTTGCAGTGGAATGAATGTCATTTGTTATTTTAGGCCGGGTCAGGTTATGTGTGGGTTTGAGTAATGTCTAGATGCAGACTTAGATCACTTATATGGGAGTGGGTTTGGGTTTTGTTCCAGACATAGTTATAAATCATGCCCAAGGAAGCTCACGCTAGGGGGGTTGCGACTCGCTTCAGCCAGGTGTGCCCTGTGCTTTTTTCTTCTGTAAACCATCGAAGTTTGCTTTATTGTTGTGCGTGAACAAGTGCGATCTTATACATGGACCCAAAAGCATCATAGACCCTCCACATCTAGGGTAGCACGTTGATGTGTCTTGTTTGCTGCGGACAAGTGTGACCTGTTACAGAGTAACAAAAAACACTTTCAAGTTCGAGGCATCTGTTCTTTTTATTAATATACATGCCCAAGTAAAGGAGGTTGGTTTAGGTGATCGACAAGTTGCATAAAACATCTCGGATCTTTATGAAATGAATCCTTACACAGTACAAATTGGAGCATCCCTTAGTACCAACACGTTGCATCGTTCCACCTCCACCCTGTTGCATCGAACAATTAGCAAGGTTTTATTGCTAGGTCGTCATCTGCAAGTGATCTATTGCATCAATACCACCCCGACACAGGTGGACTAAGGCGTTGCCTAGAAGCCACCACATGTATCTTTGAAAGAAAGCTATATGACTTTACTTGGATATTAAATAGGTTTTCTTTTGATGAATGCAATATTCATCTGTATGGAGTTTAATGGCATATATTTTCATTGTCACCCCTAATTTTGGTTAATGAAGGGGTTGCTTTAGGAAGCAAACGAGTAGTGTAAAACACTTTCGAAACTTTATGAAATGAATCCTTACTGAATACATGTTGGGGTGCCTCTCATTAGTGATGCGTTGTACTGTCCCACTTCGGTGCAATTAAAAGTAAGGGTGGTATAGGAGTCAGAGGTAGCTCTCTTGTATATATTTTCTATATGTTGCTTTTCTTCATCTTTAGTCCCATATTGGCAAATTTGTAGGACGGGGGACCTACCCTCTCCTATATATTTTACTCTCATTTCCTTAAATGAAACCAAGTCAGTGATTGTCAAGACAACTTCTCAATATGAAAACAAAGTGTGGCCTCTTTGGGTCTCTCTCTTCCTAAACATTAGCAACCATTATTTCCCTCAAAACCCTAAACTTAACCTAACTTCTTTTTCTTTCCCTTCCACCCTTCCACCCTGAACCTGAGCTCCCTGCCGACCTTTTCTCAAAAAGCAGCAATAGTGTTCCCTTCCCTTGCCTTTCCTGGCTTGCTCCCTAACTCTGGCGAGAGACAACCATATTGTGTTCAACCAAGTGTCTTCCCTACTGGACTACACCACCACCACCACCTCCACCACCAATCTCCGCTCTCCTTGACCTGCAAGCCGGAAAGGAAAGAATTGCTTTCGTCGACCAATGAAGACAAAGAGGGAGAGGGCATAGCGAGCGCCTAATCTCGGTGTACGATCATCGAACGAAGGACTTGTCCTCCACCTCCCTCGTTTCTGGTTACAACCATCACTTAAGCATAGTATGTTGACTTCATCTTCCAATTCTCTGTCCGCCATTGCCGTCAGCTCGATCAGACTGCATTAGTCCAGTACTGAAGTATACTGACCTCCTCAATACACTTACCGACCCATCCTTCGAGCAGACAACACTGAAGTACCACTAATCTCCTCATCTAACCGATATTCCTACCCTGAAATTTGTCTTCGACCATTGGCCTGCGCTTTGCTCACTGTTGGTCAACTCCCACCGTTGACCGTAGCATCCATGCAAGCTCTTAGTTGTCGGCATGGCGACAACAAACCCTAACCCTTTTCCTCTATTTCATAGTTTCTTCTCCCTGCTATTTCATCTCCATCTACCGACCATTATTCATTGTTCTACCTACGCTTTTGATTTCTTCTATGTTTTAATCCTAGCTATTATAACTCATCTTTCAATCCTAGCCACCACAACTCTTCATCTTTTAAACCTAGCCATCAACTCATCTTTTAATCCTAGCTATCATAACTCTTCATCTTTTAATCCTAGCCATCATAACTCTTCATCTCTCGATCTCCACCTTTATAACTCTGATCTTTTAATCTTAGCCACCCACCTCCTTTTATTCATAGCCGTTACAACTCTTCTCTTTTAATCTCAACCACCCATTTTTTTCATCTCTCTCTCTCCCAACACCATCGTATATTGTCAACACCATGACCTCTCCTCCTGCTTGACGTATCCTGCATGGATGACTGCATCTACTCCAACATCTCTGTCGCTCTTCGCTCCAGATGTGCTCTCTCTACTTATTAGTGATCTTTTTGTGGAGTCTTCTTCTTGGCTTTTGGGTACTCGACTCTGGCGCCACCAATTATGTAGTCCTGGGTCTATCACTAGTTCCACCGATGCTATTTTTCCCAAGTATAGACTTGTGAGGAATGTAAACTAGTTCCTGGTCTGGCTGATTACATCGACTCTCCATCTCTGATCCATTCTCGCAGTTCCAGGTGTCCACTTTAATCCTATTTTGGTAAGCTGTCATATTTGTGTCAAAACTGCTATATTAACTTCAATGTCTCGTTCTCTGTGGTCAGGGATCTTCATACTCATCATGTAGTTCTTGTAGAAGGGCATATATATAATATAGACTGGATACTCACCTTCGATCCTTGCTTTCGTATTGACTATTGATTGTATCCTCAACCAAGGCATCCTCCTCTCTACTCTTAAAATGATGGTACCAAATTATCACTATCAGACTTCACATGTAAAGCATGTATTATGCGAAAATATCGGACCTCTTTTCCTCATGTTGTTCGTGCACAAAGTGACTCTCTTCTCTATGGTGCGTTCAAATATCTGGGGCACATACAAATTGTAGAGTTTATGTGGATTTCGTTATTTTACTAGATTTATTGGTGATCACTTCTGAATGACTTGGCTCTTCTTGCTTTGGGATCGTTCAAAAGTTCTCTCGACTTTTCAGGCCTTCAGTAACAAAATTTGTACACGATCCTCTACTATTCTCAATAGTTACGCACCGATAATGTTCGCGAGTATCTCAGTCGGGATTTTCAGAATATGTGTTGTTCATGGGATTATTCACCAGACTTTATGTGCTTATACTCCTCAATAGAATGGTGCATCCGAATGCAAAAACTAACATTTACTTGAGGTGGCACACACCTGACTAATTTAAATGAATTTTACTTGGAATTATTGGAACTTCGTCCTACTTACTACGTTTCATCTAATTACTTGTATACCTTTGCCTGTGATCAACAACCAGACTATATTCTCTATTCTCTTTCTCTCTAAGGAGCTATTCTCGGTGGTTCATGAAGTGTTTGGCACCTGTTATGTTCATTATCTCAGTCTGGGCTAGCAAGCTCTGAAAAACTATCTCCACAGGCATCTAGGTACACCTGGTTATTCTCAGACTCAGGAATGATATCTTTGTTGCTCTGCATCTAAGTAGAAGACGCTCGAACAAGTGAACAACAACCCTACTTTCCACAACCTATATCTTCTCCCCTCTCCGCCACTTGAGCCTCGTATCTCTAGATGATGCTAAGTTGTCCCGCCTACATCTCAATCTGCTCCTCCTAGATACTCAGCGCTATGTTACCTCCTAACTTGTGCCTCCTTGACTTAACAAGAAGACGTCTCGACAAGATACTCTAGCATCGACACTTGGCTCTTTTCACTGACTCTTATCATGTTTTGGATGATCTTTCGTTGCTTTGCGTAAGAAACCACAAACTAGCATATACATCATATTACAAATTTCGTTTCATCTTATTCTTCTCTTCAAGTTTGTCTGTTTTTTCTCCTCTATTTTCCTCCTACTTTGGTAGACGAGACTCTCAGTATCCAGGATGGCGAGCCACTATGAATGGAAAGATGCATATTTATGGTCTAATGGTACTTGGTATTTGTTCCCTTGTCTCCTGGATACTCTCGTGTTTGTTACCGACAGTTTTTTTAGTGAAGCATAATCTTGATGGTTGTTTAAGACTAAAAACTCATCTTATTTCTCGTGAATTTACCCAACAATATGGAATTGATTATGAGGAGACACTTTTGCATGTTGCCAAATTCGGTATCATTTTGGTTTTGCTCTCTTGTCGCACATCATCGATGATCTTTGCAACAATTGGATATCAAATGTTTTTTCTTAATGGTGATTTGACCGAGACTATTTATATTAGCAACTCCCAACTATGAGAGCACGGTAGAGTCTCTTGTTTGTCATCTCCCTAATTCTGTTTATGATCTCAATGACAAGTTCAATTAAGTGGTTCATAAGATTGGCTTCACTTTAGTGCCCCACTCATTCCTCTCTTTTTACTCATCGTCGGTATTAAGTCACAATTATTCTTGTTTATGTTGATGATATCATTATTGTTGATGACGATCTCTCTTACATTGTAAAGGTCAAGGCTTAACTCTCCTATCAGCTCAACTTTCCTATCACTTCCACAACAAGGAGCTTGACCCCTTA
The DNA here is from genome assembly GCA_029216955.1 of Iris pallida. Lineage (NCBI taxonomy): Eukaryota > Viridiplantae > Streptophyta > Magnoliopsida > Asparagales > Iridaceae > Iris > Iris pallida. The sequence goes on from JANAVB010007399.1 coordinate 37,513,344, forward strand.
CACTATTTATGTTGCATGCATGGGTGGGTCTCTCACTATTTCTCAGCGTAAATATTGTTTGCATTTCCTGAAAGACTCTAGATTCTTACGTTGAGTAGCTGAAAGACTCTATCGATCCTTCTCCTCCTCCTCCTCTCTCTCTCTCTGGTGGCATATACCATTGTTGACTGTGTCTGATCGGTTGATGATCCTCGCTTGGGTTGTGGCTTTTGCACTTTTAGCAGTAACCTAGTCACCTGACGCAACAAGAAGCAAACTGTGGTAGCTCACTCTTCTGCTGAAGTCGGGTATCGCTCAACGACTCATGTGGTTTTGAACTCACATGTTTGGAAAGCCTAGTCATGTCTTAGAATTATCCTCTCTACTCAGCTGCTCTCTATTGTGAAAACAAGGCAATGATTCACATTGCCGAGAATCTTGTCTTGATATTGAGGTGGATTGTCACTTTATTAGGGATAATGTCAAACTTCATTATATTCGACTTCATCATGTTTCTGCTACTTCTTAGCTAGTCGGCAGTCTCACCAAGGCCTTGCCTCGACCACCCTATGCCCACTTTCTATCCAAGCTGGGTGTTTTTGACATTTATGCTCTACCTTGCATGGGAGTGTAGGAGACAGAGAGAGCTCTCTAGCTTTCTTGTATATATTTTCCAGAGTTTGTCACATTTTCTTTATCTTTAGTCTCATACTGGGAAATGTCTAGGAAGAGGAACCTATCCTCTCCTATATATTGTACTCACTTTTCTAAATGGAGTAAATCTTGTATTTTTAAGCCAACTTCTCAACACAGATGAGGCAAGCTACATGACGAACCATGATTCAACTTTGCTTTATCGATTTGTTGAAGAAGTTGATTTGATTTTTTTTGGTTATGCAGCTATATGTTAAAATTATTTTGTTTATTAATTTTTTTGAAGATAACTTGGCTTGTGCTGTGCTTATTATCTTGTACTTTCACTGTCGGTCGCAAGCCTGAGTAAAGGAGGGTTGTGTTAGGTAGGCGACAGCCAAAAGAAAATTTTGCATGTGCTTAACGTCTTATATTTTCGCTGCTAGTCCCGACATGCATAAAGGAGAACGGCTGCATTTGTTAGCCAACCGCCAGCATAAAACTTGGTCGGATCACTAGGAAATGAATCCTTATAGAATAAATCTTGGGGCATCCTTCTGTAGCAATGCTTTGTGTTGATCCGACCCTGGTGCAATGTGTTGAGAAGAAACAGCCCTTATCAGCGCAGAATAGAAGAAAAGGATTCAAATAGCTGACTCCAACACCTTTGTACAATAAGAGCTCTGTTGTAAAGTTTTGAAGATTTTGGATTTTTAATGCCTCTTTGCGTGGAAAGTACATTTGTAAGGTATTATACAACCAAAATGGCAAGGAGCTGGACGGGATGCAGTACATGCTTCGTTAGGGTTATATACACATGTACATGTAAAATTGTTGCCGTGTGATATATATCGAACTGAACTTGGTTTGTTAGGCTAGTTGGAGTGTAATCGGTATGCAGTAAGCACTTTAGTGTTCCAAGTATGGATAAGAAGAAAGAGGTTATTCTGTTCGGATAACAACTGAAGGGAGACTCACATACATTAACATGTTTTTAAAACAAGGTCATTATGTAGTCCTGCATCAATAAATATTACTTCTCGACTGTACCTATGGATTTGGCAGGGAAGTGATGGATTGATCCTAAAAAGACGATATTCAGAATCCCTTTGAAAAGTGAGAAACAACTACTTTTATGTGGTAATTTGAGGACTCAAACCTTCATACTCATAGGAGTTGTAGATACACCTTTAGAAATAAGAAGAAGCACATCAAATGTCATATAGGTTTAGGTCTGTATGGACAGAAAGTGGGACACACAAAGGTGTGTTTAGTGGCAAGACGTACTTTCCTATTCATTGAATTGGAGTTAAGATTTTAGCACTTGAGATAGGTTGAAGAAAGGCAAATTGACTGGCAAGAGGCTGAAAAAAGAATGGAGGCTGTTGTTTGGTTCAGGTAACAATTGAACTGAGAAATGCGGGTATTATTTAACTTTAATTTATCCATATGTAGTTCTACATCAAAATATAGGTGTACCTTTGATTGTGTACAATTTTGGGGGGTCATTTTGGTACGGTAAATGACGAAGTTCTTTGATGTGGTAACCAAGTTACAATATAAGAATTTACCCACCTTACTTTCGGAACATTATACCTTGGATTGGGAATAAACTGAATCTCATTTAATGTTTTTCAGGTTTGTAACTGTCTAGTGTCTTGTTTGTCTCATTTGATTCTCTTTCGGATGCTAACCATCTACTTTCTATTTGTCGCTATTGCAGGTTACAATGGGAACCAGATGACTAGATATCTAACACAAACACAACCTCAACAATTAAACACCGTCCCCCACTTGCAATTTCAGGAGGCCATTATACCGCAGAACCAGTTCATTGGCTCCTCAAACCCAACTCGAATCACAAGGAACGATAGCACGGGCCTGGCTTTGGGACCACCGCAGCAGCGAGCTTCTGAGTTCCAGACCATGGGCCAACTAGTTCAGCCGTCTAACCTCGATTCCTGTGATGACTGGTCTCGTCAACAGGACAGCAGTCGTGGCATCACTGATTTCTATTCTGAGGAAGCAATCCGAACGAGGAGCCATGAGATACTGGAGAATGAGGAGGACATGCAACATTTGCTCCGTGTCTTTAGCATGGGGGGAGCTAGTGGACATGGAGATGCATACGGTTTTCCTGCTTACATGCCTTCGCCAAACTTCACTTTCGATGAGGAACATAGCCGTCCATCGGGTAAACCTGTGGCTGGGTGGCTGAAGATCAAGGCGGCTATGAGATGGGGGATATTTGTCAGGAAGAAGGCAGCTGAGAGGAGAGCTCAGCTGATCGAGCTCGAAGATTAACAAGTCGTGCCGAGAAATTAGTAATAGCTCTGCAGTTGATATCAGAAATGCAATTCCTTTTGAGGCCTTAGCAGTCTGCGTGTACACAGTTCCTGTACAGTATGGTTTCCCAGGTTTTGTGCTTGCAATCCTATTACTTTATGATATTTTGTCTGATCAATCTAATTAATAAGGGTTATATAAAACAGTGCATCCTTGCCTTTTGTTATTTAGTTACAAATAATTATGCTCGAACGACGACTTAATGTTACAGGATCAAGTATTTGATGATCTATTGTTTTATAAAGTTAGCTTTTTGCTGATGAATACAAGCTTTCTTATATATTTTCTAAATGTTATTTGAAGCATTCATAATTAAGGACATGTCTCAAGTTGGTTGTACATATTGCTGCCACGGATACTATCAGTCTGGGCCAGCACCATGCTTCGACAAGTTGCCAAGTCGGGGTTTGTATTAAACAAACAACTCCAACAACTAACTGCTACTTGGGGATTTGCTAGATTGATCTACTTAAGAAATTCTTCGCATGCTATACTTGGATTCATCAAATTTTACTGAAATTTGACCCAATCCATAACTAACAAAAGAAGCCATTGCATACAACTTTCATACCAACAACTTCGTCTGAAAGTATACTAGTAAGGCATACACCAGGGGTACTCAACCTCCTCCAACCCTAACCTCAGCCAAGAAGACGCAAGCAAATCACCAGTAAGAAAACCCTCATGCACGTTATGGAAATTGATCAGCGATAGGATTTACTCATCAGCCCGTCTCTCCTTCCCCTAGTTAACTAGTTTGCTAGCATATTAGTATGTATAGCATATGGCCCAATACGGCTTATCGGTCCAGTACATCACAGTTTTTTTTGAGATGTCTTTTGGGCTCACTGTTTCCAACTCCCACCATTTTTTATAAATGGAAATAATATTACGTCCACATGGCTCGATCAACTGATCTTCTGCCACCCAGATATGATCTTCTCTCTCTTCTCGGTAACCACAAGGTCACTCGAGTTCGGCCCAGGACAACTCTCCTCTAGTCAGTGTATATGTACTTTCCATATCATGAATGAAAAACAGGTTAGATATTTTTCAAAATGACATGTATAAGAGCCACCATCATCCTAGCTCAACCCTAGTATTCGTATAGCCACTATTGTTCACAACAGCCCCACCCAACTTTCCGACCATTTGCGTCACTCGTCATCTCTACGATACGTCCACATCACAGATGCTCACAACCCTCACCGCTCCACGTGACAATCCTCTTCCATTTCGCGCGTAGCCAGTGGCCATATTCGCCACCATCGACTTCAAGATTCGTTGTCGAGCGTTGCCCCACAATCAGATTCGTCACCGTCGACTTCTACATTCATCGTCGACTTCCATTCCACTATAGACTTTGACGAAGCCACCCTGCCTTTCATTGACCGTCGACGAAGCAACCCCAACCCTCGCCAACCACCTATGAGGCCTCCTGAAGTCTATAATGTCCCGTTACATATGGTGCATTGTGTTGGCTTGTTCGATCAAAGGGCATGTAATGTCCCGTTTTGAACGGAGGCATTGTGTTGGTTGGTTGGATTGAACAAGCTGATTGGATTTGAGTTGTACGAGAAATTATGGAATTTAAGTGATGAAGTGTTATTCCCGAGGCGTAATTTTCGATGAAAACATAGAACCGAAACAGTTGTTAAAATAGCAACAATGTTTCGTAGCAACACTTCAAAGAAGGTGCACTACAGAGATCCTTGGAGGATTCTAGGTAATGAAAATCTAAAGAGATTTTGTTACAACAACAAACGAATGTAGAACTTCCTTTAGGAAGGTACAAATCGAGTTGCTAGCAGCAGCAGCGACGAAAGCCCACAAGAAGTTTCTGATTAGATCAGAGAAGAAGAGAAGGAAAAAAGAAAGAGAAAGGCGGCTTTACTGGGGTGATCAGATCACCGTTGCTCAAAGCAAGACTCGCCTATATACGATCCGCTTCGAAGAACCAGCAAGTTCTAAAGAACTTCTGGAACGCTAGTTAGTCAATATTTGAGACTTGAACGGGCTTCCTTGAATTTACGGACTCCTTTAACTCGCTTCTTGGTGCATCTTTCAAAGGAGCCCAATGTGCTCTATTTATAGAGTGGAGTGAGACTTCACCTCTTCTCCTATCCGATGTTGGACTAAAATACTAATACTCAAAAATAGAGTTTGATGTTTTAGATCATCCCACAATCAGCATAGAAGTGTGCCAGTCCACGCTTAACTCCCGAACACTCCCGTGCATGCATGAGACATCCTGAAGTCCGTGTCCGAGTCCGCACAACAAAAATCAACTTACATCTTTGTTGGAATTAATCATTTTTTCTTCTAGAAAAATACTCCCATATGACACACACTTGTGCCCCACCACACCTCATGTGCACACCTAAACACAAGTAATGCATTATATTGAGATACTCACCATTTGGTGTAGCCGATGTGGGACTATCTTTCCTAGTCCAAAGGCAAAAACACCAACAATTCCCTACATATTTCAATATATGAGTTGAGTGTTCCCCACAAAGACTGACCATCATGCATTAGGAGAGATGTCGCTACGACTTGAATCTTCCCGCATAGGTTAAATAACAACATGATACAAGAATGGACTAAGCCTTGAATTCTGCACCATAACTGCAATTCTTCCCACTCACATAATGACATACTGTGCTTCTGGCTGCACATTAAAGGTCTTGTGCCAGCTTGGTTTCAGTGTATAATTTTGGGCGTCTACAAGTTTACCCTCAAGAGACGGCCTGATATCTCTGTCCATACACTATAGGTGAGTTTTTTTTATCAAAGAGACATGGCATGAAACCTTGCGCTTCCCTTGCGGTGCTACACCGCTATGACATGGCCTAAAGCCGAGACATTACCTCTACCGGGAACCTCATCGTAGTGTCATACTACTGTAGCATGAGGTCACATCCTCTTTGTAGTGCCATACCATCCAGCATGAAGCCTTAGGCTCTTTGCGGTGTTACGCCGCAACGACATGGCTTGCAAGGCCGAGGCTTTACCCCTATCCGGGTACCTCATCGTGGTGTCATGCCACTGTAACATGAGGAACACCTCCCCTTTGTAGTGCTGGCTCGCCCTCTTTAATTTTATCATACAGCATTAGGCTACCTGCTTATTTGCAGTGCTACTCCGCTGTGACTTGGCTCACAAAGCCGAGCCATTACCCCTAATCGGAAACCTCATGGTGGAGTCACCCTACTATAGCATGGAGTTACACTCCTTGTAGTGCTGCGCTACCGTGCTTCCTGTAAAACATTTCAAGCATTCACTCTGCCCGAGAACTCATTAAGGCATTTAAGCCAACCTTTCCATAGGATCTGTTTTCTGCAGAAAACAATAGTAGACAACAGTGGTTGTAGATTCGTAACCTCTCCATGCTACAGAGGACAAGTATCCACCGTTCCTGATATTCTTCCAGTTAATAGTCTTCCCTTGAACCAAAAGCTAGATGCCTAGTAGATTTTTCTTTGAAGTAATAGCATAAAACTTTATGGTAGGAATATAATAACATAATATCAGAATGCCTTCAAGTCCATTTTACAAGCTGTGTCATCGACCAGCTGGCGCTTGAGGCCCTTGGTGAACGGATCCACCAGGTTCTCCTGACCCCGAACATCAATCACTGCAATAACACCCCTCTTGATGAGATCGTGTACTGCCCTGTGCTTCAACGGCATAGTCCTTTTCTTTCCATTGAAAAGGTCATTTGATGCCACCGCCGCAGTCGTCTAGTTGTCGTAGTATATCGGTATCGCTGGTATTTATGCCTCAACCACTGGAAGATCATACATGAGCTCCCGAAGCCATTCTGCTTCCTTCGCTGCGATATCAAGTACAAAGAACTCAGATTCCATAGATGATTGCGAGAGCATAGTCTGCTTCTTCGATTTCTACGATATAGCAGCTCCACCCATTGTGAAAATGTATCCACCTGTGGACCTCTCGCTCTTCACTTCTGAGTACCAGCTGGCATCATTGAAGCCTTCCACTACCGGCGGATCTCCGCTGTAGTACAGTGCATATGTCTGAGTTTTCTTGAGATATCTCATAACCCGTTTCACAGCTTTCCAGTGCTCAATGCTTGGGTTGCTCGTGAAACGACTCAGCATTTCCACGGCGAAAGCTATGTCAGACCTTGTGACAGTAGTAGCATACATCAAACTCCCGATTACGCTTGCATACTCCAGCTGTTTGACGCTTTCCTCTGAATTAGGCTTCAGCTTCAGATCACACCTGTATGGCGTATCGATCCCTGGAAGATCCTGATACCCGTAACGAGTGATCATCTTCTCAATATAATAAGACTTTGACAGCGCTAGTCCAGTGTCTGTCCGGATGATCCCCTAAGGTCACATCAACTTCCCCAAAGTCCTTCATACTGAACTTGCTCGAGATAAACTTCTTTGTCTTCGTGACACAGCCCATATCCGTACCTAGGATCAGCATGTCGTCCACGTACAGACAAACGATCACACCTCTTCCATCAGCGAATTTCGTGTAAACACACTTGTCTGTCTCGCTGACCATGTAGACATTTGACCTTATAACCTTGTCAAATTTCTCATGCCACATCTTGGGAGCATATTTAAGACGGTACAAAGATTTTACCAACTTGCAGACTTTGTCTTCAAGACCTTTTACGACAAATCCCTCTGGCTGTTGCAAGTAAATCTCTTTGGTCAGCTCACCATTTAGGAAAGTCGTTTTCATATCCATTTGATGTATCATCATCTTATGTATTGCTGCGAGAGCAATCAACATTCTGATGGTGGTTATCCGGACTACTAGAGCATATGTGTCAAAGTTGTCAATCCCCTGTTTTTGAGAAAACCCCTTGGCTACCAACCTAGCCTTGAACTTGTCAATAGTTCCGTCTGCTTTCATCTTCTTCTTGAAGATCCATTTGCATCCGATGGATTTCGCTCCTTCAGGAAGATCAACCAACACCCAAGTGTTATTTGAGGTGATGGAATCAATTTCATTGTCAATCCCCTCCTTCCAAAAAATTGCGTCTCTGGTCTTCATCACCTCATCATAGGTAAGCGGATCTGCTTCCACATGATAGTTGACAAAGTCATTTCCGAAGTCCTTCGGTCTCCTCACATGCTTCGCTGACGGCCCAGCGAGTTTTGGTTCAACCGTTGTTTCAACAACAACATCTTCTTGGACTACTTCTTTATTGAAAACTTCAGTTTCTTACGCACCCTCATTGTTCTCCGGTATATCCGCAAGAACAATATTCTTGTGTCTTGTAAATTGTCTTCAAAATATTCTGCATCGCGAGATTCAATGATATGATTTAACTTAATATCAAAAAATCTCCGAGCATCACTCTTCTCGGCATACCACAAGAAGATCGTCTTCGTAGTCCTTGTTCCTAGCTTTTGAATCTTCAAATCCGGAAGCTTCACATACGCCAGACTCCCCCACGCTCGAATAACATTCAAGTTGGGTCTGACCTTGAACCAGAGTTCATGAGGAGTGACATCGGAAGTTGCATACGGTATTCTATATAGAATGAGAGTAGCAATAAGCACTGCTTCGCCCCAAAAGCAATTTGGAAGACCCACAGTCAACATCATTGAGTTCATCATCTCTGTTAACGTTCTGTCTTCCTTTCTGTAACACCATTTGATTGAGGGGAGTATGGAGCAGTCGTCTCATTAACAATTTCATGTTCTCTACAGAATGATGCGAATTCATGAGACCTATATTCTACATCTCATTCACTTCTGAGTAGTTGTAGATCGGTTTAACGTTTAGCTTCAGCCCTGAAGTCTTTGAACTACTCGAATGCTGCATCCTTCTACTTGAGAAGTCATGAGAGCGTGCACTTCGAGAAATACTTCGAATCGATCTCTGTGGAGAATTGATAAAAGTCACAGATATTTGAGTGTACTAACTCCATATGATCAGTACTTTAGTTCAATCGTCTAAGCAGCTTTTCAACAGTCTTGTATCTGCACAGACCTTAAATTCCTCCACCTCTTTACCCCCACATTCTGAAGATAAGGTCACGGTAGGAAAGCTTGAGTCTGCTTCTATCATAGAACAACTCTCAGTCCATTCAATGAAGTAACTTCATCGCCATCAGAAGAAGTTCGAACATCCCTTCAGCACCGAATATCTTTTGAAGCATGTTCCTCGCCAAGAAATTACCATCTGGCTAGTACGAATGTCCATCTTTCAAGTCTGTATCAGATAACAGACTTCCTGAGATCGGATCTTCAAAAATTTCTGGTACGTGTAACACGCATTCTAGTGTCCTTGTCGGTGGTTCATAACCACTGTCTCGATCTTCAGATATTCTGCTAGGTATATGTTTGCCATCGAGACCTTTGTCATAACATGGCTCGTCTTTGGTGAACAGCTCCTTCGAGAGCACAAGTAGTCAGATGCACTAGTATCAGACCACTAGTCAGCTACCATGCTAGATAACTCAACTTGTGCAACAATAGCAACCAAGTTAAGTACTCAAAATAACCAAGTTTAGCCATACCTGCTATTTTGGTTTGGGCTTGGATTTGCATTCACTCTTGTAGTGGCCCTTCTTGCCACAGTTGAAGCAAGTCACGTGGGACTTGCACTTTTGTTGATTGAGCGAAGGACCCTTCACTTTTAGATTAGTGGAGTCCTTCTTCTTGTGATGAGAAGCCACATGCTTCCCCTTGAACTCTCTTGTCTGCACCAAGTTGGCCTTAGCCAGTTGTTTGGACAGAGAGTCCATCTTCTGTTGAGATCGCATTTCGTCCTCAACGTGGATCTCTTGTAGAAGATCTTCCAAGCTAATGTCCAGCTTCTTCCGATGCATTCTAGCATAGAAGTTGTTCCAACCAGCAGAAAGTTTCGAGACTATCCCTATAACGAAAAACTTGTCGACGAGGGACATCTTCTCGTCATCCAACTTCTGGCACAACTTTAGGAATTCCTTCACTAGAGGTAGCATCGCCATCTCGTCTTCGAAGAGCCACTTGTGGTACTTCTAGACGATGAAGATTTTGGACCTATTCTCATCATCTTCATATAGCTTACCCAAAGAATCCCATATCTCTTTGTCCTTCACCTTCTTGGAATATGACTCTGCCAGAGAGTCTTCCTTAGAGTTTAAGATAAGCAACTTGTAAATTATCTCTCCTCCACTTGGATTGCAGAGCAATGGCCTCAGCGACCCTTCGAGCATTTTCACCTTCTGGACTTAAAGGCTCAGGATCTGTCAACACGAAGTCAATGCTCACGAGTTAAATATTAAGGCTGACCTTTCTCTTCCAGACGTTGTAATGCTCCCTGTCAAACTTCTCAAGTCTGTTAAAACTTGTGTCGAGAAGGTTTGCACGGTTGTTTTCCATCGAATATAAATCTTGCTTTGAGATTGTTATTCCCGAGACGTAATTTTCGATGGAAAACAGAAAATCGAAACAGTTGTCAAAATAGCAACAACGTTTCGTAGTAACACTTCAAAGAAGGTGCACTACAGAGATCCTTGGAGGATTCTGGGTAACAAAAATTTAAAGAGATTTTGTTACAACAGCCAACGAATGTAGATCTTCTTTTAGAAAGGTACAAATCGAGTTGCTAGCAGCAGCAGCGACGAAAGCCCACAAGAAGTTTCTGATTAGATCAGAGAAAAAGAGAAGGAAAGAAGAAAGAGAAAGGCAGCTTTGCTGGGATGATCAGATCAACGTTGATCAAAACAAGATTCGCCTATATACGATCCGCTTTCAGAAACCAGCAAGTTCTAAAGAACTTCTGGAACGCTCGTCAGTCAATATTTGAGACTTGGACTCCTTTAACTCTCTTCTTGGTGCATCTTTCAAAGGAGGCCAAGGGGCTCTATTTATAGAGTGGAGTGAGACTTCACCTCTTCTCCTATCAGATGTGGGACTAAAATACCAATACTCAAAAATAGAGTTTGATATTTTAGATCATCCCACAATTAGCATAGAAGTGTGCCAGTCCACACCTATCCCCCAACACTCCCGTGCATACATGAGACATCCTGGAGTCCGTGTCCGAGTCCGAGTCCGAGTCCGCACAACAAAAATCAACTTACATCTTTGTTGGAATTAATCTTTTTCCTTCTTGAAAAATACTCCCATATGACACACACGTGCCCCACCATACCTCATGTGCACACCTCAACACAAGCAATGCATTATATTGAGATACTCACCATTTGGTGTAGCCGATGTAGGACTATTTTTCCTAGTCCAAAGGCAAAAACACCAACATGAAGCAGACTTGCTTAACTTGGTTGGATTGAATGGTTTATGGAGCACAGCTCGTTTGTATGGTTATATCAATTAAGAAGATTGTGCATCACATCAAATCGTCTCTTTGAGAAATTATTCGGTATATGCTTGATCGATACAGAAAGACTATTCATCATGGTAGATGGTTTTGATCGTTCTCTCCTTTACCTTCACAGTTAATAAAAAATTGTTCTTAGTCTTTGTTTATATATTCCTTAAGATTATTAATGCTAAATAAATTAACAAGAGATAAAAGAGAAAAATCTAATTGTTGTTAACTTACTATGTAGAGCATGGAATATTGTTTTGTTGTTATAAAAGTAAAAAATATTTATTATTATTGTAGACATATGGAATATTGTATGTTGTAAATGCTAAGAATTGGATCACTGAACTGTAAACTGTTAAGCACATCTACGCACGAGATTTATGTGATAAGAGTTTCGTATATGAAATGGTATGGATGTGGTTTGGTACCACATAATGATCGGATGTGGTTTGGAATGGTCAGGCCCGGCCCTGCCCAGGGGCAAACAGTGCGACCGCCCTGGGCCCACTATTTACAAGGGCCCAATTTTTTTTTTAGTAGTATAGCCTATTAGGTATATTAACAAAGCTAGCTGGCAGCAGCTAACAAATAGTTATGAATTGGCCGGCGCTTTGGATGCATTCCGCTGGCAGCTAACCAATTCTTCCGTATGTTATGCTTTTTTTTTTCTTTCTTTTTTTGCATGCGGCATCAATTCTTCCGCTCTTCCCGTGCGAAAATGCTTCCACTTCTCCAGAAGGCTGGCACGTTCTTCTTCTTCTTTTTATTCTTCCTCTTCTAGTTCTAGTCTTCTTTCTTTATAGAGTTTTGAATCCAGTTATCCAGGAGGCAGGACTCAGGAGGTATTCTTCTTCTTCTTTTTATTCTTCTTCTTCTTTATAGACTTTTGAATCCCCTTCATCCCATCTCATCTCATTTCATCTCATCTACATAGTTATGAATTCCTAAAATAATTTTTTTGTTGGTAGATTGGAGATTCCAAAATCCAAAGTGTCAGTGCAGAATTAGTCCTTGTAGAAATCAATTGGAGGTAATTTTTTATGATTTTGATATCAAAGGAAAAGGATTTTTTTTTAGATTTGTGAACTCATGCAATTACTCATTTTCTTTGCAGGAATTCCTTTAAGTTCTAATTGATTGCAAATTCAGAAATATTAAATTTGTTTCTGTTAAGGGGGATTTCTCAAAGGGGGTTTCGTTTCTCAAATTCCAGGTTATATTATTTTTGTTTATTCTTTGAAGATTAAAATTGCATTGGCTTGTATTGTTTCTGTTTTCAAGTAACAATGTTCCCTAAGAAACATCCATCTGGAAGTCAAAAAAGAAAAAGAAAAAGACAGATAGAAGAATTAACTCAATCTCAAAAGGGAGCTCTAGATAAATTTTTTCAAAACAAAACAAATAGTTCACTTGATAACTCAACTGAAGATTTAGTCAATGAATCTGAGCAGCAAAATCATGTTGAAGAATTGATAATGATTTAGTCAATGAATATGAACAACAAAATCATGTGGAAGAATTAGTAGGAACTAAGAATGATTTTAATGCACAGGTAGGTGACTTAGGTGAAGATGAACATGTTGAGAATGAAGATTTTGATTATCTTTGTAATAATGAAGACACTGAACCTGTGGGTGTAGAACCAACTTTTTCATTAAACATTTTTTATCCTAGAATTTGGGATAATCTAGATGAAAAAATGAGAGCTTTACTAGTGGAAAAAAATTCATGCAAGAGATGATAATATCAAATTTCCCAAGGATGAAAACTTTAGACATTTTTTCTCGACTTATTACATGAGAAAGTTACCAAATGGAGAGACTCATGATAGAAAATGGCTAGTATACTCAAAGGAATTGGATAAGATATTTTGTTTTTGCTGTGAGTTGTTTAAGACAATGTGTTGTAGAAGCCAATTAGCAAACGAAGGATTTAGAGATTGGAAACATCTTAGTGAGAGGCTTAAACAACATGAAAACAGCATTGAGCACATAACTAACATGAGTTCTTGGATTGAATTACATAACCGATTGAAAAAAAATGAAACAATTGATAAAGGCATACAAGAACAAATTATGAGAGAGAAGGAACACTGGAAACATGTTTTGGTAAGAATAATTTCTGTTGTCAAATGTCTTGCTAAAAATAATATTACATTCCGTGGAACAAAAGAGAGAATTTATGAAGAAAATAATGGTAATTTTTTAGGTATATTGGAAATGGTTGCAGAATTTGATCCAATAATGCGAGAACATTTTCGACGAATTCAAAATGATGAGATTCACTATCATTATCTAAGCCATAAGATTCAAAATGAGCTGATAGCTTTGCTAGCTTCAAAAGTCCGAGGTGCAATCATTGAGAAAATCAAACAAGTCACAAGGAACAAATGACTTTGATAATACGGTGTGTGGATGTGTCAAGGAGTCCAGTGAAAATATAAGAGTACTTTTTAGAGTTTTTGATTGTGAAAGATACATCAGGATTAGGACTTTTTAATGAATTGCAATCTGTCCTAGAGTCCCTTGGTCTTAAAATTGATGATGTTAGAGGACAGGGTTATGATAATGGCTCAAATATGAAAGGAAAACATCAGGTGTACTAAGAAGATTACTTGAAATAAATCCTAGAGCTTTGTTCATGCCATGTGGTTGTCATTCACTTAATTTAACACTATGTGATATGACAAACTGTTGTGTAAAAGCGAAATCCTTTTTTGGGGTGGTTCAACGCATTTATTGTGTTTTTGCTAATTCTACAAAGCGTTGGAAGATTTTACAAGATCATGTACATGGTTTAACTCTCAAAACATTGTCAACTACACGTTGGAAAAGTCATGTAGAGAGTGTTAAAGCAATAAGATACCAAACTGCTCAAATAAAAGAAGCTTTATTTAAAGTAGCAGAAACTAGTGAAGATGCTAAAGCAAAAAGCGAAGCTGAAAGTTTAGCAACACATGAATTGGAAAATTTTGAGTTTTTATTAGGCATGGTTATTTGGCATGATATTTTGTTGAAAATTAACTTAGTTAGCAAGAAGTTACAATCTATAGATATGTGCATTGATGTTGCTTTAAAAAATTTGGAGGGGCTCATTTCTTTTTTTGAGAATTATAGAGAAAATGGATTTGCATCTGCTATGATTGAAGCTAAAACTATTTCTTGTGAGATGAGGATTGAACCCGAATTTCCTAAAAAACGTCAAAGTCATAGAAAGAAACAATTTGACGAGAATGCCAATGATGAGACATTACAATCAGTTGAGGAATCATTTAGAGTCAATTATTTCATCTGTGTAGTGGATATGGCTCTTTCTTTATTAAGGAGTAGATTTGAACAAATGCAAACATATGATGGTATTTTTGGTTTCTTGTTTAATTCAAAGAAGTTAACTTCATTGGGTGATGAGGAATTGAAAAACTGTTGTGTGAAACTTGAAACTACTTTAAGAAATGGTGAGTCTTCTGATATTGATGCAAGTGATTTGTTTTCAGAGTTACAGGTGCTGCAATATCTTTTACCATCAGGAGTAAACACAACACTTGAAATTGTAGAGTTTGTAAAAGATATGGACTGTTTTCCAAATGTTTTGATTGCCTATAGAATACTATTGACTATACCTGTTACTGTAGCATCTGCAGAAAGAAGCTTTTCTAAATTAAAACTATTAAAATCTTACTTGAGGTCTACCATGTCACAAGAAAGGCTAAATGGGCTAGCAATCTTATCCATTGAAAAAGAGATGTTAGAAAAACTTGAATTTGAAAGCATCATTGAGGATTTTGCTTCTCAAAATGCAAGAAGAAATCATTTAAATAATACCTTTTTAGTTGTGATTTTGGTGTTTTTCACCTTATCTTGCAGGTGGTGATGTTGATATTTTGCTGGTTGCTGAGGATGCAAAGGGATTTCAAGTAGGCTGCTGTTGTTTGCTTTGGCTATTGAGGAAGAAAATACAATTTTGTTTTGCTGGTTGCTGAGGATGCAAAGAGCCAAAGAGATTCAAGTAGGCTGCTGCACTTTGCTTTGGCTATTGGGGTTGTAAAAACATTTTTGTTTTGCTGCTTGCGAAGGATGCAAAGGGATTTCAAATAGATTGATATTGTTTTGCTTAGGCTATTCAGCATGTAGAGAAAAAAAATGTTGGTTGCTTGTTGATAGATGGAAAAGAACTTATTTTGCCGGATGAAAAAGAACTTATTGAATTGTTATAAGTATTTATCTTATTTATATATTGTAGCATTTTATTCTAAATTTTAATATATTGAAGTTTAAATCGATACAATTTATTTGGATTGAATGTTAATTTTTTTAGTTAATTTGGACAGGTTAGAACTTGGTTGAAAAATAAGAGTGGATTTATCATTAAGTTTAAATATATATAGGGGCCTAATTTTTTACTTTTGCCCTGGGCCCTGAAAAATTCAGGACCGGCCCTGGGAATGGTTTGGGCCTGATAGATCGCCAATCGAAATAACACTGAGTGGAGATTGTTATTGCCGGGAACACCGGGGCACGCTTTTCGATGAAAAATACAGAAACTGAAACAGTTGTAAAGACAACGTTTCAAATGCAATTCCTTAAAGAAGGTTTTGCAACAGAGATCCAGAAGGATTCTGCAAATTACGAGATCTAAAAAGATATCGTAATACACGAATAATCTAAAGAGATTTTCGTGATCGTAGCAAACTGGCAGTAGTACCTTCTAAAAAGAAGATACTGGCAGAACTACTGAAGGCAACAGAAGAATGACAGGCGAGAGCTGGAAATGCTGGGGTGAATAATCACCGTTGCTCAAAGCTTTATTCGCCCTCTGCGAACAGCTTCCAGGAACCAGCAAGGTTGACGGAAAACCTTGGAACACTCCTGCTCTTCTGACTCCTCGGAAGACGGCGAACTCCTCTGGCAATGGCTCTACTCTTCTCTCTCTGTTTGAAGTAACAGAACCCACGCGTACTAAAAAGTACTAGTGTTTGTGTTAAAGAACACGCTCACTACTCTGTTGTGTTAAAGAACACTTAGAGTTTTTCTCCCTGGAATTCTGATTACTACTGCACTCAGAGAGGGGAGAGAACCTGCATATATAGCCCACGGGACGGTTGCCAAGCAGTTGCCTGAACTTCAGGGTAGTGGCAGAACCACTCCTGAACGTGTGCACTACATGTGCATCTCCATAAAGAAAAAAGACTCATATATATGGAGATACACATTCCTTTCTAGCCGATGTGGGACTAAAAACTAAAACAAAAGGCTACAAACCCAACAGAGATTGTGATTATCGTGAGAATGAACTGTTGTACAAGTAGAGATTTACATTGCTTATGTACCATGCATATATTTTATAGTTAAACTATTCACTGATTTGCATGATCATGAACAACTTGTGCACAAGATTTCTACATTGAAAAGTTTTTACATTGATAACTCTATTGCCCTAATAGAAGAGATGGATTCCTTATTATCTTGTGTTACTTGGGAGCTACTTTAGGCTCCTACCGATTGTGATGTTGTCTCTTGCTGATGGGTTTTTACATTGATAACTCCATTGCCCACTACAAGACGAGACTTATGGAGAAGGGGTTCACTTAGACATGTAATTGATTAATTTGAGACATTCTTTTTAGTTGCTTAATTCACTTCTATTGGGGATTCTCTTCTCTCTTACAGAGTCGTAATTTGTTGATATTTCAACTAGATGTAAAGAATGACTTCTTTTATAGTGATTTTATTGAGAAAGTATATATGGATCATGTTGTATGGAAAATAAAGAATGCTATCTATGGACTCACACAAAGTCCCCGTCTTGATTTAAAAAAAATTAGCCAAGACATGTGTACCTCAAGATTGAATCCAACTCAGGTGCCGACTATGTTGGGTCAAAGAATGACATAGTTTTTACTTATGGATACTGTACATATGTTGGGGGTCTTCTCGTCACTTGGCGAAACCAAATAAATAGTTGTGGCTAGATCTAGTGCAGAGGTAAAGTATAGGGCGATGACTTATACAATTTGCAAGATGATGTGGCTCAAGGCACTATTGTCTGACATTGGTGTCCACTAAATCAATCCACTTATTATGCACTGTGACAACCAAGCCGTCATATTTATATCCAACAATCTGGTCTTCCATGAGAGGACCAAGCACTTTGAGGTGTACCGCCATTAATTTTGTTCGTAATGTGTAATTTGGTCATCAGACCATTCACCCAAGACCAGATGGCTGATATTTTCACCCAACCATTGTTTATATTTTGTTTTATCTTTCTTTGTAACAAGATGGACATGATTGATATATGCTACAACTTGAGGGGGAGTGTTATTATATTAGTACATGTAGCATATGGTCAAATATGACTTTGGGTCTAGGATGTCATGTCCCGATTTCGTACAAGTCTAAATTGTACTTACAAGGTAAACGTGCACATGATATTCTATCGAACATAATGTTCAAACAATATAATAGCAAAAACTTGAAGACCCGGTATAGGAGAAATCTCTTTATTAATAGTTCGTAGCAGAGTACAATATCTCAATACATTTGAAATATCGCCTCGACTTACATTTACGAAATAAACAAATATTTGACAAGCTATCATGAAATAATATTATCGTCCATACATGATCACGCCTCTTTATTACATTAAAATCAACACATACCTTCAAAGAAACTGACTTCCAATACTTTGAAATAGCAAGAGCTTTAAGTTACTTTTCAAGTCTCCTATTCCCTTTGTGCACTCGTGTTGTTCCCAACACCCGTGGAGGAGGGGGTCGGTACATTCGAGAATGTATTAGTGATCGGTACCAACCCAACTCACCTAAACCAACACAATAATCATGTAAAATATATAATTTAGTAAGTGATCTTGTTATTAAGGACCAGAGTCGATTAACAATTCATATTCAATAATATAAAATAAAAGCATGAAAACATAATTATATCACTTAAAATTGATTTTTTTACCAACAACAAATTTGTCTGTTCCTGCATAAAATAAAGATAAGCTCTTACCATCCATGCATAAAGATTTATTAGCATACAACTTATCTATATGACGGTCCTTGGTGAATCCGACACCATAAAAAACCAAGCTGGCTTGAATTGTGTTGGAGTTTACTGGCATTTGAAGGAAGCTTAGTTGGGTGCATCTAAGATTGCTGGATGGATCAAATAAGTTTAAATCAGTCCATAACTTCATAGTCAAATGACATCCATACACAAGCATTGGACAAATGACTTCAGCAAAAGGATATCTCCACATATACACAACTTTCTGATCGAGTGGAGGTGTCAATAACTCAGTCTGTTGCCTTTGGCCAATTGACAATGACATTCATGATATACTGAGGTCAGATGTGTGTGAGAAGAAAAAAAAAAAGGTTTCAATGATCTCTTGACTATGACTAACAGTTGCAGATCATACCATGAATATATGGCCATTCAAAACCAATAATTCTGTCTTCGCCTTTCTCAAGCAACATCCACTATGGTAAGTGGTGTGTGGTGTGGGGAAGATGCTAGGAGAGTTCTGGGAATTACTGGAAAGTTTTCTTTGGTGCTTTTCTTTTCTTCTTCTTGTCACCTTGCTCTTCTTCTTTCCCATATCTTGGTTTGAAAATAAATAATAGCCCAAAATTTATGACAGTCCATTATATAGTGGACAGTAAATTTTTTGGAGTGACAAGCTAGTAAATAAAAAAAAATGGACAGTTCCATGTAACTTTTGTAATGCTTTGAGTAATATTACTATCTTACCATTTTTTATTTTTTTATTTTTTTGATATCCCACTCACACACACAATTGGGGGGCTCGAACCTTGCCGGCCCCTCCGGGTGTCCGCTCTAATACCACTAGGCTAGAGAGCTCGGACAAAAGATTTCGATTCAAAATAGTATTATATATATATATATATATATATATATATATATATATATATATATATATATTTTATTTTTATTTTATTTTATTTTATTTTTTTTGAAGCAATGGGTAATTGTGGCGAACTCGCCTCCACTGGGGCTCGAACTCCTGACCACTAGGGCCACATGCATCTCTCTTACCATTTTTAATTTGACGACACACATCCAGCTACTTATCTTAATTTGAAAGATATGTATACTTGTAACCGGAGGTCCCCTCCACACCCTAAACAACTGCCTAATTTAGAACCCCGTCCTGATAAGGACCAACCCTAAACTAGCCAGAAATGTACATGAAAGATGAAATGGAAACCTGTTCACAAAATGAATATACCCTTTATTTGGAAATGCTCACATTTGCATTCTTTGAAGTAACAGTGGTGCGGATAAAATAGGGGGAGAATTATTTTTCTTTTTTAGCAATCACCCGAATTAAACGCGTATTATACGCAAATTTTTTCGTATTTTACATAAACGTATAATACTTACGTACTTTTGAAAAATTCAGATTTGTATGCGAATTTTAAGCCTGTAGCGTTTTAAACGCATACCGTACGAATTTTTAAAAAATTTGACAAAAAAATGTGACCAAGAAATCCGGCAGTCTTGACTTTTTTGACTCTTGCTGCAATTAGATATTAAGTCTGCCACAATTCTCAAAAATTATCAAAAGAAAAGAAGAAAAAGTCTCACAGTAACCAAAAAAAGAAATCTAAGAGTATTTGCACATGTTGCTTGCAACAATCAAAGGAAAACCGAAAATTCAACCCCTTCTTATTCTCACACTGAACCCTTGTTTATGAAGGAGTAAAGTTGGGTAGACCCTATATATATGTCGAATTTTTAGTGCCGAATTGGTTCATATGAAACGTACTAAACACGAATTAAATCTGATTCGAATGTTTTTCGTTAGACGAATTTTTGACCGAATTTTTTGACCGTATCTTACTTATATTGTGCCGATTTATAGTCGTTCTTTTGTCGTTTCAAATTTTTTTCGTTTGCCGAATTGCTAACAAGGCTATAGACCGCCTTTCCTTGTAAATGCTTCAACTTCCTAGTCTAGAATGTGCAGCTGGACTATAGGTGTAGTCTCGTGGCCTGCTTTTTAAGGATTTTTGCTGCCAACCATCTCTCTCCTTTTAGAGCCGAAATCATGGCGAAGTGAATGAATGACCCCTTTTTTTTGTTGATACTGATTCAAATGGGTCTATACTGTCTTACTTCCAAGTTATTTATTGATGTATGTTGAACTGGTCAAGTTTGACTTTGGTGGTGAATTCCATAATATGTCTAACCACACATAAATAAATACTTTTTATACATCTAAATTTATTATACATTACATGCAATATATGCTCGACTTTGGTTATAGTAAATTTTGTGATATGAAGCCAGCTAATGCCTTTGTTACATGATTTATCTTTTTAATTTTTTATTATTATAGAATTTGACTACAAATGCAAATAGGAACTTGCAATATGATTAATAACTGATGCATTCTATCTTGCATACATGAGCTTTCATTATCATACAATTACTCCTAGAAATGCCAGAAATTCCAAATTAATCTTTCTTGTCCCATAAGGTGAGTCACATTTTCTGGGTGTTTGATTTTGTTTTTGTATTGTCAATCATCTGATAATTTGCAGAAGGCTTTGTTGTTGTTATTGATTGCCAATCATTCGATATATAGCCGAACTCGAATGACCCCTTTTGGTTAGAATGACCTTTGTGGGCGTAAGATCATGGATGGGTGACAAAAGATCAGTGCATCGAATCATGGAGACATTATTTCTTTAATTTATAAAAGTAGCGGGAGTTGGGGACAGACAGTAAGCACAAAAGGCATGCAACGCAGCATGCACAAAGTTCCGTATATTACACCCCGGCATCTAAAATAAATAAATAAATCATCCGATATGTAATCTGCATGTTTAAGGAATTTCATGTGATTTTTATGGTCCAATATCCTTCTGCAAATATATGGACATTGAAAGTTTGGAGCCTTGCTCCATATCAGCTAAGAACTATTCTGCATCTATACAAGACGAGAAAGTTCAGGCTGGCAAGTTTAATTTTAACATCATTGTGGCTTTTCCTGATTCACATAATTATGCTCGCTAGCCCTAGCAAAGAAAGCACTAGAAGATGGAGATGTTAGAAACACTGATTTTAATTGGATTCCTTGCTGCAATCATTAGTTTGCAGTATCAACGCATCAGCATTCAAATTGCACGATCCTCTCCCCCTCCCCCAGCCATTTTTAAGAAGTGGGAGAAAGAGTGTGTGGCGACTACTCGCGGTGCAATAACATCGTCCTGCACTTTGGGAGGTCAGGACTTAAGACTGATCGATCTCATTGTTGGGAATCGGATACACCCTCCTACGCTTCGATACCGTGTCTGAAATGTTGCCGCAGCGAAAACTTAGGCTAACCCACCTGAAATAACCAACCCCCGTCTAACGGACATCAAGCACAGATAAAGACACAAATCCTTCAGATGAAATTACAAGATTGACAAAAACTAATGTTGAACCCTTTGTCCTAATAGGTTCATCCCCCTCACCGCAATCAAGAAAAACAAAAGATTACAATTGAAATCATTCACCAACCCGTAGCAATCTCCCTAACCGAAATTGACGACCCCTCGATTAGATCTCTTCTTCCTTCTGTCTTGGATGGCGAAGTCCTAAGAGCAAAGTGCGGAACTTTCTCTTAGATTTCCTGTGGACGACCACCTCGAATCTCCACTTTTTGTACTGTGCTTTGTGCCTCCACCCTCACCCCATATATATAGGATGAGAAAAACCTATTTTAGGTCATAATAGGCTTTCTTAAATAGGAAGCCCTCAAATAAGAATACTACTACATCTAAAATAGTCCATCAACATCATATTTTAGATTATAATATGATCTCTTAAATAGGAAACCATCAAATAAGAATCTTATTATATCTAAAATAGTCCAGCACCAATTATGGACATCTAAATCAAACTAAATTAAATATTTAATCAGATTTGAACTCCATAAATATGCTATTACCAAATCCAAACTGGACTCCAACAATCTCCCCCTCCAGTCTGATGAGAGGGTGTTGACCCTATGGCTCCTCAACTGGACTCCATGCCTATCATCATGTGACAGAGTTCCTGCTCCCCCATGCCACTGATCTTCGATCTCCGAGCTGCTTTGCATCTTCCTTCGTCTCCAGCTCCTCAACCGTCACGTCGACGCTAGCTGCCATGCGTAGCACCTCTTGCACCACTGGGATCCTGCCGATATCAATAACATGATCAAGATCGAAGTCCCTGACGATCAGCCTCACCGCAAGTCTCGGCTGCTTGTCCCCGACTTCTGTCTTCCACCGGAAAGTGTTAACGTTCCGACGAGCTTCTTCATCCTTGGCTGGCCCAACCAAGCAGACGGTGCGGTCCTCTTGAGATTCGAACTCCTGAACCTGTCCACCTTCGTGTCTGAACTTGAAGATCCCCCATACACATGCGTCCTCGAGCAGAACATCACGCACTGTGCATGCCGTCGATGATCCACATGCAGCTCTCCCTGAACTGTGTGAATGATGATGCTCCCGCCTCAGATTGAGTTTGCTGCAAACCTTGATCTCCTTCCTGGCTTCGAAATGCTGAAACCGATGTCGCTCGGTGAATCTTTGGCAAACCACCCGTCGTCAAAACCGGATCCGAAAAGCAACTCCCACCTTGAGACCGACCAACTGTCATGGGATCGACAAACTGACCCTCAATCTCTGACTCACCACCATCCGTCGCTTTGTCTCGACGAACCGAATCCTCTGTATCCCTCAAAGCACCTAGAAGTCCCTTCTCGGTAAGTTCTCGACGATCTACCTCATGTCGAGCACCCCTCGAGCCTCCATCCGGTGTTTGTGGCCTACCTATACAGCTCAGCGGCTTGAGCCTGTACATACCACAATACAAATCTCTCAGAACAAGCTGTTGGGAACTCTTCGCAAGCATCCAATCTTTGTCCCCAAATAGACTGCGACAACCATCATCTACCAGACTCCCTACCGAAACCAAGTTGCAGCACAAAATTGGTACATGTCGCACACCCTTGAGAACGAGCTTCTCACCGGCTCCGTTGTCAAGTGCATATTACCGATGCTTACAACTGCAGCTGTCCCCTAGTCGTCCATCTTCACACGTCCAAACCTGCCGCCGCGGTATGACATGAAGATCCTCCTATGTGGAGTGGCATGATATGACGTTTCTGTGTCCATGATCCAGTCGCCGTCATGACACATGCCACAAGGTTCCTCTGCGTCGGTTGCTGCGATGATGATATCTCTTATTGCTGTGAGATCCTCCTGATCGTCCTTGTCTTTTTCCTTCTCAGCTTTGAACTTCATGCAGTTCCTCTTGATATGACCCCTTTCACCACAGTGATAGCAGCCCTCCTTGCGGTCCACAATCGCAAGATTTCGAGAACTCCCCCCGTCCTCGTCTGTGAATTGCGTCTTTCCTTTTCGTAGGAAGTCACCAGAGCGGACTCATACGACGATTCCACTTGCTTGCGCCGGACCTCCTCATTCAACAAGCTACTTTTGACTGCCTCCATCGTGACAACTCCATCAGGCGCAGAGTTGCTCACCGACACCACCAACGTCTCACAGCTTTCCGGCAGAGAACTCAAGAGCAGTAGGGCCTGAAGCTCATCATCAATCACCATCTTCATCGCAGACAGCTGATTGACCCTGAACCTCGTTCAGATGTTGTGCCACTGGGGCACCCTCCGTGTACTTCGAGTTGGCGAATAAGAAACGCCTTGTTGCCAGCCGTCTTCCTTTCGTATAGCGAATGCAGCTTCTTCCACAATGCTTTTGCTGAACTCTCCATGGACACGTGGTGAAACATCGAATCATCCAACCATTAGCGGATGAATCCAACGGCCTTCTGTTCTAGTCGTTTTCAGTCTTCAGCAGCTTTGTCCATTGGCTTTGCGTTGTCGTCCTCCAACGGACCATGCAAGTCCTTGCACCATAGTAGTTCCTCCATACTTGGCTTCCAAATCGTCCAATTTTCTCCTGTGAGGACGATCATACGAGTGTTCATCTGCTCCGTAGACATGGTTGCCAGAACCTCTAAAGCTCTAATACCAGACGTTGGGAATCGGATACGCCCTCCTGCGCTCCGATACCGTGTCTGAGACATTGTGGCAGCAAAAACTTAGGCTAACTCGCCTGAAATAACTGTCACTCCCCAATCCTGGAATACGTATTTTAATACGTAAACCGATAAATTGTATTTACCTTGAATTTATACGATATTTATTATGCAGTATTTCTTCATGCATTTCCCAAAAATATTCGACAAAATATTATTTCCTAATTTATTTTCTGCATTTGGGGCCTACAGTTTTGGCTCATTTGGGTAACATATTCTTGGTTCACCCATGGTTCATCATGAACCCTTTGGTTCATCATGAACCCATGGGTTCAAGATTCTATATAATAACTCATCTCCTTCTCTCTCCTCTCATTTACTTCTTCTCATTTACTTCCTCCACCAACCAAGGCAAGTACCAACTTGCTCAAGAGAAGGATCCATAATTTTGTTAATGATTCTTACAAAACTATTTGCCAAAACATGTTCTTCTCCTCAATCTATACAAGTTTAGAACTTGGAAATTTCTATTTTGAAGCTTTGATTTTTGTAGATCTAAGTTTTAATCATTTTCGGATTTTCTTAGTTTTGATCTATTTTCATTGAAGTTTTGTGGGTTTTGATGCTTCCATGTGGAAGAGAATTTCATTTCACCCAAGTTGGAACTTTGGAAATCCGGATTTGGAGTTCGGATGACCAAGTTATGTTGTTTTTGAAGTTTTGGGTTCTGCCATAGTGTTCTTGCTGTTTGGAGAAGACAGTGAGCAGTGTGCAGAGCTTCTTAGCTCACGCATACTGAGCTACGCGCGCTCTTTAGCGCTGCGTACGCAGACTTAGGTACGTTTCCTGTTGGAAGCGTGTCTCCCGTAGCGTGTGTGACTTTTCACCTACGCTGTAGCGTGCGTGACTTTTCACGCTGCTCTTTCCCTTGAGCCTGCGTGACTTTTCACACAGCTCTTCCCTTGAGTCAGCGTGACTTTTCATGCAGCACTCTCCCTTGAGCTTGCGTGACTTTTCACGCTGCTCTTTCCCTTGAGCCTGCGTGACTTTTCACACAGCTCTTCCCTTGAGTCTGCGTGACTTTTCACGCAGCACTCTCCCTTGAGCTTGCGTGACTTTTCACGCTGCTCTTTCCCTTGAGCCTGCGTGACTTTTCACACAGCTCTTCCCTTGAGTCTGCGTGACTTTTCACGCAGCACTCTCCCTTGAGCTTGCGTGACTTTTCACGCTGCTCTTTTCTTTGAGCCTGCGTGACTTTTTACGCACGCTGCCTTGTGTAAGCTTGCGTGACTTTTCACCCATGCTGCCTTGTTGTGCGTATGCTTTTGATATTTTATTAGATATTATATGCCCATTTTATATCCTTACGCCTTTTGTCCCGAGCATGATATGAGCACTGATGTGACCCCGAAGAACAAAGTGTTCCTTCCTGATACATGTACCTGAATGTCCCAGTTCTTGTTCATGCTCGACAAATGACTCGTAACTCTACGTGGCGTATTTGTAATGATGCATTACACTAAGGAGGGTAGCACATGTTGACATACTGATTGACATGGATCCTCACTTAGGGTACTCGTACTAAAGTACGACTTTAGAAGGATAATCATGCAGGCCACAACATGAGAGTCCAAGATTTCACCTAGGGTTAAACTAGACAACTGAATATACTAGATGCATGGGGAGGGCAGAGTCCCGAGATCGTGTTACACCAGTCGTCCTGAGATATTGTCTTGGCGCGCCGGCTGGTCTCCACGGATACTGTGTCATCCGCAACGAGTGGATGACTGTATCCGATTAATTCCTGCTATATATTACATGTCTTGGCAAGGTGGCCTCACGAGGGACCTGTGCTCCATGGCACCTGTCTACGCGAACCCCTGGGTTGGCTAGCCTTGCTGGAAAGATACGATCTGAGGATTTTTCTAATAACATGACGCGAGGATAACCTCGTCCCACTAGAAACTCGTAGACTTGATTGGCCGTGAAAACGACTTGCTTGTATCCTATTACCTTCCGCGAATAACCGAGGGAAGCGGACTGTTGTGGTACGTGATCCAACCCATGTTCTTGTTTGATTGTTGGGTTGGTTATCGTACTATGACAGGCTGTGGACCGAAGTTATGAACGGAAAACTTATTCTGGTTGTGAAGTGCAACTTCTGTGAATGACTGAGGAACATGGTCTATCATGGTACATGATCCAACCCATGTTCTTGTTTGATTGTTGGGTTGGTTATTGTGCTGCGATAGGCTATCGACCGAAGTCACGATCAGGAGATTTTATGGTTTATACCTTTTTAACTTATGTGAAAGTTATAGAGTACGACACGTCCCGACTCCATGCGGCACCTTTTGTCCTTGTTTGGTTGTAAGGGTGCCATATGGGTTCGAGGATGTTGCGCTACCCTATAATAGTAGCATAAGTATTACTATTATCAGTCATTCTATTAGTTGGGTTTTTAATCTTAACTCTTGTGCCCCTTTGGCGGTACTTGCTATTCGGGGCTGACCCCGCTGGTTTTGTTTGGCCAGATCTCGTAGCAGAGCCAGAGGACACGATCTTCCTCCCTGACATCCATGGTGCATACTAGGAGCATGGCGGTTCGGGAACTCGAGTGGGTTTCTTCTCCACCACTCCTGCTTATACTTTTGCGGCGTTTAGCCACCGACACCTGTTAGCCGGATTACTTGATATTTTGTGTCAGTACATAATTGTAATTAAACAGACTGCAGCTGTGTATAATTTTGTACTCCTGACTCTCTGAGATAGCTAAATTATAAAGCTAGTCTCTCATGATCATTTTGATGAAGCGTCAGGGACGCCTTACTGCTTTATCTTTAATGTTCATTTAATTACTGATTTGACTTAATTGATTGGGACATAGAACTCTGTGGGGCCATAGGAGACTAGATTGTAGCATGTACCCCCTAGTCTCTCGACAGCCACGATCGCCGTATGACGTTACGTACCTCATATGGAGTAGCTGGCCTAGTCCGTCCCCGTATTTCGGTACTGGGGCGTGACAATAACCAACCCCCGTCTGACGGACACCAAGCATAGATAAAGACAAGTATATGGCGGTGACTACGTCACCTGGACAAATCTCAATCTCTATAACTCAGATGAAATTACAAGATTGACAAAAACTAATGTTGAACCCTTTGTCCTAATAGGTTCAACCCCCTCACCACACTCAAGAAGAAAAAAAAAAGATTACAATTGAAATCGCTCACCAACCCGTAGCAATCTCCCTAACCGAAGTTGACGACCCCTCGATTAGATCTCTTCTTCCTTCTGTCTTGGATGGTGAAGACCTAAGAGCAATGTGCGAAACTTTCTCTTAAATTTTCTGTGGACGAGCACCTCGAATCTCCACTTTTTGTGCTGTGTTTTGTGCCTCTACCCTTACCCCATATATATAGGATAAGAAAAACCTATTTTGAGTCATAATAGGATTTCTTAAATAGGAAGCCCTCAAATAAGAATCCTACTACACCTAAAATATCCCAGCAACATCATATTTTAGATTATAATAGGATCTCTTAAATAGGAAACCATCAAATAAGAATCTTATTATATCTAAAATAGCCCAGCACCAATTATGGACATCTAAATTAAATTAAATCAAATATTTAATCAGATTTGGACTCCATAAATATTCTATTACCAAATTCAGACTGGACTCCAACACTCATGATTTCGTCGACCCAACCCAACGGCATTGTTCTTCAACCTTTTCATGTGCATGCCATTGAAGTCGCTAATCACAGTCTAAGCACCAGTTAGATTGTCATCATCTGGAAGTTATAGTCCATAAAAAGACACATAAAAGTTATCTTTTGTAAATAAAGATAGACATATATATATAAAAGTCGATCATTTATATATAAAAATGACATTTGTTGAGTTGTCATTGATTTTTTACGATAAAGCTGACAAATGTCATCAATTAAGATATATATTTGGCCGTCATTGTTAACAATTTTTGTAATAATGAGATTGCACGAAAGATCATGTCCGGGCAATGTTTGCCCTAATACTAGATTGTTGTATTTGTATCTGCAACAAATTTGTGATATATAGCTGCGACAGCTCCATCGTCGACAACATAAGTGCAACAGTGAGACTTATATCCGTAGATCAACCGTTCTTGAACATGATCAGCCACAACATGAACAATCGCATTTCGTTAATATAAAGGAGGCAAATGTAAGAAGAGAATACAATAAAGGAGGAAGTGTTAATTGTTTCTTGATAGAGATTCTAACTAAACAAAGAATGAAATGCAATAATTTACTGATGGCTGCAGCTTGACAAGTAGGTATATTCTATTTACAGAGGAAACTTATCACCGATTGACAAATGTAAATGTAAGAAAAAACACGGCACAAATGAGAAAACACCTGAATTATTCTAAAAGAATTTTATGAGGTTTTTCGGGTACCAATTTATCAATCAATTCAATAACAAAAATTGATAAAAAGGTAACTAACTAGTTGAATAAACTTACGGACGTTCTTTCTAACAGTGACAAGACAAATAAAAACAAGGTCATTTGGAAACAAAATGACAAATTAACTGTAAAATAATAAAAATATATTTGAAAAAATAAAGTAAATTAGTTAGTCTCGTGGTCTGCAGCGGTGGTCTAGCTCACCCACCCTCTGGGCCGGCCTGGCTAATACTTGGTGTGAAATTCTGCAATTTAGGTATTGCTGACAAGAGACTTCATATGGAAGAATGGTGTCCGCAAAGCAAACAATTCCCTTCCTCAAGGGCGATTGAGATTTGCCATTTTAGCAAATACAGTATGACACACTCCTGGAATTTTATGAGTAACAGAGAAGAGAATTTCGTTTGTTATCAGTCATCGGCCCTTCTACATAACTTGACATCAGCCGGACCTACTTTTTAACATCCACACACTGACTTTTTTTTGGTCCCCATTTAGAAATATTGTCGTTTAGCGGTTTTGTTTTGTGATCGAGCATGACATCAAGGAGATCAAGACTAGGGGTGCAACTTGGGCGGACTAAATCCGAGTCCGATCGGATAAACCCGTTAATGGGTTGGATTAGGGTTGAAGATACTCGGGTTCGGACTTGGGTATGGATTAAAAAATTTGAACCCGGTCAAAAATTGGGTTGGGCTCGGAGGTTACCCAAAGAACCCGAAACCCTATATATATATATATATATATATATATATATATATATATATATATATATATATATATATATATAGTTTCATACTTTTTAAATAAAAAATTTAAATCCTAAATTTCTCTACCCAAACTCTTCAACTCCTTATCATAAATCTTATTTCAGTTTCTATTTTTTAATGATCAAGACTTGATTGCTATTTGATTATGTGTTTAATATTACTTTTGTTTAAAATTATTTTAAATATAGAGTCCGATAAACTCGATGGACCCGATCCAATCCGAGCCAAACCCGATCCTCCGGACTTGGTCTTGGGCTTCATATGTTTAACCCGAGGTCGGGCCGGACTTGGGTTCGGACTAGGCTTATGATTCATCGGGTTGGACTCGGGTTGACTTCAAGCCCGACCCAACCTGCCCGAGTTGCACCCCTAATCAAGACACCACACAGAAATGTAGATAGATGTTGACACCAATGCTAATCAGAGCTTAAATCTCAATACCCACAGAAAAGAGAATTATAAAGATAATAACTCTATTAGCAATTGAAAATTTTATATATACATCAAGATGTTTGAAGGGATACTAGATATCCTAGAATAATATTTTCTTCTTCTTATTTCATCATATGGCAAGGGCCATATATATAGGGATAAGGGGCAACCCAAGGGTCATGAGTTACATAACCCAAGGGTCATGAGTTACATGATCCCAAGGGTCATGTGTAACTCATGACATAATGATGAATAGTAAGGGTTTCACAACACTCCCCCTTATTCATCCATTTCCTTGGATCCACTTATGAAATACTTCAGGATTCAATAAGCTAATAGGGTGGATACTGCTGGATGCAGAGTAAACTTGGTTTGCCTCATTAAAACCTTGGCTGTGGAAAACCCAGTGGAAAAAACCATCAGTCCTAAGGAAAAAGAGTACAATCCTATAGTTTTACTCCCCCTGATCTATACAAGCTTAAGGCTTGCAGGTCTTTTAGTTGCCTCATCCCTATTCCTCTTATAAGCTTTACAAAAGTACATCGTGGCAGTATTTTGGTAAACAAATCTGCTAAGTTATTACAAGATTGAATTTGTTGTATTTTGACTTGTTCCTTCTCTTGAAGTTCGTGCGTCAAGAAGAATTTGGGGGATATGTGCTTCGTCTTGTCATTCTTTATGTATCCTTTCTGAAGTTGAGCTACGCATGCTGCATTATCTTCAAAAAGGGTAGTAGGCTCAAGTTCACCAGTCTTCAGGCCAGTAGATACCAAAATGTGCTGAATGACGGAGCGAAGCCAAACACACTCCTTGCTTATTTCATGGATTGCCAGGAGTTCAGAATGGTTGGATGAGATAGCCACACTGGTCTGTTTGACGGACCTCCAGGAGGTAGCCGTACCGTCGAAAGTAAACACAAATCCAGTTTGTGATTTCTCTGTGTGGGGATCTGATCTATAACCTGCATCTGAATAATCAAGTAAAGTGGAAGACCCACTATTCGGGTAATATAGTCCTAGGTCTATAGACCCTTGGAGGTAGCGCAGAAGATGCTTCACTCCATTCCAGTGGCGCTTTGTGGGCGCTGTACTGTATCTGGCTAATAAGTTAACTGAAAACGCTATATCAGGACGCGTACAGTTAGCTATATAGAGTAGTGCCCCAATGGCACTTAGGTAAGGTACTTCAGGACCTAATAATTCCTCTCCCTCTTCCAGTGGACGGAAAGGGTCCTTCTTTACGTCCAATGATCGAATGACCATTGGTGTACTAAGGGGATGGCATTTATCCATGTGGAATTGTTTAAGTAATCTTCGTGTATATGTAGATTGGTGTAACAGGATACCACCCTTTAGATGTTCGATCTGTAAGCCAAGACAATACTTTGTTTTTCCTAGGTCTTTCATTTCAAAAGTTGTCTTAAGGCTTTCAGATATCTCAGTGATCTCTGCAGGAGATCCAATGAGATTTAAATCGTCGACATAAACGACGACTATAACAAATCCTGTTTTCGATCTTTTTATAAAGATACACGGGCAGACTTTATCATTAGTAAATCCTTGCGTAGCAAGAAACTCACTTAGTCTGTTATACTATATTTTTTCTGATTGTTTAAGATCGTACAATGATCTTTATAACCTTACAGAATAGGTGTCCCGAGGTCTATCTGTTTTCTCTGGTAAAATTTTATATCCTTCAAGGAGTTTCATATAGATATCTTTATCTATATTGCCATAAAGATATGCAGTCACAATGTCCATGAGCTGCATTTCTAGGCTTTTCAGAGAAGAGAGGCTGATCAGGAATCTGAAGGTATTCCCATCCATGACCGGAGAATATATTTTTTCATAATCTATTCCCGGTTTCTGGGAGAAACCTTGTGCTACAAGGCGTGCTTTGTAGCGCACAACTATGTTTTGTTCATTTCTTTTTCTTGTGAAGATCCATTTATATCCCACAGGTTTTACACCTTCAGGTGTTTGGACTACTGGTCCAAAGACTTCGCGTTTCAAGAGTGAGTCCAGCTCTACTCCTATTGCCTCGTTCCACTTTGGCCAATCGCCTCTGCGTTTACATTCCTCTAGAGACCGTGGATCAATGTCATCGTCATTTTCAGTGACGTGAACGGCAATATTGAACGAAAAATTGTCGTCGACGACTGTGCTTTTTCTGTTCAGTACTTCTCCAGTACGTACATAATTTAATGATATTTCTTCTGTTTGTTCCTCTTTAGGAGAAACTAGGAGGGGAGAGGTAGCTGATCTGAGCTCAGCATCCTGTGTTTGGATCTTCTTAATTTCTCCAGGATTTTTTCTTTTGCGAGGGACTTTGTCTCTCGAACCTGGTAGGCGTCCTCTTTTTAATTGAGGTATTGCCATTTCTGCTGCCGGCAGATTGCATCCATCTTTAGGGATGTCAATCCTAGCTGGCGTATTGGCAGCAGGGACGTGTGATTTGACAATCTTCTGGTTGTCAG
This sequence comes from Iris pallida, assembly GCA_029216955.1. Classification (NCBI taxonomy): domain Eukaryota; kingdom Viridiplantae; phylum Streptophyta; class Magnoliopsida; order Asparagales; family Iridaceae; genus Iris; species Iris pallida. Next base: position 37,545,813 of record JANAVB010007399.1, read on the forward strand.
TAAATGTATCCGGAAGTAGATGTACAGTGTTCTGAAGATGTAATATCTTCAGGATCTCATCTTCACATTGACTTGTACGCGGATCAAAATGAGACAAAGTTTTTGTGTCCCAAGAAATTGTCTTAGAAGCTTCTGGCTTCTTAGACTGTGTGCCCAGTTTAAGAAATAATCCTTCATCAAACTCACAGTCATCAAGACGTGCCTTAAATACGTCACCCGTCAGGGGTTCTAGGTATCTAATTATAGAGGGTGAGTCAAACCCAACATAGATACCTAATCGACGTTGTGGACCCATTTTGGTCCTCTGTGGGGGAGCAATGGGGACGTAAACAGCACAACCAAAAACTCTCAAATGAGAGATATTTGGAGGTGAACCATAAGCGAGCTGCATCGGAGATAGAATATGACCTCCAGAAGGCCGTATTCTAATAAGTGATGCGGCATGCAATATAGCATGACCCCAAGCTTCCACAGTCAACTGTAACTGCATCAACAATGGACGAGCAATCCATTGTAATATCTTAATAAGAAATTCTGCTAACCCGTTCTGGGTGTGAACATGAGCTACAGGATGTTCAACTTCGATGCCAGTTATTTGGCAATAGTCTTGAAAGACCTGTGAAATAAATTCACCCGCATTATCAAGTCTTAATTTTTTGATATGGTTATCGGGAAAATGAGCCTGCAACTTAATTATTTGTGCCAATAGCTTAGAAAAAGCTAAGTTGCGGGTGGACAAAAGGCACACATAAGACCATTTAGTAGATGCATCAATAAGTACCTGTCACCCTCATTTCTCGTATTTCGTATTTATACTCGTAATTGGATTTTGGCATGTATTTTTATTTTTCTCGACTTGCAGAAATTTGGGTTTTCTCGTATTTTGGGTTTCGGCTCGGCTTGGTTTTAGTTGGTTTGGTTTGGTTTGGTTGATTTTAAACCCAATGGAACACCATAACCTATACTCCACCCTCATTCCACCACAACCACCCTCATTAAATCCCTACCAACCATTCTCTCTCCTCATTACTTCCCCCATTAATTTCTAACTCCTTCTTCTTCTTCCTTCTTCCACACAACACCCCACCTATAGGCAAGTGCATCTTGCCACCACATGAAGACCAAAATTTATTTGTCTATTAGCTTAATTAGATGATTGGAAACAACATTAGAACTTGACATTTTTAGATTTGGAGCTTGGATTCTCCTAGATCTAAGTTTTTACCATTTTCGGTATTTTTTGGGTTTGATCTACCAAACTTGGATTTTTGCTCATTTTGATGCTTCTATGTGATAGAGAATCGAATTTTACACAAGTTAAACTCTTGAAAATTCGGATTTCGTGTTTTATGGACCAAGTTGTGATATTCCAAAGTTTAGAGGCCATTAGAGTTCTTCCTCTCAGCTTGAGGAAGAAGAAGACCCCCTCCCCCGCTGCGCTGTTTAGCGCCGGGCTGTCTCCCGCGCGCGCGCTGTTTAGCGCGCTGCTGGCCCGCGTGCTGGCTGCCTTGTGCTGCCGCCCTCGTGCCCCTTGCGCGCTTGGCCGTGCGCCCCTTGCGCGCTCGGCCCCTACGCCCCCCTGCGCACTTGGTCGCGCGCCCCCTGCGCGCTTGGCCCTGCGCCCCCTGCGCACTTGGCCGTGCGCCCCCCGCGCACTTGGCCGCGCACCCCCTGCGCACTTGGCCCCGTGCCCTTGCGCGCTTGGCCCTGCGCCCCCTGCACACTCGCCCCCCGTGCCCTAGCGCGCTCGGCCCCTGCGCCCCCTGCGCACTCGGCCCCATCGCCCTTGCGCGCTCGGCCCCTGCGCCCCCGTGCGCACTCGGCCCCTGCGCACTTGGCCGCGCGCCCTCTGCGCGCTTGGCCTCCGTGCCTCCGCGCGCTTGGCTGGCCGCGCATCCCCTGTGCGCTTGGCTGCCTTGACCCCGCATGCCCTGCATGCAGTTGACCCTGTTAACTCCGCTCGCGCCCTTTGGCACGCTGCGACCGTTCCCGAGCGCGTCTCTTGGCACCGTTTGCCCGAGCCCCTTGCCTGGCATACCCTGTGCCATGGCTTCTCCTCCTGACCCTTGGTGTTTCCTTGGTCCTTGATTTTTCTCTTGTTGATTTTGCTCTTTGAGATCTTGATGCCCACAGCACGACTTGACCTGACCCGACATGCCTTGACACAATTTTCTGTGTTTTTAATTATGGCTATCATTCTCTGATTTTGGCAGTAACTTGTTGGGTGCTTGTAACTTGTGGCTTTTAACTTGTAACCTGCGACCTGTAATTAATCCCCTGTAACTTGATATCTTGATAGTGGCCGCCTCGGTGCACTCTTGACTTGACTCGACTTGATAACTGGTCGTACTTGACTTGCCTTGACACCGTGGGTACTCTTTCTTGTTGTGTTGTACAAATCTACTTATCTTGTCCTACATCATGTCTTGGATGTGACTCCCTGGGCACCACGGCCAGGGATTCATACTAAATTGGATTAAGCTAATGATTAGATCAAACTAGAACATGGAGAATTTCCAGTCACAAGCAAATCTCGTTATCTGGGCGCTTTAATGGACTTGTAGCTTGCCGACGAGTAGAGCACATTTCCAGCACACTGTCATGTGTTGCACCTCTAAGTCACCTAAGGGTATATCGTCTCCTGGGCGATGTACCCAACCATACTCTCAACCCGCGAAAGGATAACCAGATAGTCTGTAGGGCTTGGGACTGGGAAATTCTCACTTGCATCTTGTTAGTAATTAGGCTAGTGATAACCCTAGTTAGTTAAGTAGTAAGCCGTAGTAATTGCTTGGCCGTTTGTGAATGGATAGTGTCCAGCCTTGTCTAAGTCTCGTCTAGTCCCTGTACCTGGTACCCCTGATCGTGATTGTTTTACTTGTCTTAACAATAAATGGTTAGAGACAAGTGCTATTCAGGCGAAGGGTTACAACCCCGGTCCTTGTTTAGTTAACGGGTTGTAATCTGGCTCCCGGAATGGTCCTTGTCCCTAGTCGTTTATTGTCCTGCTGTACTTTTATTACTTGCACTTTTTTTCCATTTTCTTATGATTCTGATATGCTGGCTTTTGTCCTTACTTCGTGGCCTCCTTTGTGGCACTTGCTCTTTCTGGGGTTTGACCCTGCTGGTTTTGTATGGTCAGATTTCGGAGTAGCACCCGAGGATCTATCGAACTTCCAGCCCAATAGTGGCGACTAGAAGGAACTCGGGCTACGAGTGGGTTTTCCATTTTGTTTCACCCACTAAATTATAAATTTATTCTTTTGAGGCGTTTAGCCGACGAGCACCTGTTAGCTCGATACATCTTTACTTACTGTCTGCCTATGGGCTGTAAACATGATTAACAAATCCTAGGGTTGATCATGTATGACTTAACTCTTGCTAGTCCTCGTATTTTGTATGACTAGCTTCCTGATCAACTGAATATGTAATATTTGGGACGCCTTTTATTGTATATTTGGTGGTCTAACATCTTGTAATTATATTATTTGTCTGAGATTGAGACAATAGGCTTGACCTTAAGAGACCGTTGGCTTGTAGTAAACCCTCATATCTAGACATCCATGACCGTATAGCGAGGTGGATCCCATTTCAATATACGTAGCTGGCTATGTTTGCCTCCGCTCTCTAGTATTCTGGTTCTGGGGCGTCACATGGTTTAAGTGGTGGCCCATGCAGGTCTTGGTATTCCAGATATGTGAGGGTTTATCGGATAGATCTCTCAATCAGTACTCGTCTTTGATCTCCATTCATATCCTCTGAATCTCTGGATTTTTTCCCTGATCATGTGCTTGTATCGTTGATCTGTCCTGGTCCTTCCTTATTATTTTCCCTGTGTCGTCTTCTTCAGCGGCACTGTACCTGACCCCGCCGATCAGCAAGGTGGAGCAACTCCCGTGGACCAGCTGCAACCTGGAGATCAAGTCCAGCATTCCGGAGTAGCCTCCAGAGTTGTACCTCCCGGAAGAGAGCCCCCAGTTCGGCCCGTCCAGCCTGCAAAGCCTGACGATGGCACCTTGGTAGGTCTCATCAGGACCTTGATAGCTTCCCAGGATCGTAGAGGAGACGCCTTGCACCAGGTAGTGGCAGATGCTTTGACCAGAGGCGGTCATCCAGGGAATAACGCGACTAACATCTTCAAGCGCTTGAACCCTCCATTCTTCGAAGGCAGCGAGGATACGATTTTCGTGGACGCTTGGCTTCATGATACCGAGGTAATTCTGGAAGCAACTAGGACACCTGAGTATGAGAAGGTGGCGGTGGTACGCCTGCAGTTGTTAGACTTGGCTCGCAGTTGGTGGGCAGTGCAAGCCATGGGATTAGTGGCACCCATTGCTTGGGCAGTATTTAGAGAAAGATTCCAGACGAAGTATTTCGATGCTGTGGCTCGGTACGACCTACAGACGAGATTTACCAACTTGAAGTAAGGAGGCAGAACGGTCGACGGTTATGCATCTGAGTTTTCTAGACTCAGTAGGTTTGCCTCCACCTTGGTGGCAACCGAGTTTGATAGGGCCCAGCGGTTCCAGCAGGGGCTGTATTTGGAGATCTTGTTGGCGGTTGAGCAGTTCGAGCACCAGACGTTCGATGCAGTATTGAGAGCAGCTAGAAGGCATGAGTACACCTCCCAGAGGATTGTGGATAGGACCGGAGGTAGGAAGCGGTCCCACAACCAGATGCACCAATCATCAGCTCCAGCCCCGGCAGCTAGGAGTTTGACTATTGGAACTCCGAGGCGGGTGGCCTCAGTGACGTCGGTTCAACATTCAACCCCAACGTACCCACAGCAGCAGAAGCAGAAGTAGACTTCCGCGATGGGATGTTCTCATTGTGGGAAGCCAGGGCACGTAGTGGCAGACTGTCGCAGGGCGCAGGGATTGTGCCTGACTTGTGGAGCGGTAGATCACAAGATAGGAGCCTGCCCGAATAGGGATAGTTCATCCTCTTCCAACCTAACCAGTCCATCGGTTAGGGGACCAGCACCTATGCAGCAGCAGCAGTACCCGAGGCCCTTGTTGCCTCAGGCCCAGGCATTTCATCAGCAGAACCAGCAGCAGTATACCCAAGCCCAAGTGCAGAGCAGGCAGAGAGGTTTCCAGCAGAGGGGACCCGCAGCTAGAGGACAAGGTCAGGCCATGATGATGACTATGGAAGAAGAAGTTGCACCAGGTGAGGTAGTGGCAGGTACTATTCTCGTCAACTCCTTTTCAGCATCGGTATTATTTGATTCTGGTGCATCGTATTCATTCATGTCTGCACGATTCGCGACACGGATAGGATTGGAGCCCGAGTCATGATCAGTAAGGCTCAATATACTTACTGGTAATGGTCTTGTGGGAGTAGATCGAGTATTTTTCTCGTATCGGATCGTAGTTAGCGGTAGAGAGTTCTCCGCTAGATTCATAGAATTTCCTATAGCAGACTATGATATAGTCTTAGGCATGGATTGGTTGAGAAACCAGTATGCTAGGATAGACTGCCATGTTGGCAGGGTTATCTTTAGTATTCCAGGCGAGCCAGAGTTTTCTTTTTCCAGAGGCACAGTGGAACCATCTTCCCGAGTATTGCGGATGGCCGTAGCAGCAGTACAGTTACCCAGGATAGTTGAAGAGTTTCCAGATGTCTTCCCAGAAGAACTTCCAGGGATGCCGCCAGAGCGGGAGATCGAGTTCACTATAGACTTGATCCCCGGGACAGCACCAGTATCAGAGAGAGTCTACAGAATGGCACCTTCAGAGTTGGAGATTTTGTACAAAATTATTGAAGAATTAAGGACCAAGGGATTCATTCGTGCAAGTGGATCGCCTTGGGGAGCCCCGATGCTTCTTGTGAAAAAGAAGGATGGTACGTCCAAGTTATGTGTAGATTATCGTACCTTGAACTCGGTGACAATCAAGAACATATACCCTCTCCCAAGGATAGATGACTTGTTTGATCAACTAAGAGGGGCTTCAGTGTTCTCAAAGATAGACTTGCGATCAAGATACCACCAGATCAGAGTCAGAGAGCAGGACATCCCAAAGACAGTGTTTAGATCGAGATATGGGCATTGGGAGTTCCTTGTTATGCCCTTTGGAGCGACCAATGCGCCAGTCGTATTCATGGACCTCATGAATCGTATTTTCATGCCTTACTTGGATCAGTTCGTGATCGTGTTCCTAGATGATATCCTGGTCTACAGCAAGAGCGAAGCAGAGCATGAACAACATCTCAGAATCGTCCTTCAGACGCTTAGAGAGCATCAGTTGTACGCCAAGTTTAGTAAATGCGAGTTCTGGCTCGATCGTATTTCGTACTTGGGTTACATCATTACTCGAGGAGGAGTAGAAGTGGATTCCCAGAAGATTTTGGCTATCGAGTCATGGCCAGTACCTAGTTCAGCGGCAGAGATTCGCAGCTTCCTTGGATTGGCCAGCTACTACTGGCGATTCGTATCAGATTTTGCAAGGATTTCGGCACCAATGACCCAGTTGACCCACAAGGATGTACAATTCGCTTGGACAGCAGAGTGCCAGGAATCATTTGAGAAGTTGAAGCGAGGTTTGATAACGGCTCCCATTCTCACACTTCCAGATAGGGCCGGAGGATTCACAGTTTATTGTGACGCTTCAAGCAGAGGATTGGGGTGTGTCTTGATGCAGCATGGGAAGGTAATATCTTATGCATCACGTCAACTTCATGATCATGAGAAGAATTACCCGACCCATGACTTGGAACTGGCAGCAGTAGTGTTTGCACTTAAGCTTTGGCGGCACTACTTGTACGGTGACAGAGTGGAGATATTTACTGATCACAAGAGCCTGAAGTATGTTTTCACCCAGAAGGACCTTAACATATGGCAGAGGAGATGGCTCGAGCTACTGGTGGACTACGATGTGGACTTGCAGTATCACCCAAGGAAGGCCAACGTTGTAGCAGATGCATTGAGCTGGAGAGCCGGAGTTTATTTTCTAACGACGCAACCAGAATTATTGGCAGATCTTCAGAAGATGGGAATTGAAGTGGTTCTTCCTACCAACGTGGCGTTGATGGCCAGTCTACAGGTTCAGTCCAGCATAGTTGAGGGGATCCGGATGATGCAGTCTATAGATCCCAAGTTTCAGCGACTCAGAGCAGAATGTGAGGTAGGAAGAAGGCCAGAGTTGTACATCCATGAAGATGGTACACTTCGGCACGGCACTCGTCTTTGTGTACCCAGTGGAGATATCAGACAGGAGGTCATGGCAGAAGCTCACAGTTCACAATATTCTATTCATTTCGGTGGCACGAAGATGTACCGTGATATTCGTCAGCATTTCTGGTGGAATGGCATGAAGAGGGAGATAGCCCGGTTTGTCTTTCGGTGTTTGGTTTGCCAGCAGGTTAAAGCTGAACATCAGAGGCCCGCTGGACTTCTTCAGCCCTTGCCGATTCCAGAATGGAAGTGGGAGCATGTGACCATAGATTTTGTGACTGGATTGCCTAGATCCCCAGCTGGTAGAGATGCTATTTGGGTTATAGTTGACCGGCTCACGAAGGTGGCTTATTTTCTCCCATTCAGAGTTGGACAGTCTACGGCTCAGCTAGCAGAGATGTACCTCAGGCAGATTGTCAGGCTTCACGGAGTGCCCGTCAGTATCACCTCGGACCGAGATTCAAGGTTTACATCACACTTTTGGCGTAGCCTGCAAGAGAGTTTTGAAACTTGTCTCCAGTTCAGTTCAGCATATCATCCGCAGACCGATGGTCAATCAGAGCGCACAATCCAGACACTAGAAGATATCTTGTGATCTTGTACACTTGACTTCGGTGGTTCGTGGGAAGATCACCTGCACCTGGTGGAATTCTCGTACAACAATAGTTTCCAGGCCAGTATTCAGATGGCCCCATTCGAGGTACTATATGGTAGGAAGTGCAGATCCCCGTTAGCATGGGACGATGTCGGAGAGAGGCAGATGCTTGGCCCAGAAATGATTGCCCAGACAATTGAAGTAGTCAGAAAAGTCAGGGATCATCTTCGAGTTGCCCAAGATCGCCAGCGACATTGGGCCGATGCCCATCGGCGTCCCTTAGAGTTTGCTATCGGCGACCATGTATTCCTTAGGATCTCGCCTAACTGCGGCGTCATTCGCTTTGGCGTGCGAGAAAAGCTTAGTCCTAGGTATATAGGGCCGTTCGATATCCTGGAGCGAGTAGGAAATGTATCCTATCGTCTCGCTCTTCCGCCGTCGCTAAGTGAGGTGCATGATGTATTCCATGTGTCCCAATTACGACGGTATATCCCGGACCCGAGCCATATCCTAGACCATTCGGAATTGGTTTTTGGTACCAACCTTTCGTATTAGGAGAGGCCCGTGTCTATATTGGACCGGAGGGAGAAGATACTCAAGAACAAGATTATTAGCTTAGTCCGTGTTGCTTGGGGTCATCACTCTCTAGGTGAGTCAACGTGGGAGCGTGAGGACGACATCCGATCGCGATATCCCGACTTGTTTGACTCGTAAGGTATAATGTCTTCCTTATGCCTTATGCTTTCCATCCTTTGCTTGCATGTATGATTGTATGATTGAACTACTTAGTGTAGTTGTTGGTGCTTAGTGTAACTTGCCGTGGCAGTCCCTAGCCCCTTGATTAAATTCCGAGGACGCAATTCTTTTAAGGTGGGTAGAGTTGTCACCATTATTTCCCGTATTTTGTATTTATACTCGTAATTGGATTTTGGCATGTATTTTTATTTTTCTCGACTTGCGAAAATTTGGATTTTCTCGTATTTTGGGTTTCGGCTCGGCTTGGTTTTAGTTGGTTTGGTTTTGTTTGGTTGATTTTAAACCCAATGGAACACCTTAACCTATACTCCACCCTCATTCCACCACAACCACCCTCATTAAATCCCCACCAACCATTCTCTCTCCTCATTACTTTCTCCATTAATTTCTAACTCCTTCTTCTTCCTTCTTCCACACAACACCCCACCCATAGGCAAGTGCATCTTGCCACCACATGAAGACCAAATTTTATTTGTCTATTGGCTTAATTAGATGATTGGGAACAACATTAGAACTTGACATTTTTGGATTTGGAGCTTGGATTCTCCTAGATCTAAGTTTTTACCATTTTTGGAATTTCTTGGGTTTGATCTACCAAACTTGGATTTTTGCTCATTTTGATGCTTCTATGTGATAGAGAATCGAATTTTACACAAGTTAGACTCTTGAAAATCTGGATTTCGTATTTTATGGACCAAGTTGTGATGTTCCAAAGTTTAGAGGCCATTAGAGTTCTTCCTCTGAGTTTGAGGAAGAAGAAGACCCCCTCCCCCGCTGTGCTGTTTAGCGCCGGGCTGTCTCCGCCGCACGTGCTGTTTAGCGCGCTGTTGGCCCGTACGCTGGCTGCCTTGCGCTGCCGCCCCCGCGCCCCCTGTGCGCTTGGCTGTGCGCCCCTTGCGCGCACGGCCCCTGCGCCCCCCTGCGCACTTGGTCGTGCGCCCCCTGCGCGCTTGGCCCTGCGCCCCCTGCGCACTTGGCCGCGCGCCCCCTACGCACTTGGCCCCGTGCCCTTGCGCGCTTGGCCCTGCGCTCCCTACGCACTCGCGCTCGGCCCCTGCGCCCTCTGCGCACTCGGCCCCTGCGCCCTTGTGCGCTCGGCCCCTGTGCCCCCCTGCGCACTCGGCCCCTACGCCCCCTGCGCCCTTGGCCGCACGCCCCCTGCGCGCTTGGCCCCCGTGCCATCGCGCGCTTGGCTGGCCGCACATCCCCTGTGCGCTTGGCTGCCTTGACCCCGCATGCCCCGCGCGCAGTTGACCCTGTTAACCCCACTCGCTCCCTTTGGCACGCTGCGACCATTCCCGAGCGCGTCTCTTGGCGCCGTTTGCCCGAGCCCCTTGCCTGGCACACCCTGTGCCATGGCGTCTCCTCCTGACCCTTGGTGTTTCCCTTGGTCCTCAATTTTTCTCTTGTTGATTTTGTTCTCTGAGATCTTCATGCCCACAGCACGACTTGACCTGACCCGACACGCCTTGACACGATTTTCTGTGTTTTTAATTGTGGCTAGCATTCTCTGATTTTGGCAGTAACTTGTTGGGTGCTTGTAACTTGTGGCTTTTAACTTGTAACCTGTGACCTGTAATTAATCTCCTGTAACTTGATATCTTGATAGTGGCCGCCTCGACGCACTCTTGACTTGACTCGACTTGATAACTGGTCGTACTTGACTTGCCTTGACACCGTGGCTATTGTTTCTTGTTACGTTGTACAAATCTACTTGTCTTGTCCTGCATCATGTCTAGGATGTGACTCCCTGGGCACCACAGCCAGGGATTTATACTAAATTGGATTAGGCTAATGATTAGATCAAACTAGAACATGGGAAATTTCCAGTCACAAGCAAATCTCGTTATCTGGGCGCTTTAATGGACTTGTAGCTTGCCGACGAGTAGAGCACATTTCCAGCACACTGTCATGTGTTGCACCTCTAAGTCACCTAAGGGTATATCGTCTCATGGGCGATGTACCCAACCATACTCTCAACCCGCGAAAGGATAACCAGATAGTCTGCAGGGCTTGGGACTGGGAAATTCTCACTTGCATCTTGTTAGTAATTAGGCTGGTGATAACCCTAGTTAGTTACGTAGTAAGCCGTAGTAATTGCTTGGCCGTTTATGAATGGATGGTATCCAGCCTTGTCTAAGTCTCGTCTAGTCCCTGTACCTGGTACCCCTGATCGTGATTGTTTTACTTGTCTTAACAATAAATGGATAGAGACAAGTGCTATTCAGGCGAAGGGTTACAACCCCGGTCTTTGTTTGGTTTACGGGTTGTAATCTGGCTCCCGGAATGGTTCCTTGTCCCTAGTCGTTTATTGTCATGCTGTACTTTTATTACTTGCTCTTTTCTTCCATTTTCTTATGATTCTGATATGCTGGCTTTTGTCCTTACTTCGTGTCCTCCTTTGTGGCACTTGCTCTTTCTGGGGTTTGATCCAGCTGGTTTTGTGTGGCCAGATTTTGGAGCAGCATCCGAGGCTCTACCGAACTTCCAGCCCAATGGTGGCGACTAAAAGGAACCCGGGCTACGAGTGGGTTTTCCATTTTGTTTCACCCACTACATTGTAAATTTATTCTTTTGAGGCGTTTAGCCGACGAGCACCTGTTAGCTCGATGCATCTTTACTTACTGTCTGCCTACGGGCTGTAAATATTATTAACAAATCCTAGGGTTGATCATGTATGACTTAACTCTTGCTAGTCCTCGCATTTTGTATGACTAGCTTCCTGATCAACTGAATATGTAATATTTTGGGCGCCTTTTATTGTATATTTGGTGGTCTAACATCTTGTAATTATATTATTTGTTTGAGATTGAGACAATAGGCTTGACCTTAAGAGACCGTTGGCTTGTAGTAAACCCTCATATCTAGACAGCCGTGACCGTATAGCGAGGTGGATCCCATTTCAATATACGTAGCTGGCTATGTTCGTCCCCGCTCTCCAGTATTCTGGTTCTGGGGCGTCACAGTACCATAAAGTACCTAAATGGACCACTTGCGGGGTGAATAGGTCCGTAAATGTCTCCATGAATTCTCTCTAAGAAGCTAGGAGACTCTAGTCCCACTTTCAAAAGGGATGGTCTTGTTATAATTTTATCTTGAAAACAAGGTAGACACGAGTAATCATACTTCTGAAGAATCTTCGGGTTCTTCAGGTTGTGTCCACTGGATTGGCTTATGATTCATTTCATCATAGCTGATCCTGGGTGACCCAGTCTATTATGCCAAAGTTTAAATTTTGGCGATGAATAACACTTCTGGTGCACAATCATGTTAGCTTCTGTTGATTGAATATGAGTATGATAGAGACCCGACGGGAGTCCCTTGAATCGTTCTAAGATAATTTTCGAACCATCTTTTAGACGAGTAACATACAGATATCCCGCCTCATTTATTTTATTTGTTTCTAAGTGATATCCGTTTAAACGAATGTCCTTGAAACTTATGAGGTTCCTACTTGATTTAGGAGAGAATAGTGCATCTTTTATTATTAGTCTTATTTTATTTGGGAGCAATATAATTGCTTTACCAGATCCTTCTATTATGTTTGATAGTCCTGATATCGTAATAACGGGACCGTCATAATCATATAAGCTATAAAAATAGCTTTTTTCTCGAAGGATTGTGTGCGTCGAGGCGCTGTCCACAAGGCATTCACACTTCATCTATAGATCTATGAAAAAACAACAAAAAACCATCGTAATTAAAACAACGGTTTTGAAATACAATTTTTGTTTAATAAAAAAATTCTCTTATATCGATCGATGGGCCGATATAGAGAGGACAATAAGTTGTTTGCAAAAATGCATAATTTATAAATACAATTTGAGCAAAAAATAATATTCGATCATCCCCTTTTCGGTAGCTCTACGTGAATATGACCAGGCGGGAAAATGAGGGAGGAAGGTCACCGGGGACCAATTAAATACCAAGCCTCAAGTTCTTTCTGACATCATATCCAAATAGGTGAGCCTATTCGGAGAGACTTCGTAAAATTTTCTTTGTCAAATGTAAGAATAAATATCATTTTTCAAGAAATTTAAAAGAGAAGCATAATATGAAAATGTGGCAACAAGTTTTTAAAAGCATGAAATAAGATAGTGGCTCTAGTCGAGTAGGTCGTCGTTCTTGAAGTCTTCCGTTGAGAACTGAGTAGACGACTGCTTTTCTACCAGATTTGTTTTAACATGATACTTTTGGCTCGCTTGATACAGATTTTGTAGATGTCGCGGGGTGCGACAGTTTCTGGACCAGTGTCCAGTCATGCCACATTTGTGGCATTTGTCCTCCCAATTTTTCTTGGGAATGGACATCAGTTCTGTGGTCTTCTTCCACTTCTTATTTGCCCCACTTTTGCTGCTCTGGGGATGAAAGTTGTTCTGGGGTGGACTTCTGGCCGGCCTCTTATGGGCATTCCCCATGTTAGATCTGTCCTTATTTTTTTTTCTGCTTCTTGGAAGAAAAATGAGCTTCTGGGAGAGGAGCTAAGCCTGCAGGACGTAGGTTATGAGTGGCCAAGAGAAGTTCTCTGTTTTGCTCTGCCATCATTAGGGTGGAGTGCAATTCAGAGTACTTTTTGAACTTTCGTTCACGGTACTGTTGCATGAGGATTGCGTCCTTCTCGTGGAAGGATGTATAAGTTTTTTCCAACATGCGATACTCCGAGACTTCTTCACCACACAACTTCAGGCGTGAGGTGCTGTTATGGAGAGCTGAGTTGTACTCAGCTACGGACTTAAAGTCCTGAAGTCGAAGGTTTTCCCACTCATACCTTGCACGTGGGAGGATTACATCTTTTTTATGTTCATAGCTGTCCTCCAGTGCAGTCCACAATTCCTTTGGGTCTTCTACAGTGAGGTATTCGGCCTTCAGGGTCCGATCAATGTGTCTCATGATGTAGATAATGGCTTTCGCCTTATCTATATCAGAGACGTTCACTGTAGAAACAACCATAGCAGTGTCTGCTATATTTTCCGTACCAGTGGCCGGAGCCGATGGAAGAGGAGTTGAAATTGTGGCTAATAAGCCCTGGGCACGTAAGTGGAACTTCAGGTCCACGTGCCAGCTCAAATAATTTTTTCCAGCAGCATCTAGTACTTCGAAATCGACACTCGCTATTTTGGCCATTTTATCTATCATGTGAAATACATGCATAAATTAAAATTAAATATTTATGCATAATCATAAATGTTACAGAGCTCATAATAAAAATACCACGATGCTTAATAAAACAGTTCAGTCCAGAAGCTAATATGCAATCTGTCAAACCCAGTGGATGGGGGGGTTCCTGAATCTTGATACTTAATAAAATTCACTAGTCTAAATTTACATGATATAATACATTCTCTCATTTTGGTATTTGTTTAGGAAATAACATATTAAGTAGCTTAAATATATCAAGTGCTGAAACCGTAATATATACAAATAATTAATCATTCATCTAATGAAAAATGATTCCAACAATTATATCATCCCAACAATCTTCAACAGCGCAGCTCAGACTTCAAATTTATTACTACCTAGCAGTCCCAAACTCAGTTATTACTGACAGAAAAAGAAAATTCTGATCGTATGGCATAAGAATGTTCTGACTAAAGAATACTTCCTCAAACAACTAATGTTAAGTGCTAAAAAATAAAGTCGTTTGCCATCTAGTTTGAAACTACAGGAAGGGAGGTGAATGTGATGAAAGAACATAAAAATAGGCATAGCAATATAAAGAATATCACTCTTAGATTGTTAGATATATATATTGCTAATTTTCATTCAAACAATTAATTTGTAAAAAAAAATTTTAAGAAGTGTTACCAGCCTCTGGTCGGATCGACTAGGGAAAAAAAAGAAGAATGACGTCGAGATCTGGACGTCGATTCTTCTTGCTTCAGCAATGGTACTGATAACGTGTTTGAAGGGATACTAGATATCCTAGAATAATATTTTCTTCTTCTTATTTCATCATATGGCAAGGGCCATATATATAGGGATAAGGGGCAACCCAAGGGTCATGAGTTACATAACCCAAGGGTCATGAGTTACATGATCCCAAGGGTCATGTGTAACTCATGACATAATGGTGACTAGTAAGGGTTTCACAACACAAGACATGTTTTCGTCTCTTCTACAAATATCCCTATTTATAAGAAAAAAAAACCTAATAAGAAAGAAATCCTAACAAAAGTAGTAAAAGAAAAATAATAAATACAAAATTAAATTGAAAATTCTACCAACTATGGATTGGAATTCCGGTTTCGGCTGAACCGAATCAGGCCCCTCCTTTTGTTGAAAAACCAATAGTGAGTTCTTTGAACTGTATGGATAAAGTACTCGTCTTTCGCACATGAGTTTAAAGTCGTCCACAACCTACTTTCGACGAAGTTGCTCCCATATTTTTGCAAAATTTTCTTCGTCCATGTAAAGCTCCTTAATGTACTCCAACCCGACCACTTTCAGACTGAGCATGGATACAACGAAAATCTCCTACTAATTGCATCAGCCACTAGGTTGGGGGCTCCAGATTTTTGCACGAGATTTTACAACATTAATGTAGAAACTTGCACCATGTCACATGTATATCGTTATTAATGCACCTCTGTAGACTAGTAAAAAAACTCAAAGCTACTCATGGTTGTTATAAATTGTTAATGTCGGGGCACAATTTTTCGATGGAAAACTGAGAAGATGAAATAATTGTAAAAACAACGTTCCAACGCAACACTTCAAGGAAGGTTGCACAAGTTTAACAAAGATATAAAAAGATCTCTTTACAGCAACATACGATATTACGAGAATCTAAAAAGATTTCGTCATACACAGCAGCGAAGAAGATGACATGCGATTAATGGATGAATATCCTGCTTGGGTGAATGATCACCGTTGCTCAAAGCTATATTCGCCCCACACGAATAGCTTCCATGAACCAGCAAGTTCGTCGGAGAACTTTAGAACACTCCTGCTCTTCTGACTCCTCGAATCGTACACGGACTCCCGTGCAAAAGCAATGCTGGTGCAACACTTCTTCTCTCTCAAGACTTCTGTTTACTTATGTTAAAAAATACTTATAAACTTTTGTAACTCTCTGTATATGCCTGTGTATCTGCCTGTGAGAGAGAAGACACCTTTTATAAGCCGAATAGCAATTGCCCGGTTAGCACAACATTCTGGACGTGGTAAAAAATACTCCGAACGTGCAGTAACCGCTCAGATCATGCACATGCACGATCTGAAGCAAGTTGCGCACCTTGCGCACCCCGCGCACCTTGTACACCATGTGCTGAACGCACACTGAACCACTTGCACTACCTGTGCCCCCTGTGCACCCTGTGCCACCCGCGCAACTGGACGCGCACCTGTGCTCGCAACTGGTTGCGCCACTGGACGCGCACCTGGTCATGCAACCTGGGTCGCGCAACCTAGCAGGGCAACTGGCCGTGCAACCTGAGTCGCGCAACCTGGCAGCACGCCTGGCCGCCCAAGTACCTCGTGCAACGAGCGCAACTTAAGCGCACTATGCGCCTAGCGACGATGCTGACGTGCTAAGTGCAAAGTGCGCCAACAAAATACCACATTACGCCTCATGAGCCCATGAGCCCGAGTCCATGTCTGAGTCCGAGTCGCTAAGCCCCTACGGGGCTTAGCTCAAATGGAAATAAATTTTCCAAGACCAAAAAAGCATGAATGCTTTCAATTATTGATTTTGCCTTTTTTCCCTTAGAAAAATAACCCCACATGGCACACCCGTGTGCACCTCCACACCACATGTGCATCTCTAAAATAGCATAGCTAATATATAGAGATACAACTCCTTTGGCCTAGCCGATATGGGACTAAAATTCCCAATAAAAAAGGCCAAAACCCAACAATTACCCACATATCGATCTCTATATATGGGTATAAGTGTTCCCCACAGTAACTGTCCATCATGCATTAGGAGAGATGTCGCTGACGACTTGAATCTTTCCGCATGGGTCAAACAACATACTATAATACAAGAATGGACTAAGCCTTGAATTCTGTATCATAGCTGAAATTCTTTCCATTCACATAATATAGTTACATGTGCTTCTGGCTTGCACATTAAAGGTCCTGTGCCAGCCTAGTTTTAATGTATAATTTTGGGCGTCTACAAGTTTACCCTCAATAGACGGCCTGAGATCTCTGTACATACACTATAGATGAGTTCATTATTAAAGAGACATCGCATGAAGCGCTTTGCGCTTCCCTTGCTGTGCTACGCCACTATGACATGGCTTAAAGCCGAGGCCTTACCCTGTACCGGAAACCTCATCGTAGTGTCATACTACTGTAGCATGAGGCAACCGCCTCTTTGTAGTGCCAAACTACCCAGCATGAAGCCTTAGGCTCCCTTGCGGTGTTACGCCGCAACGACATGGCTTACAAGGCCGAGGCTTTGTCCCTAATCGGGTACCTCATCGTTGTGTCATGCCACTGTAACATGAGGAACTCCTCCTCTTTGTAGTGTTGACTACACCCCTCTTTATTTTAACATACAGCATTAGGCTAACTGCCTATTTGTGGTGCTACGCCACTGTGACTTGGCTAGCAAGGCCGAGGCATTACCCCATACCTGGGAACCTCATGGTAGACTCACCCCACAGTAGCATGGAGTTTTACTCCTTGTAGTGTTGTTCTACCGTGCTTCCTGTGAAGCACACCAGGCATTCACTCTGCCTGAGAACTCATTAAGACATTTAAGCCAACCTTCTCACAGGATCCGTTTTTTGCAGAAAACAACAGTGGTTGTAGGTCCGTAACCTCTCCATGTCCAATAGAACATGTACCCACCGTTCCTAATATTCTTTCGATTAGTGGTCCTCCCTTGAACCAAAAGCTAGATGCCTAGTAAATTTCTCTTTGAACTAATAGCATAAAACTTTATGGAAGGAATACAATAATACAATATCAGAATGCCTTCAAGCCCATTTTACAAGATGTGTCGTCAACCAGCTGGCGCATAAGGCCCTTGGTGAACGGATTCGCCAGGTTCTCCCGACTCTGAACATCAATCACTGTAATAACACATTTCTTGATAAAATCGTGTACTGCCCTGTGCTTCAACCGTACAGTCCTCTTCTTTTCGTTGAAGAGGTTAGTTGATGCCACCGCCACAGTCGCTTGGTTGTCGCAGTATATCGGTATCGCTGGTATTTGCGTCCCAACCACTGGAAGATCATACATGAGCTTCCGAAGCCATTCTGCTTTCTCGGCTGTGGTATCAAGTACAAAGAACTCAGGTTCCATGGATGACCGCGAGAGCATAGTCTGCTTCTTCGACTTCCACGATATAGCAGCTCCATCCATTGTGAAAATGAATCCACCTGTGGACCTCTCGCTCTCCACCTCTGAGCACCAGCTGGCATCACTGAAGCCTTCCACTATCGACGGATCTCTGCTATAGTACAGTGCATATGTTTGAGTCTTCTTGAGATATCTCATAACCCATTTCACAGCTTTCCAGTGTTCAATACCTGGGTTGCTCGTGAAATGACTCAGCATTCCTACGACGAAAGCTATGTCAGGCCTTGTGGTAGTAGTAGCATACATCAAACTTCTGATTACGCTTGCATACTCCAGCTGCCTGACGCTTTTTTCTGAATTAGGCTTCAGCTTCAGATCACACCTGTACGGTGTATCGATCCCTAGAAGATCCCGATACCCATAACGAGTGATCGTCTTCTCAATATAATGAGACTGTGACAGCGCTAGTCCAGTGTCTGTCCGGATGATCATGATCCCTAAGATCACATCAGCTTCCTCCAAGTCCTTCATACTGAACTTGCTCGAGATGAATTTCTTTATCTCCGTGACATAACCCATATCCGTACATAGGATAAGCATGTCGTCCACGTACAGACAAACGATCACACCTCGTCCATCAGCAAACTTCGTGTAAACACACTTGTCCGTCTCACTGACCATGTAGCCATTTGACCTTATAACTTTGTCAAATTTCTCATGCCACATCTTGGGAGCCTTTTTAAGACCGTACAAAGATTTCACCAACTTGCAGACTTTGTCTTTAAGACCGTTGACGACAAATCCCTCTGGCTGTTGCATGTAAATCTCTTCGGTCAGCTCGTCATTTAGGAAAGCCGTTTTCACATTCATCTGATATATCACCATCTTATGTATTGCTGCGAGAGCAATCAACATTATGATGGTGGTCATCCAGGCTACTGGAGCATATGTGTCAAAGTAGTCAATCCTCTACTTCTGAGAAAACTCCGGGGCTACCAAACTAGCTTTGAACTTGTCAATAGTTCCGTCTTCTTTCATCATCTTCTTGAAGATCCATTTGCATCCGATGGATTTCGTCCCTTCAGGCAGATCAACCAACACCCAAGTGTTATTTGAGGTGATGGAATCAATTTTATTATCAATCGCCTCCTTCCAGAAAACTGCATCTCTGGTCTTCATCGCCTCATCATAGGTAAGTGGATCTGTTTCCACATGATAGGTGAAAAAAGTTACTTCCGAAGTCCTTCGACCTCCTCACATACTTAGCTGACGGCTCAGCTTGTTCTGGTTCAATCGTTGTTTCAACAACAACATCTTCTTGGACCACATCTTCATTGAAGACTTCAGTTTCCTGCGGACCCTCAATGTTCTCCGTTATATCCGCAAGAACAATATTCTTGTACCTTACAAATTTGTCTTCAAAATATTCTACGTCGCGAGATTCAATGATATGATTTGACTCAATATCAAGAAATCTTCGAGCATCATTCTGCTCGGCATACCCCAAGAAGATCATCTTAGTAGTCCTTGTCCCAAGCTTCTGAATCTTCAGATCTGGAAGCTTGATATATGCCAGACACCCCCACACTCGAATGACATTCAAGTTAGGTCTGACCTTGAACCAGAGTTCATGAGGAGTAACTTCTGAAGTTGCATGAGGTACTCTATTTAAAATAAAAGTGGCCGTCAATGCAGTTTCTCCCCAGTAGCAGTTAGGAAGACCCACAATCAACAACATTGAGTTAATCATTTCTGTTAACGTTCTGTTCTTCCTTTCTGCTACTCCATTTTATTGAGAAGAGTACGGAGCCGTAGTCTTATTGACAATTCTATGTTCTTTGCAGAATGATGCAAATTCATGAGACCTGTACTCCCCACCTCGATCACTTCTTATTCTTTTGAGTTATTGTCCAGTTTGCTGCTCAGCTTCGGCCCTGAACTCCTTAAACTTCTCGAATGCTTCGTCTTTAGCCTTCAGCAATTAGACGAACGTTTACTTTGGGAAGTCATCAATGAAAGTTGTAAAATGCTTCATCCCGGCCTTTGTAAAAAATTGTTTGAAGTCACAGATATCGGAGTGTACCAACTCCAGAAGATCTGTACTTCGATTAACCTGAGGAAAGGGTTTCCTTGTGATCTTTGTTTGAGCACAAACTTCAAATTTCTCTACCTTACCCCCACACTTGGAGATAAGCCCTATACTAGACATTCTGTTTATTCATTTACAATGAATATGTCCTAGTCTATTATGCAACAACTCAAAAGTATAAGCAGAAGGAGTGATTGTATTAATTACATTGGACTGATTTACAAGATAAATTTTGAACATTCCTTCGGTATAAAAAGCTTTTCCGAAATATGTTCCCTTAATATACATCACCATCTGACCAGCATTGATGTCCATCCTGAGGCCTGCGTTACAGAGTAGGCCTCCTGAGATCAGGTTCTTGGCGATAGCAGGTACGTGCTTCACGCCTTGAAGCGTCAGAGACTTGCCAGAAGTCAGCTTCAATACCACCGTCCCAATCTCGAGCACTTCAGCTTGTGCCTGGTTTGCCACCATAACCACTTCAGAAGTAGGTGTGTAGGTGGTGAACCACTCAGTGTTGGAGCAGACATGGCAGGTGGCTCCAGTGTCTACCCACCAGTAAGAGTCAGTCCCTACCGCATCAACCTGCACAATCATAGCTACAACGTCAGTGATCATAGATACCTTGCTAGGCTCTCGTTGCTCTGAATGCTTGGTATTTGCTTTGCATTCATTCTTGAAATGGCCGTTCTTGCCACACTTGAAATAAGCCAAATGGGACTTTGGCTTCTTTTGCTTGAACGAAGTTCCCTTGACTTTCAGATTGTCAGGGTCCTTCTTCTTGCTGTGGGAAGCTGTATGATTTCCCCTTGGTTCCCTTGTATCAACCAGATTGGCGTTAGCTAATTGCTTGGACAGTGCATCCACCTTCAGTTGAGCCCGCATCTGGTCCTCAACATAGATTTCCTGCAAGATATCTTCAAGGTTGATCTCAAGCTTCTTTCTATGCATGTTTGCATATAACTTACTCTACCCAGTAGGGAGCTTCGAGACAATCCCTCCAACAACAAACTTGTCGGGAAGGGACATCGCCTCGTCTTTCAGCTTCTATCGCAGCTTCAGGAATTCTTTTACCTGTGGCAGCATGGACTTCTCTTCCTCAAAGAGCCATTTGTGATATTTTTCAACCACAAATATCTTGCTCATATTCTTGTCTTCTTCGTACAGTTTCTCTAGAGACTCCCATATGTCTCTGGCATTAGTCTTCTTACTGTAGGATTCTGCTAGGGAATCCTCCATAGCATTCAGGATAAGCAGCCTGCAAATGCTATTCTCCATTCTCCACTTGGCCTAAAGTTTAGTAGCCGTAGTGATTGCGACAGCAGACCCAGTATCTGGAACAATATGTTCTTCTTCAAGAAGCACGTAATCAACGTCTCTGAGTTGAAGAGTGAGGTAAACCTTCCTCTTTCAGACTTGATAATGCTCTCCAATATACTTCTCTAACATACAAAAGTCAGTATTGAGGAGTAAAGCATTTAAGTTTTCCATCGTAGCAATATAGCTTTGAGTTTGTTAATGCCGGGACACAATTTTTTGATAAAAAACTGAGAAAATGAAACAATTATAAAAACAACGTTCCAACACAACACTTCAAGGAAGGTTGTGCAAGTTTAACGGAGATCTAAAAAGATCTCGTTACAGTAGCATACGATATTACGAGAATCTAAAAAGATTTCGTAGTACACAACAACAAAGAAGATGACAGGCGATTGATGGATGAATATCCTGCTGGGGTGAATGATCACTGTTGCTCAAAGCTATATTCGCCCCCACACGAATAGCTTCCAGGAACCAGCAAGTTCGTCAGAGAATTTTGGAACACTCCTGCTCTTCTGACTCCTCGGATCGTATACGGACTCCCGTACAAAAGCAACGTTAGTGCAACACTTCTCTTCTCCCTCAAGCCTTCTGTTTACTTGTGTTAAAAAATACTTGTAAACTTTTGTAACTCTCTGTATATGCCTGTGTATTTGCCTGTGAGAGAGAAAACACCTTTTATAGGCCCGAAGTAGCAACTATCCAGTTAGCACAACATTCAGAACGTGGTAAAAACTACTCCGAACGTGCAGTAGCCGCTCAGATCATGCACATGCACGATCTGAAGTAAGTTGCGTACCTTGTGCGTCCCGCACACCTTGTACACCACGCACTGAACGCACACTAAGCCACTTGCGCCATATGTGCACCCTGAGCGCCCTTTGTACCCTACGCCAGGCGCGCCACTGGGCCGCGCAACCTGGCAGCGCGCAAGTGGCTCACGACGATGCTGACATGTAACATCCAGTTTTCCAAATGAGGGTAATTTTAAAATTTTGTAAAAGTTTATTATTTAATAATAGGATTTATGATTTATGGGAATTTTTAATTAATTTAATACTATTTAAAATTGGTGAATTATAATTTTAATGTGTTAGCTGGTGAACTCTAGAACTGTTGAGCCTAGAGACTAACCATGACCATGGGGACCTAACCATGTGATTAGAATGACTATTTACAACTTTTAGGCTAAGGGTATTTTGGTCATTTTGTGACTTTTGAATTATTTAGGATTTTGATTAATTGGTAAATTTTAGATTATTTTAATAATATTTAAATTGATGTATTATGATTTTGGTTATTTTTCATATTTTAATATTTTGGAAATTTTTTATATTTTTAATATTGTTTTTATTGGATTTGTTTAGTCGGATTTGAGTTTCGTCTCGTTCCGACTTGTATTATGACCCGGATAGCTTAAACTCTGGATGAGACCCAATATTAAGTTAAACATGGCTCACAAGACCCAACATTTAAGTTAGTTAATTAAACTAATTTTTATCATGTTAGAATGGTTAAGTTAGAGACTCAAAACTAGATCATTTTGACCCCAAACTTGAAACCTAGTCTAGACTTAACCATATGAGACTAGAGAGGGGCAATTAGGACATTTTTCATTAGCCCTAATGGACTCTTTATGGCAGCCACCTTTACGGAAGAATGATTTATTTTATTCATTACAATCTTGCCTCTTTTATTTTCCTTTTGTTCTTCTCCAATTTTAGAGAGCCTTCCCATTGATTTGATCTCCAAATCAAATCATTCCTTCACCAAACCTTCCCTCAATCATTTTCATTCTCCAAGGGAAGGGTGATACCAAGGATTGGAAGAGGAGTACAAGGAGGAATGTCCACTTTGAGGGATCTTCGTATCGGAGCCGTGTCCTAAAGGATTTCATTGGGATTCCACTCCCAATAGGTAAAATCTATCCTCTAAATCGATTTCTTTTGCATATAAATTAGTTTTGAATCCGTAGGATCCATCCTCATGCATGTGTCCCATTTAGATTCAAATTTGAGGCCATTTGGAGCTCTCTTGAGGATTTTAGATATGTGTCTTGTGTCCTACTTGATAGATCCCAAATTAGGACACCCATGTGTATATATGTATGATAATAGTTTAAATATATATTTAAATTCAGTTTTATAATAGTTAGAGAGTGGATTGATCTTAGTTAGGATGGTTAGAATGAGTTTCATTTGGATACCTATGTTTGTATCCAAGTATCTTGGCCTATATATGCTCTTTTGTCCAAAACAACTCAAATTCGTCATAATATTCATCCACGTTTTTATTAACCAAAGTAACTTAGAAATATCATAACTTTTAGCTTAAAACTCCGAATCTCCCATTTTTTTAAAAGAACTGTATCGAAGTTAGCTTTCCAAATATATATTTTAATAAGCCAAATTCTTTGTGTAACTTTCTGTAGAATTATTTGAGTGTTAGCTGTACGAAAGACGAACACGTTTCGGTGTTTTTGCGATTCCGGGATCTTCCGGACACGAAAATGTGATCCGTTTAAAGTTTCGGAAAGCTAACACAAAGGGCTACACATACTTTAATCCTAGAATTTAGTGAATGCCCAATTGGTACAGTATTGGTTTTAAGTAGAAGAGTGACTATATGATATATGCATTTTGTGTAACCTATGAGCCTATATAGTATGGATATTAAATGAATATAGAGTATGTAATGCATGATATGTTAGATGAATGAAATAATATATATATATAATATATATTTTCTTTACATTAATGTATATATATGGTTGAATGCAAGCATATAGGAATGTAATTAATACAATGCATATAAGCAATGCATGAATAAAAGAATGATATACAATGTATGCATGAAAGTATATATGAATGCTAGATATGAATGCAAGTTATATATGTAATGATAGATATGAATGCATAATGTATAAATATTGTAATGCAATATATAATGAAAACATGTATGGTAATGTAGAGTATATGATGCAAGCATGAATGAATGGAGAAAATACATGTATATAGGTAATATAGAATGTAATATATGAATGCAAGCATACAAGATAATGTATTGTATCCATATATAATGTATAGATGCATGTAAGTATGTAATATGCATGAATGACATGTATGTAATAAAAATAAGTATATGTATGCAACTTAATGATATGTGAATGGATATAATGCCTGAACTGAAATATGCATGCATATGGGATATGAATGAATGTATAAATGCATGAATGAATGTCATATATGAATGAATGAATCAATCAAAGGTATAAGTAAAATATAATGCATTGTAATGAATGTTAACATATATAATGTATAAAAGTATGTATGTAAATGTGCATGAATGTATATATCTATGTAACTATGTAAATATGCATGATGTAACATATGCCTATATATATAAATATGTATGTAATATGGATATGCATGTATGTATGAAGGTATGTATTTATATATATTATCTATTTTATATTATACATTGTTGTGGTTCACATTGTCTTATGATTGTGTGAGTGCTAGCCAAGGCTTGGTTAGGCCTAGTAAGACTTGTCAGACTTGTTTGGGCTAGGACTTGACCTAGTTGACCTAGTTTGACTAGTCTAGTTGACTAGAATTGACCAAGAGTTGACTTTAGTCCAGTTTGACCCCAAACTTTTTGTAGATGCATTGTTGCAGTCTGTTATATCATTTTAGACTTATGGTGACTTGTACTGTTCTATAGGAGACAGACACCACTCCTCGGACAGTAGATATTCTTCAGATACTCAGGATACAGGCGAGTATATTCTCTGATCTTTTCATACCCGTCTGGAACTATATTCTTGCTCTAGATTACTTTACTTGATGCTGACACGTATCTTCACGGATTAGTACTATATGGATCCTTTCCTGAGATGTTATCCCTCTACGGGTGCATCGGGTATTTTATGTTCATGTACTTTATTATGTGCATCAGGTACTCCCTGTACTCGTACTAGTTCATGTATTTACATGTTCTCATGTGCCTTTATGTACTATCATGTGCCTCATGTACTACTCATTACATGAGTTCACGTATCTTTAGCTGTATTCATGTGCCAATAACGTAACTTGAATGGATCCTTGTGTATTGATTGGGGCGTGTCACGCCCCAGAACCAGAATACTGGAGAGCGGGAGAATGACTCAGCCAGCTACGTATTACGGGTAGATGAATACCGTATAATACGATTAATGCTGTCTAACCAGACGAGGGGGTGCATACTACATGAAAGTCTTACTATGGTCACTTCACATCTATTGTCTCAATCATTCAAACAAGAAACAAAAAATAGAGAACATGTGAGAATAAGCAGTAAGGCATCCCAAACGCTCAGTCAAAATGTTCTTGAGATCTGGCTTTATAAAACATAGCCAGATGGTATAGTAACATATACACCATTGTTATCAGCTGCAGTCTGACTTAATTACAATTATGCAAAGGTAAGCGCAAGACAATCCGACTAACATGTCGGTGCCAAACGGCTAAGTATGAAGTAAATAACAAAACGAGCGGTGGAGTAAGGGACCCACTCGAGTCCTCCTGCGATCATTTCCCTAGTATTGACCATCTTGGAGGTAGAAGTAAGCTGGATCCTCGAGGACTGACTCTAAATCTGGCTATACAAAACCAGAGAGGTTAGACCTCTAATAGCAAGTACCACAAGGGAGCACGATATGAAGGATTAAACCAGTAAGTAAGAGAATATAATAATAGATCTCTGCTTTCCACTAGGATTCACATAACATCACGACACTTCGAACCAACCTCCCAACCAAACAAGGACAGAAGTTGGCCCGTCATGTCCTGACATTCTGATCATCTCAGTTAGGCAACAGAGTAGGTACAGTACACAAACAAATCATCTTGAACGGCCAATCAAATCGTACGGCTTGCTATTGTGAGTCCTAAGTTACCTTGAAATCATGCAAATAGGGATTCCTCAGTTCTTACTATGTGCGAGCAAGGCTAGTCTATCCAATCAATCAATTGTGCCAATCATGTAATTAGACGAGTTCCAGCGGGACGCCCGCCGTTAATATATCATGTACAATTTAATAATATAAGCAGATACCGTTCCCTGCCCGTGTGACAGATTTACAGTATCTGTGGGAACCAGCCGGCCTGTCGGGCACTTAATAGTCCCAAGAGGGCTGCCATGTAAGAACTCGGGAATCCATTCTCTCCATGCAATCATTATTTTAACTTAATTGTCTCTACGTTGAGTGAAATCCCATGCCGTGGATCATGGTCATTCAAATGAGTACTTTCGTACGGGGTACGATATGCACAACTCTGCAACGTTACCCGTGCGGTTAGGTTGTAGGTCTTACATAGCGTAATGCAACAATCAAACTAACCACGAAATAATCATGCCTTGACCATAAAGTACACATGCTATTTTTGTAAGATAAATAAATAACTAAATAAATAAATAAATAATTTGAAGCCTGCATGTGCCTGTATGCCAATATTCGGGATCGGCTAATCGATTACAATAGTTCATTACATGAACGTGTCTCATTCATTTAATTCAATAAGACGACTAGCCAGTCTCTTAGTTCCAACTAGGAACTCATGATCAATTATTAGTCAATGTCATAATCATTATCAATGGTGACAAGGCATGAAAATCAAATAGATTTCTACCATAGAAATAGGGGAGATAGAAACCCCATTGGAGATGGCCTAATAATAAAGAGTGAATATGGAAAATAGAAATTATAGAGAGGAGTCAAATTGATGGAGTTAGATGCTCTAATTATGCTAGACTTTATTCCCCGCCATAAAAGGGAAATGGACTGGGTAATACTGTAACAACTAGTACACGGACAAGAAGTGTATTTGTGTCAGAAGATTCACACTTCCACCTAGGGCTGTGCACATTTAAGTCAAACCGACCAAATCGAACCGAACCAAACCGAACCAATCGATTTTTAACCGAACCGATGGTTCGATCGGTTTGGTTCGACTACACATTTTTTAAAATCGATCGATTTGGTTCGGTTCAAGGTTTTATTATCCCAAAACCGATTAAAACCGAACCGAACCAAACCCTATATGAGTGTTAGATTATTAGGGTTGGGTTGGACCGGTTGGTGGGGGATACCGAGACTACTAGGCTGGTGTTAAATAATTGGGACTAAGCAGCAGTGAATGAAAAAAAAAGTGAAAACTTTTCTTCTCATTCTTATGTATAATTGTTGTGCACATTTTTATGTATGGTGATTATGACATAGGTCACTCTCATTCCATAATATGCATCTTCTTCATTGTACTGACTATTGAAATTTGAAATTGAATGGTTTATGCTAGGGGTTGTTGTTTGGCAGCGGTTGTTGCTTTTTTTTCAATTGAAGTTCCACAGTAGTTAATAAATTAGCCATACAAGACCACACAAAAGTTGATGGTAGTCCATTTTTTTTCCTATGATTGACAATGTTACTTCCAAATCAGATTAAGTCCATTTTTTCATGTGATTGACTAAAGTTCCACACCACAAAATAAGCAACAATACCTAAATTAATGGCAGTCCATTTTTTTCTGTGATCAAAACCGACCAAGTCGAACCAAACCAAACCGAACCAAGTCGGTCGGTTTTAAAATCGAACCGACCAATTGGTTGGTTTGGTTCGATTTTGATTATTTTCAAACCGACTAGCTTCGGTTCGACTTCGGTTGTGACCAAATAGGTCGACCACCGACCGATGCACATCCCTACTTCCACCCTAATTTCACAAATGAATAAAACTAGGATGCGTATGTATGGAATGTCAAGGAAGTTTCACACTTTCACCACAGTTGCGAACATCAAAACGGCACCTGAGAGGTAGTGATTACAATTAGACATGACCTACCATCATTCTTCTTACGTAGGTTTTGGGTCTGGTCTAAACGGGTCCATATGTATACGAACTGACCGCTTAACCGGTTAACATAAATTTAGATGAACATTCTTAGTTCCAACATCAAATTTTCTATAGAAAAAAAATACTATTTATATTATCTCTACTAAATAGATAATTTTTATCCATCTAATATACCTTGGTTTCAAAAAACATGGCTGAACATGTAGAAACAATTAAGTAAGCAATGAAACTTTATCCAAAAAAAGCACTATATAGTGAAACAAACAATTTTATCCAAAATAAAATAGATACGATTATCTAATATTTACATGTACTTAAATTTTGAGTAGCCTTAGTATTATGAATTTTGGTTTACAATAGAATGTTAATTTTTCTTATTTTTATATATATTAAAAAATATTAACTGGATTAAATTGGATAATATTTTAGATTATTACATATAAACATGCGAGAAAGAATACTATTCCAAATAAAGAGAGAATATGGAAGATATAAATCAGAAAGAGGAGGAAGTAAAACTAAACAAGTAAAACTGAATGAGTTTTACTTCTACCATGGTTTCACAAATGAACCAAACACTACAAGTGTTAAAGCTACCACATATATGTACTGGATGTAAGGAACTTTGGCACTTTTACTATTGTTTCAGGCATCCAGGCAATCCCTAAAGATAATGATTGCAATTAGACCCGACATACCAATCATTTTACTTACGTGGGTTTTGTGGTATGGTCTAAATGGGTCTATATGTAACATGTTGACCGCTTAATTGGTTAAAATAAATTTAGTGAGCAATCTTAGTTATGATATAAAAAATTAAAATAAAAAAAGCACTATTTATATCATCCATTCTAAGTAGAATATTTATTAAACACTATTTATATCATCTCTACTAAACAATATATTTCTATCACTCTAATAAATCTTGATTTTAGGAATTGTGGGTGAGCATGTAGAAACAATTAACTGACTAATGCAACTCTATAAAAAAAAACTATCTACACAAATTTATCCAAAATAAAATAACTATAATTATGTAATATTTACTTAATTTTAAAATTTGAGTAGTCTTAGTATTACGGATTTTGGTCTATAATGTTGATTTTTCTTACTTTTAGATTATTGTTAACCGGATTAAATTAGATAATATTGTATATATTACATATAATCATTAAAAAATACTAATAATAAAAAGTGAATATGGAAAAATAGAAATTAGAGAGAATAGAGTAAAACTGAAGGAGTTAGATGCTTCCATTATGCTGGACTTTATTTCTGCCATAAAAGGAAAATGAACTCGGTAATACTGTAACAAGTGGTTCTTGGACATTAAGTGTATTTATTCAGAAGATTCATACTTTTACCTCAATTTCACAAATGAATAAAACTAGGATGCGTATGTACGGGATGTCAAGACATTTTCACACTTTCATCACAGTTGCATATATCGAAACATTCCCTAAGAAGTAGTGATTACAATTAGACATGACCTACCAATCTTTCTTCTTACGTGGGTTTTGGGTTTGGTCTAAGCGGATCCATATGTATACGGGCTGACAGCTTAATCGGTTAACATAAATTTAGGTGAACATTCTTAGTTGCATTATCAATTTTCTTATAAAAAAAATTATTTATATTATCCCTAGTAAATAGATTATTGTATCCCTCTAATAAATCTTGGTTTCAGAAACCATGGGTGAACATGTAGAAATAATTAACTAAGTAATGAAACTATATCAAAGTAACAGTTATATATTCAGTAAAACAAACAAATATATCCAAAATAAAATAGATATGATTACCTAATATTTACTTATACTTGAAATTTGAGTAGCCTTAGTGTTATGAATTTTGGTTTACAATAGAATGTTGATTTTTCATATATATATATATATATATATATATATATATATATATATATATATATATATATATATATATATATATATATATAATTATTCATCGGATTAAATTTGATAATATTTTAGATTATTACATATAATCATGTAAGAAAGAATAATATTCATAATAAAGAGTGAATATGGAAGATTTACAAATCAAAAGAGGAGAGAGTAAAACTGAACGAGTTAAATTCTCCTCTTATTATGGACTTTATTACCCGTCATAAGAGGGAATTGAACTGAGTAATACTAGGGTAGGGCCAGGTGTTAATTGAATGGGTATATTCTCTACTAGAAGAAGTCTTATAAAACTGTTTCAAACTCTTCAATTTTTCCCATCTTAGCCTATTCCTATTGATTCTCCAAAAAAAGGTATTTTTCATTGCAATCATTACCTTTAGGAACTGTCTGGATGCCTCAAACTATAATGAAAGTGTCAAAGTTCCTTGGTATTCCGTACATCCCTTAATATTCCAAAAATCCTTGGTATTCCGTACAAAGTCCCTTGGTATTTCGTACATATAATGAATCTATTTTTTAGGTTCTATTAGTCCCTAAAGAAATTCTCAAAGGGTCTTGATCCAATTAACTCATTAATCATTACTTCCAAAAAGCCTACCAAAGATTCTTTTAGAAAATATTAACTCAAATAACTTATTTAGCATTTGATTATTTGGCCCAAAAAGAAAGTCCAATAACCCATTCTATTTATCTTCTAAATCTCCTCTTATTAATTTATTATCAAGGCCCAAATCCACTTATTATAACTAGGCTTACTTATACATATACATGTCATTTTACCAAAAACCTTATTTAAAGCCCATTTTGAAATTATTTATTAACTAAAACTAAAGCCCAAAAAGAATTTATGAATTTAATTGATAGCCCAACCATTAAAACATATTCCAATCTTATGGCCTTGGAGATGGACAATTGCTATGTGAGATGTAGAATTTTTTTAAAAGATTTTATATGTAGAAACTCTATGGTTGTGTGAAATTTTTTCTAAATAGATTTCTACCATAGAAATAGGGGAGATAGAAACCCCATTGGAGATGGCCTATAATAATAAAGAGTGAATATGGATAATAGAAATTATAGAGGGGAGTCAAGTTGAAGGAGTTAGATGCTCCAATTATGCTGGACTTTATTCTCCGCCATAAAAGGGAAACGAACTGGGTAATACTGTAACAACTGGTGCACGGACAAGAAGTGTATTTGTGTCAGGAGATTCACACTTCCACCCCAGTTTCACAAATGAATAAAACTAGGATGTGTATGTGTGGCATGTCAAGGAAGTTTCACACTTTCACCACAATTGCACACATCAAAACAGCACCTGAGAGGTAGTGATTACAATTAGACATAACCTACCAATCATTCTTCTTACGTAGATTTTGGGTCTGGTCTAAATGGGTCCATATGTTTACGAACTAATTGGTTAATCGGTTAACATAAATTTAGGTGAACATTCTTAGTTGCAATATCAAATTTGTTATAGAAAAAGTACTATTTATATCATTTTTGGTAAATAGATAATTTTTATCCATATAATAAACCTTGGTTTCAGAAAACTTGGCTGAGCAGGTAGAAACAATTAGCTAAGCAATGAAACTTTATCAAAATAACTATTTAGTGAAACAAAGAAATTTATCCAAAATAAATTAGATATCATTATCTAATATTTACATGTACTTAAAATTTGAGTAGACTTAGTATTATGAATTTTGGTTTACAATAGAATGCTAATTTTTCTTATTTTTATATATACTAAAAATTATTAACTGGAATAAATTAGATAATATTTTAGATTATTACATATAAACATGTCAGGAATAATAATATTGATAGTAAAGACAGAGTATGGAAGGTATAAATCATAAAGAGGAGAGAGTAAAACTAAACAAGTAAAACTGAATGAGTTTTACACTTCCACCCTAGTTTCACAAATGAACCAAACACTACAAGTGTTAAAGATACCACACATATTTACGAGATGTAAGGAACTTTGACACTTTTACTATTTTCAGGCATCCAAACAGTTCCTAAAGATAATGATTACAATTAGACCCGACATACCAATCATTTTACTTATGTGGGGTGTGTGGTCTGGTCTAAATGGGCATATGTAATAGGTTGACCGCTTAATTGGTTAACATAAATTTAGTGAATATTCTTAGCTGTGATATAAAAATTTTAAATAAAAAACACTATTTATATCATCCAGTAGAATATTTGTTAAATACTATTTATATCATCTCTAGTAAACATTATATTTCTATCTCTTTAATAAATCTTGATTTCAGGAATTGTGGGTGAGCATGTAGAAACAATTAACTGACTAATGAAACTATATGAACAAAAAAAACTATCTACACAAATTTGTCCAAAATAAAAATAACTATAATTATGTAATATTTAATTAATTTTAATCTTTTAGTACTAGTATTACATATTTTGGTCTATAACATTGATGTTCCTTATTTTTAGATTATAGATTGTTAACAGGGTTAAATTAGATAATATTATAGTTATTACATAAAATCATTGAAAAGTAATAGTATTAATAATAAAGAGTGAATATGGAAAAATAAAAATTAGAGCGAAGAGAGTAAAATTGAAGGAGTTAGATGCTTCGATTATGCTGGACTTTATTTCCGCCATAAAAGGAAAATGAACTCGGTAATACTGTAACAACTTATGCATGGACATGAAGTGTATTTGTTCAAAAGATTCATACTTCTACCTCAATTTCACAAATGAATAAAACTTGGATGAGTATGTACGGGATATCAAGATATTCTCACACTTTTATCGCAGTTGCATACATCAAAACAACCCACGAGAAGTTGTGATTACAATTAGACATGACATGTCAATCATTCTTCTTACGTGGGTTTTGGGTTCGGTCTAAACGAATCCATATGTATACGGGCTGACAGCTTAATCGGTTAACAAAAATTCAGGTAAAAATTCTTAGTTGCAATGTCAAATTTGTATAGGAAAAAAACTATTTATATCATCTCTAAATAGATGATTGTATCCCTCTAGTTTTAGAACTAGTGAGTGAACAGGTAGAAACAATTAACTAAGTAATGAAAATCTATCAAAATATAGTTTTATAGTGATTCAGTGAAACAAACAAATGGATCCAAAATAAAATAGATATGATTATCTCTTATTTACTTATACTTAAAATTTGAGTAGCCTTAATCGTATGAATTTTTGGTTTATAATAGAATGTTAATTATATATATATATATATATATATATTCAAAACACTCCCCATTTTATTCCATCAAGCTGAGAAAACTGTACAAGTATACCAGAAGGCGCAAAATGTCAAAGCCTATACACGTATACTAACAAAAGCAGGGGAGAAAGGGAGGCCAATCGGGAGGCCAATCGGCTAATCCAGGGATAGGAGAGAGTTCCAGAAGTTCGCCTGGCCGTGAAGACAGAGGGATCTCCGCTTGCTGCACTGCCTAATGGTCTCCCCAATAAGATGGTCTGAGGAGTACTGATACTGAAGGCCTTTATATCTCGCCTTGTTGTGATTCTTCCATATTACTCACGTAGCAGCAGCTGCTACGATCTGGTGGCCGTGGGCACTACTAAAATACAACGATTTAGCGACGACCATATCCGTCGCCAAACCATCGCTAGATTAAAGTACCGACGGATACCGGCTGAAAACATCCGTCGGGAATAACCTCGTCGCTAAAATAGGTTCGTCGCTAGTACGTCGCTCACCGACTATTTAGCGACGGATTATCGTTGGATGCGTCAACACATTTAGCGACGGCTAGCCGACGATTTTCTGTCAACTTCGACAGTTTAAAACTTTAATGTAGCAACATTTAGCGACGGATATGCCGTCGCTAAAATGTCATTAAACGCGTATCAGAGGGTTTCTGATACATAAAATATGTCGCTAATTCGCCGCTAATCCGTCACAAACCTCGTCGGATTAGCGGCGGGTTAGCGACGGATATTCCGTCGACCTGCTCCTGGAAATATTGCATAATTCCAGGACCTTGGCGACGGATTATCCATCGGGGTTTAGTCGCCCATCCGTCGCTAACTGGAATCCCCCAGTTAGCGACGGATAATCCGTCAAAAATTGGCCGCCAGTCCGTCGATAGCTGAGAATATTTTGAAAAAAATAGCATAAAGCTGGACATTCCCAATATACATAATTCCAATATAACAAACACACAAATAATCCCAAGCAATTCTAATATACACAACATAAATATTCCAATATACAAAATACACAAACAATTCCTATACACAACTATCCCAAGCATTCAAATTGTTCACAAAAACACATAAATATTCAATATTTAAACACAAATATTCAATATTCAATAAAAAAGAAAATCGACTTTGGCCTCAGGAAAGACCGCAAGTCAGACGATGAATCCTCACAGCCATGGATCATAGTTGCTTTGAGGCATGTACCATTCTATCAGCCACTTTGCATACGAAGGCTCAATCTGGTTGAGGTCTTCTGTAGGGACAGGAGGGTCGGTCCCGATGCTACAACTCTCTGACGGTGGCTCCTCCTTAACTTCAACCTTGGGAGCAATCCCTTCTCTGATGGTCATCGGCTCTTCCTTGACCTCGACCTTTGGTAACACCTCCTCCTTAACAGTCACCGGCTCTTGTTTGACGACGGGGACTTTTTCCGTGTCGACCTCCAAGGGTTCCTTGCCTCGGCTCCTTCCTCGGCTAGCAGTACCACCTCGGAGAGACTTGGGAGCCATCTCCCTGACAACATAAATTTTTATATAGGGTAAAGAAATTTACTCAAATTATAAAAAAAAATAAGAAGTTTATCAAAATTTTTAGCCACATATGATATCCACCACCTTGGGGAGTCTTGGGAGCCTTCTCCTCTCCTCCATCATGGCTCTGGACCCATCTGCTCCTCCCTACTTCCCTTCACTTATTTGACTCTCTCAGCCACATATGATATCCAGCTCAAGCGTAGAGTCGGGGGAGAAGAAGTGGGCAGGAAGAGGAGGGGGAACCAGCACAGCCGGCGGCATGACCTGGAGGAAGTACAGAGGTTTTCCTGGAGGTGCTGACAATTTTCCCAGGATGGATTCCTTCGGCCGACTCTACACTTGCTCCTCAACACCATCCTGGGAAAATTGCCAGCACCTCCAGCAAAACCTCTGTACTTCCTCTAGGTCATGCCGCCGGCTGTGCTGGTTCTCCCTCCTCTTCCTGCCCACTTCTTCTCCCCCGACTCTACACTTGAGCTGGATATCATATGTGGCTGAGAGAGTCAAATAAGATGAAGGGAAGTAGGGAGGAGCAGATGGGTCCAGAGCATGGATAGAAGAGAACTAGAAAGCACTGAACCTTCCTGTTGTGAGAACTGTAAAGAGTGAGAAATGAGAGGGGGGGTTTTGATTTTTTAGTTCATCATCATTAGAGGGAGCAGCACTGAAAAAGTTGTGACGTTGGAAACATGAGAGAGTAAAAATCTGTATCACAAGACTAACAGAATTACTATGTAATCATGTACTCACCAATAACCGAATGTAACTGGAAATCTTTCATAATTCATTCTAGCATACATTAATGTGAATCATCCATGTTACGTACATATGGTGTGGTATATGTTTTTATCGAATCTAGTATCAGAAGGATATAACAGAATCAAGATGAACTCACATAATATAATACTAAAACATCATCTACTACTATATAAGATATTATGATAGATTATCGTATCATCATTGCCGAGGGATGAGGGTCGAAGGACAGTCAACTTTATCTACGGCTACATAGTTTCTGTCTCGCCAGTCGAATGGCTACAGGGACTATGTCCTGATCACCATGTCGTACCGTAGATTAATGTAAATGGAGCTGGAGCTGGAGCCAAAATACATAATCCAAAATATAAAATACAGAATCCAATCCCTGGGTTCGTCGAAAATACAAAAAACAAAGATTGACACACAGTTCTAATTCATATGTGTTTTAAGTGTGAGAACGGATGGCTCAGAACACAACCCAAAATTTATTCTAGCATACATTAGTGTGAATTATCTATGTTCTGTACATATGGTATAGTATACGTTCTTATCGAATCTAGTATCTAGTATCTGAAGAATGTAACAGATTCAAGATGAACTTACATAATGTAATACTAAAACATCATCTACTACTATATAAGATATAGTGATAGGTTGTCGTATCATCATTGCCGAGGGATGAGGGTCGAAGGACAGTCAACTTTATCTACGGCTACATAGTTTCTGTCTCTCCGATTGAATGGCTGCAGGGACTATGTCCTGATCACCATGTCGTACCGTAGATTAATGCAAATGGAGATGGAGCTGGAGCCAAAATACAGAATCCAAAATACAAAATATAGAATCCAATCCCTGGGTTCGTCGAAAATACAAAAACAAAGATTGACACACAGTTCTAATTCATATGTGTTTTAAGTGTGAGAATAGATGGCTCAGAACACAACCCAACCGGAGAGGATACTCTGAGAGATCCATCTGAGTAGGACGTATACGCTAAGAGATCAGCTTTACAAAAATGATATCAGTAGTGGGATTGAGTGTTGGAGGAGATATTATCAGAGTATACGTCCTACTCAGATGGGTCTCTCACCATTACTATTTTTTTCTGACAGCATGGTGGATGTGCTCCGTCAACAGATTCTTGCTTCGAGCCAAAACTTTGCCCCGAAGCTCAAGTGGACATCCTTCATGTAGAGCTCGAGTGAGAGGTTCCTGACAGCATGGTGGCCTCCTTTGTCAAAGGATTCTTGTTGAACAAGAATCCTTTGACAAAGGAGGCCACCATGCTGTCAGGAACCTCTCACTCGAGCTCTACACGAAGGATGTCTACTTGAGCTTTGGGGTAAAGTTTTGGCTCGGAGCAAGAATCTGTTGGCGGATCACATCCACCATGCTGTCAGAAAAAAATAGTAATTATGAGAGACCCATCTGAGTAGGACGTATACTCTGATAATATCTCTTCCAACACTCAATCCCACTACTGATATTATTCTTGTAAATATGATCTCTTAGAGTATACGTCCTACTCAGATGGATCTCTCAGAGTATCCTCTCTGGTTGGTTGTCGTATCATCATTGCCGAGGGATGAGGGTCGGAGTACAGTCAACTTCATCTACGGCTACATAGTTTTTGCCTCGCCAGTCGAATGGCTGCAGGGACTATGTCCTGATCACCATGTCGTAGTCCAATACAATCCAGAGATTGACACAATACTAATTCATATATGTAGTCCAATACAAATAGTCTAATACAAAAACACTCAAATACAAGTAGTCCAATACAAATAAGTTCAGTAATAGCTAATGAGAACCACGCAGCTCACGCAAACGCTCATAGATACGATCACGCAACCACCTCGAATAAGTGGGATCAACGGCGTTAGGAGAGATGTAGTCCCTTGTAAGTACTGCATGAATAGAACTCCCGGTCTCACTAGCTACCGGTGCTGGATGAAAAGAACTCCCGGTCTCACTAGCTACCGGTGCCACTTTCTTCTTAACAGTAGGAGGAGCCACCTCAGTATTCAGTATTTCCCTCAAACGACGTGCCGCTCCTCGGATCATGGGTGCCATCTGGTAAGATCGATATTCACAAATAATATAATTATAACATAAGCAAGCTAACTAAAGGAACCATTATATCGTTTGAGTACATTTTCGAAAGCAGATAAAAGACAGAATATTCGATTTTTTGCCAAGTGTGAGAATGGATGGCTCAGAACACAACCCAAAATTCAATCTAGCATACATTAGAGTGAATCATCTATGTTCTGTACATATGGTGTAGTATATGTTCTT
Organism: Iris pallida; assembly: GCA_029216955.1. Classification (NCBI taxonomy): domain Eukaryota; kingdom Viridiplantae; phylum Streptophyta; class Magnoliopsida; order Asparagales; family Iridaceae; genus Iris; species Iris pallida. The sequence continues at coordinate 37,583,639 of JANAVB010007399.1, forward strand.
ATCGTATCTAGTATCTTAAGAATGTAACAGAATCAAGATGAACTCACATAATGTAATACTAAGACATCATCTACTACTATATAAGATATATTGATAGGTTGTCATATCATCATTGCCGAGGGATGATGGTCGGAGGACAGTCACGTTTATCTACGGCTACATAGTTTCTACCTCGCCAGTCGAATGGCTGCAGGGACTATGTCGGAGGACAGTCAACTTTATTAATAGTTATTTGTTTTTCGATACCAAAAAATCCGATACTCCGATCCGAAACCACCAATATTATCGATACCCCCGATGCCGATACTCATAGGGATAGTCCGATACCGATACCGGAACATGTCAAACTTTATCATTATCGGACAGTATCGGACAGTATCAGATCGGTATCGGTCAACATCGGGTATCGGTCAGTATCGGAGCGGGACATGCCAAATTATACCGATATCGGTCAGTATAGGTGTAGCTCCCCTTCCCGAAAATTTTAAAATATTTTATTATTATTTACTTTATTGAATTTTTGTTACTACTACTACTATTATTATTATTATTATTATTATTATTATTATTATTATTATTATTATTATTATTATTATTATTATTATTATTATTATTTTCAATGTTATTGTGGTTACTATTATATAATACTACTTTATCATTGTTGGTTATATTATCTTCGTCAAAAAAAATGTTCTTAATATATATATATATATATATATATATATATATATATATATATATATATATATATATATATATATATATATATATATATATATTCATATTTATAAAATAAGCCATAATCTAGGAATAGATGATAATATTGGTATTTTAATTAGATTT
>JANAVB010007399.1:37586981-37636981 GCA_029216955.1 Iris pallida
ACTGCAAAGTAGACTGTGTAGACCGCGATTATTTTTGCATTTGAAACTGTGTAGATCATGATTATTAATTTGTAGACAATGTTTCTTTATTTCAATATTTACTGTAGACAGTGTAACTTTAGACAGTGTAGACAGTGTAACTTTAGACAGTGTAACTTCAGACAGTGTAGACAGTGTAACTTTAGACAGTGTAACTTTAGACAGTGTAGACAGTGTCGCATAATTGTCCCGAGATCGATCACATATCAAAGATACTTCTAACAGTTGGGAAGAGTATTTTGTGTCTATTTATTTACTATTGATTTTCTGTATTTCCTGTTTATTTTCAAAACTCATGATTGATGTCTAACCTTTGTTTTATAGTCATTTTCTTTATTGAGATTGCATTCAGTGAATTGTGCTCGTTCCATTCCTGACTGGAAACCATATTTTTCAGGTTAGCCGTGAATTCACTTAGCATAGGAGATACGGGGGTACTTGCAGACAAAAGTCTAGAGACTAGCTAGATAGTTGAGTTGTAGGCATTCATTTATTTGTACAAGTTTATATTTTCTACAAATGTAAAACTTGTGATCTTTGTAAATTAAATTAGTTTCTGTGAATGAGCATTGGATTACTTGTGATTTGATCTTCATGGCCGTGACAGCGTTCTACTGCCGACACTGCGGCGTTGGCTGGCTTGGACACGTCTCGTATCCGTAAAAAAAAAACTGGTGCGGGTCGTGACAAGTTTTTGTGGTGGCCCATGCAGGTCAGTTTTCGCAAATAATGCGAACTCGTGATAGTACTTAAGTTAGCTGTACTATTGCGAGCCTGCGACAAGGAAATTCTCATCCACGAATTAGGATTAATTTAATTTACGAGAATGACTAGGACTAGGAGTCCCTCATACAAATTTACCGATGGGTAGTTTAGGCCATGCAATGTAGATAAGGAGTTATTAATTTTGATAGTTTATCAGATCTCCATAGGTACACTATTATCTCTTGATAGGACGATATGATCTAATGTGGATAGATTAATCACTTGGTGAGACCAGGGCTTCCTAGGATTAATATTCTAACCTAGATGAATTATTTAATTCTTTCTCTTTGCCTCTTAGATATCATCCTCATATCTTAGTCAAATTGCCTATTTAGTTCCTATTTTTGCCCTAAGAGTTATTATTTTTATGATATCCATAGATGAACCGCAAGTTAGTTTCGATTCAAAGTTTCCTTCAAAGGTTTGAATACACATAGAATAGGTACTAGAAGGGTTGTAATTCTTTGTCTTCAGTTATTCCCTCCCTGTTCAACCTTTTATTTTAAAGATTGTGACTGATAGGACAAATATTTATGCCTTATTACATAGTCGACTCGCTTGAATCTCTAGAAACTCATGAACTTTTACATATATAGTTAAAGGTATATTAGTTAACTCATAATGGCAGGACCGCAGCGCACTGTCACCATTTAATTAAATTATAGAGACCATAGATTTACCGTAGCCAGCAGCGCACTGGCGAGGCACGACCCCTAGAGTTGGAATTAGTTTAAGAAAATATAGGTGATGGGATATTGCTAAAACTATGGCTAGTGGTACTCTCTTGATCGTAGTTACCCTTGAGCCAATATTGGATAGAGTTAAGAAGTGTTCGATTTTGTATCATGTTTGAGTTACGAAACCAAGGGATTACCACAGCCAGAGTATACGGACAAGACGTAAACCTTGGCGAGATGACTTCAAACATGATTACAAGTTTAGGATACCATAGAGGATAGAAAAATGCCATGTATGTGCCGTAAGATCCGAAGCCAATACTAATAGAAGTTTTATAAGTTGGGTAGCGTGTCTTCCGACCTAGCATTCTGTGGTCCTTGTAATCTATTGACGAGGTAGTTGATTGACGCTAACAGGCTTAACTAGAATATAAAATGCAGAGGTCCACAATCCATTAGTCGACCAAGGCCTTGGATAAGAAGATAGTGGGAAGACTGTATAAGCAAGAACAACGGGTAAGGTTTTGACTCTCACAAACTCGAACTACTTGTTCCTTCTTTCAAAAATCTCGTGTACTTGCATTTTGACCCTCTTGACCAATGCTGCTATTACAGCCTAGTTTTTGCAAGCTTACTCTTTTATCGAGCTTGATTCAAGACATACGTTAATTAGGGACGCCCGTTAACATATTGTCTAATCAGAATCATTATATCACGGTCTGATCAACCATGATGCATTTGGTTCGCTTTTAATTTAATTATCCTACGTGGATTGGGATATAGATGTGTCTAGGATCTCATCCGCGACTGCTTTGACAATTCCTCTTGAATTAAATATTCGCCCTTGAATCATGTAATTGTGTTCAGTGACATCTCTCTTGAACTCTTTATTGTTTCGTCTTCACTGATTAGAAAGACGAAAGCTCGTAATTAATAGATAGATACAGGGTATTCCCATGGCCATGATGGTTGTATACATAAGGGTAACTACCATCGGCCAGCCAGGTGATTAGAACCTTGCTTTAAGTTACTCGTCCCCTTTTCGACCCTAACCCTACTATCACGATCTTCTGGTCATTGGAGTCCGAGAATGATCAGGATCTTTCCCCTTGACCAAATGCCAACCTAGGAGACTACCTATTCTCCAGAGACCAAATGTTGTGAGCCTCAAATCATTTGTTCGAAGCTTACTCCAATTAGGATCCTTGTGACAATAGTCTGGCAGGTTTGATCCCAATAGAAATTCATGACTCAGGTGTTAGAAATCTTTTCATATGATGTACCTTAGAGCTGGTTACCCCGTCAATAACTATTGTATACTATGGATGTGTATGTTCCTCTATTTTATCGACCGTGTGTCATTGTACACACTCATTTCCCATTTTATCGAGGAACGATCTTTGAGTTGACTTACATCTACCATATTCCGATACGTCGTGCCTTATTCTCTACCAACAAGAGTCGAGGTACACTATCCGGACTTTGGGAACCCTCTAACCTCATTATTCCTAAAACCCTGTCCTAGCTTCTAAGGTGGGTAGACCGTAAGCCTTCTAAAATTTAGGATATACAAAGATTACCGATTGATTAGAATAATTTTTCCCATTAGAATGATAGTTAGTGCCCCATGGACTCCCACTTTCCATTTAGATCATTTTGTGTCCCCGGCCGTGTCATTAATATTTGGAGCACGTGACCAGCTGTTGCCTTCCAATAAATTTCATATACGAGATCTGGACGAGTCCATCTTCATCCAGGTATATCATGTCCCACTCAAACCCGTCCCCTTGTACTCTATTTTTGTGCTATGACTTTCAGGTTAAAAGGATTAGCTACAACCCTTACCATAGTAACCGGTATACTTCCCGACTTCCTCTAGAGCCTCAACCTTGACTCAATTCCTTCGACCCAATATGTGGTGGTGATCTACCCGAAGTCCACTACGCACATGCCACTAGTGTGCCACTTGATAGGGACCTCTTGTGCTACTTAAACACAAAATTCGTCGAAGGCACAATTTAGGTTTTTCAACCTAGCTAACCAACCTGATTAGCAACTGACGCAAGCACTTGGAAGGAATCCTATTCTAGGTTACCCTAACCTAGTAGACATAGTGTTATCCTGGGATCTTTTCAGTCCATATAGATTAAAATCCAAGGTTCATCCAATCAATGAGGGATGTCCAATCAGGAAGCCCATTAAGCCCTAGTGAAACCCATCCGTGCATACCACTATTTTTGGACTATAAAATCGAGCTATTTGAAATCGGTCCATATACATATTATGTAGTCTCCACCCCTTAGGATGTGGTGTCATTCGTAAACCTTATTCCATCTACCTGGACATCGCGATACGACCTTGTATTGCATTTATATTCCTTGCCCGTGTGCTTAAATAACCACAGAAAAGATCACAATCTGGATTTCTCAAACTCTATTCCATTTTGGAACCTTGTTTAGAACTTCGAGAATGGAACTTCTGTATTGCGCGGATTACAAGCTCTCCTAAAGAACGAATGATTCTTAGATTTAGCCAGTGACTAGACTAGAGTAGCCCAATCTAGCAAATAAGTCAACGGTCCATAAACATTCTTTTCTATCTGTACCATTAGATATACGTTACCGCTCTTGAAATTTTACATTTGCTCTTGGTGATTCTTCCTTATCTTCTATTCCTTCCTATTGTAGAGTGACGAAACAGAAGGGGGGGCGACCCCTTGAACCCGAGTCCATCCTAATGCTAACCCAGAACCCAGGAATCCCACCCAGCCTCACAGACTTTCCCCAAGCCCATGAAAACCCGACCAAGCTCAGACCGAGCCCCTGTTACTCGAACCCATGCGTTTATATAGAGAACGATATCCGCGGAGATTTCTCATCGAAACCCTAAGGGAACCTCGTGCCACCCTTCCTCCCACCTGGGCGCACCCCGCGTGCATGTGCGTGCCGCCAAGGGCACGCCGTCGGCCGGCCAGGCCGCCGTGGACAGCGAGCAAGCACCGAGGAAAACGGCAGCAGCCGCACAGCGGGAACCCCACCCTCTCGACGTGTTTCCAACATCATCGAGCAATCATTTCTCGAACCGATTCCTCAGGTACATCCCAAACCTATTCGACTTTGAACCCTAATGATTAGTTTGATTTATATCAGCGGAGATTTCGAGATAAATCAGCTCGAAATCAACGAAAAAATCGGACCCGAAATAGGACAAGGAAAAGTCCCAGGTACCCGTGTTTAGGAACAGTTTTCCATCAACCTAGCAGAAATTTTAGGAAACTATTTGAAGACAGTCCTAGACAACCTATAGGGCTCCGAATCCCTTTTTACGAAATTTGATTTCGTCGACTACGTGTCGAGAAATCAAATCCCAAAAGTTAGATAAAACCTGTTTTAAAATATTAAAATCTTTAGAAATTCTCTCGATACGACGTGCGTCCCGCCATTCCGGGACACGTGGTCGCGAACCGAAAGCATCGAAAGCTGCATAAGGGCTTCGTAGTCGTGTGGGCTTTGGCGGAATTCAAATTGGTCGCGTGTGCGCGACGAATTTGATGCGTATCCGTCGAAAATCCCCGTATCGTGCACTTTGCAAACTGTTTAATTACTTTGTGCACGCTCGTCAGATCGAGACGAAACTTGTGCCAGCATGACCGTATCATTTTTTTGGTCCTATATGCCAAGTTTGGTCTGATTCTGAGACAACTGATAAAATCGTCGTTTTGCGGGCCCCACGGTCCCACTCAACGGGCAATTTTGTGCACGGTCCGCCGGAATCCAACTTTGGACATACGGTTGGGTTCGTATCGAAAAACCGGATCCGTAGACATGTAGTTTGATGACTTTAGAGACCGTTGACTCTGGCACACTTTTTGGTGCAAAACGGGTCCAACGGCGGATATCGTTTTGGCCCGAAATTACCGTTTTGCTTCTGTGTCCAGAATTGGACTTAAGGACAGGCGATCTTAACTAATTGGACTATTCTGAGGTCATTGGTATTTTCTATTTCAGCTTCATGGGACTGTTGTGCGGGTTTTGACTATTGGGGCATATTGAGTGATTTGGATCATCGGTTTCACCAGCACAGGACCACAGACGAGTACAGTTTATTGTCTGCATTTCTATATTGATTTTTACTATATTTCATTGATTGGCCATTGGTTATGTGATTATTTTCTAGTATAAATTGTTGAGTCGGGAATGAGAAGTACCAACGATGTGTGATCTGACCTTAGACAGTATAGACAGTGATTTATTATTGCAAAGTAGACAGTGTAGACTGTGATTTATTTATTGCAAAGTAGACAGTGTAGACCGTGATTATTATTTCATTTGAAACTGTGTAGATCATGATTATTAATTTGTAGACAATGTTTCTTTATTTCAATATTTGCTGTAGACACTATAACTTTAGACAGTGTAGACAGTGTAACTTTAGACAGTGTAGACAGTGTAACTTTAGACAGTGTAACTTTAGACAGTGTAGACAGTGTCGCATAATTGTCCTGAGATCGATCACATATCAAAGGTACTACTAACAGTTGGGGAGAGTATTTTGTGCCTATTTATTTACTATTGGTTTTCTGTATTTCCTGTTTATTTTTAAAACTCATGATTGATGTCTAACCTTTATTTTATAGTCATTTTTTTATTGAGATTGCATTCAGTAAATTTTGCTCGTTCCATTCCTGACTGGAAACCATATTTTTCAGGTTAGCCGTGGATTCACTTAGCATGGGAGATACGGGGGTACTTGTAGACAAAAGTCTAGAGACTAGCTAGATAGTTGAGTTGTAGGCATTCATTTATTTGTACAAGTTTATATTTTCTACAAATGTAAAACTTGTGATCTTTGTAAATTAAATTAGTTTCTGTGAATGAGCAATGGATTATCTGTGATTTGATCTTCATGGCCGTGACAGCGTTCTACCGCCGACACTGCGGCGTAGGCAGGCTTGGACACTTCTCGCATCCGTAAAAAAAAATCGGGTGCAGGTCGTGACAATAGGTCCGATACCGATTCCGATTTCGATATCGATTTCGATACCCCCTCCCCCGATTCGATACTTATAGGATTGGTCCGATCCGAAACCACCTATACCCCCTCCCCCGATCCGATACTCCGATTCGAAACCACCGATACTCATAGGAATGGTCCGATCCGAAACAACCGATACTCCCCCACCCCCTCTCCTACCTCGCCGGATAGCAAACCCCCCTCCCCCTCCCATAGCCCCCCCCCCGACAGCAAACCCCCACCCCACCACCTCCTCTTCCCCCCGAAAGCAAACACCCACCCCCTCCCCCTCACCACCCAACAGCAAACCCTAAACCCTACCCCTGGCCCCCGCACCCAACACCATCTACCCCCCGCCCCCTCCCTCCCCCATCGACGTCGGCCCCCGCGACATCCGGCCCACCCCCCACGCGACAGCCGGCCTACCCCCCCCACACGAAACCCTATCCCGGCTTGCCCCGAAACCCTAAACCCTACCATACCCCCTGCCCTCAACAACCTCCCCCGCCCCCACTCCCTCCTCCCACCCCGCCGGCCCGAGCGACAACCGACCCCCCATGCACCAAACCGAAACCCTAAACAGAGAGAGAGAGAGAGCATACCTGAGAGAGCGATATCCCGTCGGAGAGAGCTTCGTCGAAAAATGGAACCCGTCGGAGAGAGCTCGCCGGAGAGAGAGAGAGAGAGAGAGAGAGAGAGAGAGGGTAGGAAGAGAGTTTTTTGGAGGGAATGAAAAATTTTCCCATCCCCCGTCGGTTCAATTTAAGTTAGGTTACAGTATTTAGCGATGGATTACCGACGGATATATCCGTCGGTAGGTAGTCGATAAATACCAACTAGATTATCGACGGAACGTCCGTCGCCACATAGATGCTAATTTAGCGTGCCATTTTTTTTCATATTTTGCCGACACAATGTGCGACATATTAACGACGGACTTGAATCCATCGCTAAAGCTTCGTCAAGTCACAAGGTAGCAAGTCACAAGATAGTTGCGAGGCCGTCGCTAGGGCCGACGGATACTATCCGTCGCTAATCTTACGTCGCCAAATTGCTGTATTTTAGTTGTGGGGACGTAGAACCCCATGCCACTACAAGGACGTCGAAGCACCCGCCCCCGGGACCATCCTGCATCGTTGGGAAAGAATACTCCACACGTTGCCCGAAAGTTCTCCTTGACAGAAGATGTGGTCTACCATTTTCGCTTGACGATCCGTGCAGCATGTGCACACGGACGCAAGGCTGTACCCAATAGTGTTGAGCATGTTATCGATGGGGAGGATTTTGCGAAGGGCTCTCCAAATGATGAAGGACCACTTCTTAGGGATGAATGTCTTCTAGATGGGAGCAATACCAGGAGAGGGCACCGCATTACCTTGGACCAGTCTCCTGGCCGATCTGACCGAGAAGGACCCCGTGGCATCGATCGACCACCGAAACTCGTCGGCGTCGGATCCGATCGTCAAACTGCAACGATGGATGCACTCGACCGCCTGAGGCCCGGTCCAATCCCGAATTTTGATCCAATTCCATTTTTTACCAATGGGGTCCCACATGTCCTTGATCTTGCAGTTCCTGTGGGCTTCTAAGAGGATGGAAAGCAAGGTGTCACCAACCCACCATTCTTGAAATGCCAATGATTCTCCGTCTCCTACCCGAAGACTTACCACAGGATCGGCGAGAGAGCGCTTGACGAGCATGCGTCGCCACGCCGCTGAGGATCTGCTATTAGAGATTGCAATCGACTGATGGATGTGCTTGAAGTATCTAGCCTTCATGAACCTGGTCCATAAGTTCTGAGCTGTGCAGAGCTTCCACCACAGTTTTATTGAGAATGCTTGAACTATGTGGGAGAGTTTGGTGAATCCCAGGCCCCCCTCCTCGGTAGGACACGCCATGGTATCCCAACTCGTACAATGGTGCTTGTAATGGCCATTAGTGTACCCCCAAAAGAAGTTGCTAAAGATGCTCTCGATCGAAAAAAGAAATTTCTTGGGGGGGGGAGCAGGCTGCAAAGGTGTAGATGGGAATGGAAGTGAGGACATGCTTGATAAGGATCATCTTGTCCCCTGGGGATAGAGTGGCGTTGTGCCATCCTTCAACTTTTTTCCTGATACGGTTGGTAAGGTCCTCAAAGATTCATGCGTTGGATCTCCCGTACAGTAGGGGATAACCAAGATAGTAAAAAAAGGGGTGCTTGATGGGGATGGAGGTGGTGTTGGAGAGAACGGCCGCGTGCTCTCTCTTGATATTGTGGTGGGCGTAGATGACACCTTTATTCGAGTTGACCCTCTGGCCCGAGCACCTGGCGTATCTCTGGAGAGTGTTGTGGACGACATCTACCGACCCAACGTCCCCGGCTGAGAAAATAAGGATATCGTCAACAAATGCCAGGTGTGTGATTATCGGGCAGCCGCTGGCAGTATGATAGTGGTGGAAGTTCGTAGAGCGGGCCATCTTGTTAAGGTTCCTGCTCAAGGCTTCCGCCGTAATGATGAAGATGGTGGAGGAAAGCAGATCTCCTTGCCTAACCTCGCAGCTCAATTTAAAGAATCCGACGGCCTGATCGTTGATAACCGTTGAAAACCAGGAGTTGCTGATCGATCTCCACACGATGTTGGTCCATGTTTCAGAGAATCCGAAAGCTCTGAAAACTCAGATCATGAATTTTCAATCCATCCTGTCGTACGTTTCTCCATGTCCAGTTTGATAGCAATATTGCCCCTCTTGCTAGGAGCTTCATGCAGGTAATTAAATCTTGGGCCAGCATGATGTTATCCTGGATATTTCTACCGCGGACAAAACCACTCTGCTCCTCGGAGATGATCTTGGAAAGGAGACTAGACATGCGGGAAGCCACGATCTTGGATATGATCTTGTTGGTGAAGGTGCAAAGACTGATGGGACGGAAGTCGCAGAATATTTCCGGGTTTTCTTTCTTTGGGATAAGGATTAGGTTGATGCTCGAGATGGCTCTGGGATACATGGCTCCTTGGAAAAAGGCAGAGACCGCTTCGAGGATATCCAGCTTGATGATGTCCCAGCACGCATGAAAAAAGACCCCCGAGAAACTGTATGCTCCGGGAGCACTATGTTTGTCAAGGGCCCAGATGGCATCTTTTACTTCTTGCTCGGCCGGAGGGAGCTCTAGCTGGATGTTGTTGATGTCGCTGATGAGGTGGCGTATCTCTTCCAGGAAGGTAGGGTCCCTAATAACCGTCTCCTTGGAGAACAGTTGGAAGAAGAACTTCGCGGCCTCCTGAATATCCTTTTGCTCGTTGATGATGTTCTCGGTTTCATCGGCTATATGGTGAAGCGTGAGTTTCTGTCTGCGGCCATTGACACAGGCGTGGAAATAGCTTGAGTTTTTGTCTCCCTTGCTATCCCATTTAAGTCTCACTTTCTGTTTCCAAAAGTCCGTTTCGACTTTCAGCCAAAATTTGAGAATAGCTTTAGTGAGGTTAAGGGTGGTCCTAGCTGCTGGCGATCTGTCAGTCATGAATCTGATCTCAGTACGATTGGCGTCATCATCAGCCTCACGAATGGCCTGAAAAATGTCCCCATAGGCATGCTTGCTCAAGACCGCCAGGGCTTTCCTCGTAGACTTGAGTTTGTTGGCCACCCAAGTGAGAGGTTCGGGGGAGTCTGTGCTGTTCCAAGCTTCCGTGACAATGTCCAAGAACTGGGGGTGTTCGCTCCAGAAATCCAGAAAACGAAAGCTCTTTTTATTCTGGCCTGAGCTGCGGTAATACCAACAAGCAGGGGGGCGTGGTCGGATTCGGTGGTGTTAAGGTAGGAAAGCATAGTGGTTGTCCCCATACCATGCCAATTGTCGTTCGTTAGGGCCCTGTCAAGGCGAAAATATTGACGGCGGTCGCCTTCCTGCATGTTGCACCAAGTAAAGGCATTGCCGCTGAACGAAAGTGGGGAGAGGTGGGAGTTGAAAATAAAGTTATTAAAATCCTCCATGGCCGAAAGAGGGGGAGGGCGGCCGCCAGTCTTCTCTTCTCTGTAGGTGATAGCGTTGAAGTCCCTACTACAATTCCAAGGGAGGTTACTGTGGTGGAGGTGAATGTCCTGAAGATTGTTCCAAAGTTGTTTGCGCTCCACGATGTCGCAGCTGCCATGAACTGCAGACAGGATGGCGCGCTTGGGGATCAATGGATGTTCCATCCAGCAAGAAAGGGCCTGCTTGGAGTCCTGAATGACTCCAATATTGACGTCCTTCGAGCAGAGGATCCAAATATTGTGTCTGTCAGCTATGGCCTTAGGAAAGCCTAACTGCAGTTGAATGGATTTGAGTCTCTTGTACTAGGGGATTTTGGGTTCAATGATGATCAAAATGTCAATCTTATGAGTCTTATTAAGGCTGGTGATTCTTCTCTTGGTAGGTTTGTTCTCTAGACCGCGGACATTCCAGGAGAGTATGTTCAGCATTAATGGCGGCGGGAGGGAGGGGGTTGGTTGGCCCGTTTGGCTGCGGACCTGGTTGGGATTGCTGGGGACTCTCATGCTCCTTTTTGAGCAGAATTTTTGATTGAGGTCGAAGTCTCTCCCGCCTTCGAAGAAGATGTGCTGAGGGTGGAATCCTCGGGAGGGTTGATCAGAATGTCTTCGGGGGGTACGAACAATTCTCCTGCAGAGTCCGTCGCGAATTCCTGAGGCAGGATAAGGATGGTGTCGTCCGAGTTGCTAATTGTGCTCCTATCGAATGGAGGAGAAATCCTGCGGCGATAACCTGTAGTCCTCTATTAGCTTGTTCTGGCCCAAGAATAGCAAGGGCTTATGCGACCTCGACTGCGTGGGATGGATGAATCTCGTGGAGGCAGCAGTCGGTGGTATCTAGAAGAGCTTGGATGGTCTCCTCAGCGACCTCCAAGAGGGTGTCACTGACGTCCTCTGAGCCCAGCTCTGGGGCTATAGAAGAGTCACCAAGAGAAGCTATCTCAGGGGTGGTATCTGGCTCTTCCGCCACGAGGGCGTTAAACTGATTGGAGAGGGACAACGTTGGAAGGTGGTAAGGGATCACCGTTCTGTCCGAGGATGCACCGTTGCCTGTTTTGCCTTCACTGGAAGGAAATCTGGTGTGTGAGTTCGGTAGTGGGAGAAGGGGAGATCGGTTCTGTGATTGTTGCTTGCCCTCTTTAGTGAGGGGTTCTTGTCTGGTAGGTTTCCTCTTTAGCTCGGAATGGAGACGGAAGCAGTGCTTCGATAGATGGCCGCGCAGATGGCAGTGAGAGCAGAAGATAATGTGATTATCGTTGATGATTTGCTGGATGTGGGACTTGTTCCCCAGTTCAATGAGAATGTGATTGGGGGGCTCGGAGTTGAGGTCGAGTTCCACACAAATTTTTGCGTAGTGGGCTTTGGTCAGGTTGCTGGTTTCTGCTACGGTAGCCACATAAGTACCAAAAGAGTTGGCTATGCGTCTAAGAGCCGTTGGGATGAAACAAATGAAGGAAAGATTGGGAAGGGTCACCCAGACGACGACCATCGCTGAGTCTTCTTTAGTGCTAAAGCTCGATGACCACTTGATGATCTTCATCTGGTGGGAATCCACCCTACAGGTGCCTTTGGACCACACAGTCCTGTGGTCAAGATCGGAGGAGAGATGGAGCAGGATATGCCTTGGGTCGAGGGGGGCCACCCTGTATTCTGCAAAAAGTCTCCAACTGGCAATAACCTCATGAACCCGGGAGAGTTTGGGACAGCCCGAGAAAAATTTGAGGACGAAAGAGTAGGGGAAGGAGGTGGCCAGGGAGGTCAGTTCCTGATCGAAAAAAGGAACTATAGGCACAGGGGCTTCCATCGAATACTCAACGTCAGGGAGGGAGATGTCAGAGAATAGGAGGCCCTGCATGGCCGCCCTGTCTGGACGAAGCTTGTCGGCGAATGAAGGCACCGAATGGCTCACCGATGGGGAGGGTCCCTGAGCTACGCGAGGGAGGGCCTGCGCAGCGGAGGGGGGAGAGGGAGGGGAGACTACCAGCCGTGGGACTCGCTCTGAGTCGGGGAAGAGAGCAATGAGGTCGGAGGGGAGAGAGCGACCAGAGGGGGGAAGAGAAGACATCATTGATGGACAGCCGAAGAGCGCTGCCCGGCCGCGTGGATTGACCACGACAGAGGAAAAGTCCGGGCCAGGCAAGAAAGATGGGCCAACAGGGGAAACGCCATATGCGGCCCCGGATGAGAGACACACATATGCGCTCGCAGGTGCGGGCCCATATACGCCCGCAAGAGCGGGGTCATATGTGCCCGTCGGATCAGAGGTGGGGGCGCATGGGAGGGGGGAGGGAGAGCGGCTACTGAGGGAGGACCACAGAAAGCACCGACACAGGGCTGGCCTGATGCGCCCGCAGGTCCAAGGCCACATGCGCCCTCGAGAGGGAGGAGCGGGGGAGCGCAAACGGTGAGAGGACCACTGTATGCGCCCGAGGATGCCGAGCCATATGCCTCCGACAGAGGGGCCCCATATGCGCCCGGGAGAGCTGGTCTGGAGAAGCTGGAGTATGCATCCATACTGGGGAGGACCATATGCGCCTACAAGCGGAGGGCATCCACATGCGTCAATAATCTCTGGAGCGCTTGGAGGCGCGGTCCCCGGAGCTGGAAATTTAAAATTCAAACTGATTGGGGAAGGAGCTCCACACCCTCCAGACTCGAGACGGGCCGAGGAGAGAGCTGGCCGAAGACTTCGGCCTCTCTCATGAGGGGGGAGGAGGGATGCCGCCCGACGCCCAGGAGCCAACCAGAGGTAGTCCGCGCCCCGGCGGAGGTGGAGTGGGGAGGGGCGGGAAGAGTAGAGGGAGGTGTCGGGGGTGACCTAGGAGGCGCGGGGGGGTAGGGTGTGACGATGAGCGGAGGAGGAGACGGGCGGTCCGGGATGGAAGACGGGTGGGGAGCTGCAAGTGGGGGAGTGGGTGGCGGTCCGAGAATAGCGAAGAGGTCGGGGGGAGGCTCGCAAGGCCGGACCTGGGGGAGGGCCGCCATGCGCGGAGGGGGGGGGGGGGAGGGGGAGGGAGGGAGGAAAGGAGGGAGCGCCGGGCCGACCGCCTAGGCGGGGCCGGATAGGGACTCGGGGGAGCGCACTGCTGGGGAAGGAAACCTGGCGGCGTGTATATATATATATATATATATATATATATATATATATATATATATATATAAATTTATCGGATTAAATTAGATAATATTTTAGATTATTACATATAATCATGTAAGAAAGAATAAAGTTCATAATAAAGAGTGAATATGGAAGATATTAATCAGAAAGGAGGAGAGAGTAAAACTAAATAAGTAAAACTGAATGAGTTTTACACTTCCAACCTAGTTTTACAAACAGACAAAACACTACAAGGGTTAAAGCTAGCACACATAATATCTACCGAATATCAAGGGACTTTGGCACTTTCACTATAGTTTCAGGCATCAAGACGGTCCATAAAGGTAATGATTATATGTTAAAGCTAGCACACAACATTATATGTACGTTTAAGTATACGGGCTGACCGCTTAATCGGTTAACATAAATTTAGGTGAACATTCTTAGTTGCAATATTAAACTTCTTATAGAATTTTTTTTTTACTTATATCATCTATAGTAAATAGATATTTTTTATCTGTCTAATAAATCTTGGTTTTAGAAACCATGGGTGACCATGTAAAAACAATTAACTAGGTAGTGAATCTTTATTAAAAAAAAAACTATATAGTGAAACAAACAAATTTATCCAAAATAAAATAGATATGATTATCAAATATTTATTTATAGTTTAAATTTGAGTAACCTTAGTATTATGAATTTTGGTTTACAATAGAATGTTGATTTTTCTTACTTTTATATATACTAAAATTATTACCCGGATTAAATTAGATAATATTTTAGATTATTACATATAATCATGTAAGGAAGAATAATATTCATAAAATAGAGTGAATGTGGACGATTTACAAATCAGAAAGAGGAGAGAGTAAAACTGAACGAGTTAAATGCTCCTCTTATTATGGACTTTTTTACCCGCCATAAGAGGGGAATGAACTGGGTAATACCAGGGTAGGGGCAGGTGTTAATTGAATGGGTATATTCTCTACCCGAAGAAGCCTTATAAAACTGTTTCAAGCTCTTCATTTTTTTTCCATCCTAACCTATTCCTATTGGTTCTCCAAATAAAAGGTATTTCTCATTCTTTTTTTTATTGGCATTATATAATATATGTGATGAATATATAATTCGTTTCATGTTTCTCATATCAGATTTTGTTTTTATTTTTGTAGATTAATTTACGTACATGTTTTTTTTTTCTAACGGGAGATCTGATCGTGTTAAGGGTTGCATTCTTGTTTAGTTCACGTTTTTTTCCCTTAAATTTTTTTCTGTCTTTCATTTCCATGATTTCTTATTTTTTAATTAAATTTATTTGGTACACCTTTTTTGTTTCAGATGAGTAATTTTTCAAGTAGTTACGTCCATTTCCATGATTTCTGATTTTTTTAATTAAATTTATTTGGTACAACTTTTTTGTTTTGGCCGAGTAATTTTTTAGATATTTTTGATACTCCACAATCAATAATTTTTTTAACTAAAGATAAAATTTTGAGAAACTTACGAAAGGTTTATGAATAGATTCTGTTACTATATAAAAAAACCCAATCTTAGCTTAAGTAGCGAAAAAAATTATTATTATTATTATTATTATTATTATTATTATTATTATTATTTTGGTGGGGGTTTATTTCAATGGATTAAATTAGATAATATTTTAGATTATTACATATAATCATGTAAGGAAAAATGATATTCATAAAAAAGAGTGAATGTGGAAGATTTATAAATCAGAAAGAGGAGAGAGTAAAATTGAAAGAGTTAAATGCTCCTCTTATTATGGACTTTATTCCCCCACCCCCCCCCCCCAAAAAAAAAAAAAAGAAAAAAAAAAGAGGGGAGTGATACTCAGGGTGGGGCCATGTGTTAATCGAATGGGAAGCCTTATAAAACAGTTTTGAACTCTTCATTTTTTTCCATCCTAACCTATTCCTATTGATTCTCCAAATAAAAGGTATTTCTCATTCTTTTTTTTATTGGCATTATATAATATATGTGATGAATATATAATTTTGTTTCATGTTTCTTATATGAGATTTTCTTTTTCTTTTTTCTAGATTAATTTGTGTACATGTTTTTTTTTTTCCTAATGGGAGATCTGATCGTGTTAAGGATTACATTATTGTTCAGTTCACGTTTTTTTTTTCCCTTAAAATTTTCTGTCTTACTTTCATTTCCATGATTTCTGATACTTTTATTTAAATTTATTTGATGGAACTTTTTTGTTTTGGATGAGTAATTTTTCAAGTTACTTCCATTTCCATGATTTCTGATTTTTTTTGTTAAATGTATTTGGTACAACTTTTAGTTTTAGATGAGTAATTTTTAGATATTTTTGATACTCCACAATCAATAAATTTTTTGACTTAAAGATAAAATTTTGATAAACTAACGAAAGGTTTAGGGATATATTCTGTTACTATATAACCAACCCAATCTTAGCTTAAGTAGGGAAAAGAATAATATTATTATTATTTTGGTTGGTGTTTATTTCAATGGATTAAATTAGATAATATTTTAGATTATTACATATAATCATATAAGGAAGAATAATATTCTTCATAAAAAAAGAGTGCTCCCCACAGTGGAAAAAAAAAGGTGAGAGTAAAACTGAACGAGTTAAATATTTTTCTTATTATGGACTTTATTTTTCGGTAATACAAGGGTGGGGCCAGGTGTTAATGGAATGGGTATATTCTTTACCGGGAGAGGCCTTATAAAACCTTTCCAACTCTTCATATTTTTTTTTATTCTAACCTATTCCTATTGATTCTCCAAATAAAAGGTATTTCTCATTTTTTTATTGGTATTAAATATGTGTGATGAATATATAATTTCGTTTCATGTTTCTTATATGAGATTTTCTTTTTCTTTTTCTAGATTAATTTATGTACATGTTTTTTTTTTCTAACGGGAGATCAGATTGTGTTAAGAGTTACATTCTTGTTTAGTTCACATTTTTTCTCTCCTTAAATTATTATTTTTCTCTCCTATTAAATTTTCAAGTAGTTACTTCCATTTCCATGATTTCTGATTTTTTGTTTTAGCCAATTTTTTAGATATTTAGGAGTGAATGTTATTGTTTTGATATGGTTTATATTTGAAAAGTAATGGTGAAGTCGTCCTCCAGGCTTGGATCATCAAACAAAACAAGAATGGCGGGAGAACAGCTTCAAGTGCTGAACGCCCTCGATGTCGCCAAGACCCAATGGTACCACTTCACGGCGATCGTCATCGCCGGCATGGGCTTCTTCACCGACGCCTACGACCTCTTCTGCATCTCTCTGGTGACGAAGCTCCTCGGCCGCATCTACTACCACGTCGACGGCTCCCCCGCGCCGGGCTCCCTCCCGCCCACCGTCTCCGCCGCCGTCAACGGCGTCGCCTTCTGCGGCACCCTCACCGGCCAGCTCTTCTTCGGCTGGCTCGGCGACAAGCTGGGGAGGAAGAAGGTCTACGGGATGACCCTCATGCTCATGGTCCTCTGCTCCGTCGCCTCCGGCCTCTCCTTCGGCCACACCCCCTCCTCGGTCATGACCACCCTCTGCTTCTTCCGCTTCTGGCTCGGCTTCGGCATCGGCGGCGACTACCCCCTCTCCGCCACCATCATGTCCGAGTACGCCAACAAGAAGACCCGCGGCGCCTTCATCGCCGCCGTCTTCGCCATGCAGGGCTTCGGGATCCTCACCGGCGGGATGGTCGCCATCGTCGTCTCCGCCGCCTTCAAGAGCGCCTTCCCCGCCCCCGCGTACCAGGCCGACCCGCTCGGCTCGACCGTCCCCCAGGCCGACTTCGTCTGGAGGATCATCCTCATGTTCGGGGCGCTCCCCGCCGCGCTCACCTACTACTGGCGCGCCAAGATGCCCGAGACCGCGCGCTACACCGCGCTCGTCGCGAAGAACGCGAAGCAGGCCGCGGCCGACATGTCCAAGGTGCTGCAGCGCGAGATCGAGTCCGAGGAGGACAAGGTCGAGCAGCTGGGGAAGAGCGAGTCCAACTCCTTCGGCCTCTTCTCCAAGGAGTTCCTCCACCGCCACGGCCTCCATCTGCTCGGCACCACCACCACCTGGTTCCTCCTCGACATCGCGTTCTACAGCCAGAACCTCTTCCAGAAGGACATCTTCTCGGCCATCGGCTGGATCCCCAAGGCCGCCACCATGAACGCCCTCGAGGAGGTCTTCAAGATCGCCCGCGCCCAGACCCTCATCGCCATGTGCGGGACCGTGCCGGGCTACTGGTTCACCGTCTTCCTCATCGACATCGTCGGCCGGTTCACCATCCAGGTGATGGGCTTCCTCATGATGACCGTCTTCATGCTCGGCCTCGCCATCCCCTACCACCACTGGACCACCCCGGGGAACCACATCGGCTTCATCGTCATGTACGGCTTCACCTTCTTCTTCGCCAACTTCGGCCCCAACGCGACCACGTTCATCGTGCCGGCCGAGATATTCCCCGCGAGGCTGCGGTCGACGTGCCACGGCGTATCGGCCGCGGCGGGGAAGCTAGGCGCGATCATCGGGTCGTTCGGGTTCCTGTACCTGGCGCAGAGCCCGGACCCGGCCAAGGCGGACCACGGGTACCCGGCGGGCATCGGGGTGAAGAACTCCCTCTTCCTGCTCGCCGGCTGCAACTTGTTGGGCCTGCTCTGCACGTTCCTGGTGCCGGAGTCGAAAGGGAGGTCGCTCGAGGAGATTTCCGGGGAGAATGTGGAGGAGGCGGAGGAGCAAGGCCGAGGAGGGGCTGTCGACGGATCTAGGATTAATAATGTCTAAGTATTTTTTTTTCCAAATTTTTTTTTTCCCTTCCTACTTCTGTTTCTTAATCTATGCAATGGACTCTCAGAGTCATTGGTATGTTGAGTTAATGTTGTAGTACGTGCAACTCTAAAAGGTTTAGAATCGTCGTGTAACTTTCGATTTGAGTTTCATTCTTAATATTTAAGACTTTATTTTGAGCATATAGATTTTAAAACATGTTGTTTGCTTGTGGAGTGGATGATAATGATGTACAAGACAAGCTAAGAAACAAAAATAAGTAGGACAGTTCAAATATTGTATAAACCAAAATTTTAAAATTTATAATGTAATTGAATCGAAACTAGTCACCAAATTTTTTAAATTTACTATCCATTAGGGAAGGTAAGTGTAAGTGTTCAAGTTCTATTTCTAATATTCATGGCCTTATTTATCAATTCGGCAACAGTGTTTGTGGGCTAAGCCCCGGTTTGGGATTCAGTTTTGATGTCCCCAAAACTGAGTTTTTTTATTTCAGAAACTCGGATTTAATTTGTATGTTGTATTTGGGATTTGATTTTGGCGGAACCAAATCAAGATTTTTTTTCATCTCTTTCTTTTCTGCTCAGTACTATTTTAAGATGAGTTCATTTTTGTTCACCCACCAAAATTAGGATATTTGTTCACCCTCCAACAAAAGATTGACACGTGTTAAATTCTTTAGTCAAAACGACTTTGAATGTGTGCAAAACCACTTCCAAAGTAGTTTATGTTTAATGGATTTGACACGTGTCAATATTTTGTTGGAGGGTGAACAAACACCATAGTTTTGGTGGGTGAACAAAAATGGACTCATTTTAAGATATGACTAATGATTGATAGCATCTAATTAAGTTTTATATTTGATTAAACTTTTAAATTATATATTATATTAGAATGAATTTCAATTGGGGATCTATCTAGTTTATACTAAAATTTAAATAGATTTAATTAAGCCAGAATATAATTAAGTTATAAAGTACATTTAAATGATAATTTACACAAAAAATTTATGGATAGATTAATCTATACAAAAAGAAGAACGATAACTATCAAAAAAGATAAAGATAATGAACGGTCATGATAAAATAATTAACTGTATCCTATGGTTTAGAATTCTCTATCTACTTAATTAACTTTGTCAAATAATTTAATAGTTGTCCCACTCCAGCACTTATGGGCATATTTGTTGTCCCTATTATTCTATATCAATTCGGTCATTCATTGGTAGCATTTACATATGTCCTCAACTCCATTAATTAATCTCATCTAAAAAAACCTCCATTAATTATGGATACAAAAAGCCTAGGAATGGATTAATTATGGATACAAAAAGTAGGAGTTGTCACATGCAATAGGTGGCATAAATGGCATAGAATAACATGGACAACATCTCTCCCCTCTACTTAATTCCCTCTCTATTTAATTATTATAGCAATTAATTAATAGTTGGCCCCACCCTCTCTACTTATTAACAGATATGGTGTCCCACTCCTCCTTGTGTTCCAATCATGTCCTCTCTATTTAATTATTGTGGAAATTAATGAATAATTGGTCCAAAATATCGTATATAAATCCTAATTAAAATTTTAATATATTTTATTTTATTGTATATATTTTAAGTTAAATCTTAAATATATTTTATTGTATTGTATAGGTTATTTTTACTTATTATCAGTTATAGTAATTTAGAATGTACTTTACTTTAACATTTTATTTATTTTTTTGTTCTTTTTTTGGAATAAAATAAAGATATATTAATCAAGGACTGACAACGTCAGTATCAGAATTACAAGAAATACAATTAGACAACAGCAGATGTTGGATACAAACTGGTGGGGATTGGAACAGTTCACTCACACCTAACTTCAAAGCTTCTTCGGCTAATTTGTCAGCTAGGATCTGTTTGCACACTTCGAGTATAGCAGAATTGGATCAATATGTCATCAGGAATCAATGATCTGATCTAAGAGATTAAGTCTTGCAACTTCGATGGGATCAATTTAATCATCTCCTTGAAGGATACGAACAACACATTGATGGCATCTCCTTCTAATATTGTCGATGACTAATGAATATCCTTTGCTAATTCAATACCTATTCCAAATACATTTATCTCTGCCTTAATGCTGCGGTCACACTGAACTGGATCATCTGATACCCAGGTTGATGTAGAAATGAATTTCCCTTCGTGATCTAACAATATGTCAGGTCCAAAAGTTTGTGTTCCATCGAGACGGACTTGCATAACTCTCTACGGACCGGAATTGTCACGTCCCGATTCGAGAAACCGTTCGTCCTCGTATCGACTTCTGCCTAATCGATCGTCCTCGCTGGGACGTAATGCCATACGAGTCTGGAGTTGCATTCGTATAAGACAAGAACATTACATTTGATATATCTTTTGAAACATTAAGTTGAAATTTCATAATTTGCAGAGAATTGAACATACAGTATAGGAAGATAGAAATATGCTTTCATTAATAGCTTGCAACGAAGTGCAAGTCATATTTACATTGAAAATGTCGTTGCGTTCTACATTGATTGAAACAAAACAAAACACTCGACAAGCTGTCTGAACTAATACTTGTTATTCCATACATTATTATACAATTAAAACTTTTGATGAACTGTCTTCAAAATAGGAAGAGCTTCAAAACATCCTCGAACTTCAGCTTTGGCCTAGCACCGTGTGTAATGTCCCGCTCCGCATCGGTGCATTATGATAAGTCGTTGACTCGAAGAGTTACGTTAACCCGATGAGGTATCGATGCGAATCGATGCAAGTGTTACGTTGGCCAAAGGTAAGCTTGGAGTCGGTTGGAATCTATGAATCGAATCGATGCAAAGAATAAGTCCCGTTTGAGCAAGTGCTGATTTTAGTTGATCTGGTGTGCATGCTATACTTTTACGCTGGGCGATAAGAGGTCGGCATTTTGCCTTATGCAATGAAGTGTCCGCGAAACCAAATCGTGGCCTTGCAACGGATTGTGGCATGGGCGCGATAGGCCAAATCAACCGAGTAGTTCAAAAGAATGGCTAAGTCCGAGAGTTAGCTATGCGATCGAGTTATGGAAGCGAGACGCTTCAATCGGCAAGACGGCAAGGCGTATCGGCTTAAGGTGGGCGGGTTCTTGACTCTCTCTCCCTATTCTTTCACGTCTAATAAAATATGTTATGGTATGCGTAATATGTTATCGAGTTAGCGAGCGTGGCTCGGCGAGTAAGTGTCTAAGTATGCGTCGAACACTAAGGTAGAACATTGAACAATCGAACAATTGAAGCGACGTGCATCGAGTGCACGAGTCGCAGTAGGACAATGATGGTAGAACATTGAAAGATGATAATGAGATGTGCATCATGTGCACGGCTCCGAGAACATTGAACTCTAGGTGTAGAACATTGATTATGTGCTGAGCGTGCCTTTGTGCACTTAAGCTACGAAATGACTAAGTAAATACAGAGGTAGGCTATGCGAATAACATTATGAACGGGATGCGTCGAATACGAGTATGAGATGACTAAGCCGTTGGGCGTCGTGCATCAATATGGATGTGTTGGGGCATAACGCCGACGGAGCTCCCCATATGAATGGTGGATTATGTTTATGGCACGGAAAACCGTTTATGGCACGGGAAACCGTTTATGTGCGAGACTATGTTTATGGAATACGAGATCGGTTGGTATGCTATGGATTGTATGATATGGAACGTATTGCATGGTCAATGGACTCGGATTGCCCGTGCACGGGTGTGGCTTCCCTCGAACGGTTACGCCGGGGCGCCGGGACCGTTCGGCCTAGGAGAGAATTATGTGTGGTATTTATGGTGCACAACATTCGGACGGATTGCGACCGTCCAGTGCTGTGATAAGCTATGATATCCGTAAGTTTGGGATCCTTCGGATACTGGGCTAGCAACCCGTATCGAAGCGATTGTAGGCTTACACATATGAGATGCCAAGTACATTACGGTGCGAAACACCGTGACCTTCATATAGTTAGGGCCGGTGGGCTGAGATGAGAGCTGGGTGCAGGCGCAGGGCCTGCTACCCATTATGCATATGTTTATGTTATGATTGGTCGGATGTACGAATAGTATGTTTGCTTATGTTAAGTTCTAACCCGTACAGGCTAAGGAAAATGGAACGAGATGAGCACGAACACTATGTTTACGTTCATATTATGTCTAACTGTATCTGCTGCAGGAACACGATTTGGAACACATTTACAATAATGTGCTATGTTAAGTTTTGCCATGAAACTGATCCTAAGGCTAAATAAAAAGACCACAAAGTAAGATGCATGTTCACTAAATGAATTGAGTGTTGGTTTGGGTGCGAGCGTGTCTTGATCAGTGCAAAGCGAGGACGAAAGCACTAATCCCCCACTAGTTTATGTGCAGGCTCAGGTTATGATCGACTCGGGACGGAGCTTGGCTTGGACGTACCGAGGTATGGAGTCCTTTGCGTTCAAGAGGAGCTTCCGCATAGGCGTTCGGACTTGAGACATGGAGATGTTCGGCCGAAGACTACTTGGTGGCTATAAAGAGGCATAATGTATGGAACAATGTAATCCTTTGTGAGCTAGAGAGATCATGAGCGTTGTAGCCAATTGGCATTTTATGTTGGGCTATTCAGAGCCTTTGTAACCTTCAGTTCAATATTAATAAAAAAGATTCTTATGTTTTACTTGTTTCCTTCCGCTGCTTATGTTATCGATTTGAGATAGTTCTATGTGAACCTGTTATCTTGCCTTGCACGAGCGCAACTCCAGGCTCGTGCGGCATCACGCCCCAGCGAGGACGATGATTCGGGTAAAATCTAGCGAGGACGAGCGATTTCCCGGGTCGGGGCGTGACAAGTTGGTATCAGAGCGGTTCCATCCTTTGGACCGTACGTGAATCTCTTTGACCCTCAGTTGCTTCGCTATCGAATTCAGTTGACTCTAAGTTGTTTTCGCAACCGCATGGCTCATGGATCTGCTCGACGCTACATTGGATGTTCCATACAATAAGTCTATATTAAGTGCATACGTCTGCCACAAGTATGTCGTGACTATTACGTGATCTCTGGGTGCCATCGGAGAGTGTTGGTTACACGAAGTGCAACGGGTTATGGGATGTTGATTGCACGAAGTGCAACGAATATGGTGATGTTGGTTGCATGAAGTGCAATGATATATGTGTTGTCAGTCGCACGCAGTGCGAAGAGCTATGTGTTATCGGTCGCACGAAGTGCGAGGCGTTATGTGTTGTTGGTCGCACGAAGTACGAGGAAATAAGTGTTGTTGGTTGCATGAAGTGCAACGGGTCGATATGTGAGGCGACGCATGTTATGTGGCTATGAGAATGGTTATGTATCGTTGGTTGCATGGAGTGCAGCAAAGTCGCGAATCGTTCATTGCATCGGTGCAACGAGTCGATATGGTATGATGCGTGTTATATGGCTATGCGGATGGATAGCGATATGCTGTACAAGATTGAGTAAAGACCTTAAGTATCGAGACTAAGTTGTTGCACGAGCTGCAACGAGCGAGATTCGAAGATCGCGGATGCGATTGTACGAGTTGAGTTGGTCGCTAAGTCGAGTTGTATAGACGAACGTTTATGTTGGCTGTATGTTGCGTTGAGCTTTGAATAAGCGAATGTTGCGGACGTGATCGATACGATCGCCATGGTACGGTTAGATTGAATGTGTGTCAAACTTGAGCTAACGCTAGAGCTGGGATCAGAAGGATCGCCATACGGGATAGTTTATTGGAAGATAGATATCGGACCTATGCGAAGTATGATGTCGAGTAA
Organism: Iris pallida; assembly: GCA_029216955.1. Lineage (NCBI taxonomy): Eukaryota > Viridiplantae > Streptophyta > Magnoliopsida > Asparagales > Iridaceae > Iris > Iris pallida. Next base: position 37,611,154 of record JANAVB010007399.1, read on the forward strand.
TGACTCGATTCCGAGTGGTATATGCAATACCCATTATGCGAGCAAGTACAGCGAAGTATTATCGATAACGATCGGCTCGATCCTGAGTGGTATATGGAATACCACTTAGCGATAGCTATGTTAAGCCAGTTGGTGACTTGCGATAGGTTACGTCGAGACGATTATGTTGTTACGATATGTTTGTCCTCATCGGACGAAGTAGTACCAAGACTCGAGTGGGAATGACTTGATAGAAGTCGATGCGAGTATGCCTCGATGAATTGAGTCGAACGATTATGTGCGAAGTCATACCTATGGATGATACGTCGGACGAGGATTCGTTAAGTATAAGTTGAACGATAGGCCGACCATATGCAAAGGAATATTACGTTGAGGAAATAGTCGACCCGGTCGAACTTATGTTGAGTTAGTACGGAGACTTCTTCGGAACGAGTTGAGTAGGTATGAAGAAATCATACAAATAAATTTGGGTTAGCACGATGAGTCGGTAGCACGATTTGGAAGTGAGAGTTAAGGAATACGGGAATGAATATGTGAATTGGAGATGGTGTCGCGATTATGGTAGTGAATTATAACAGAATGAATCTTGATAAGTGCGAGACTTGATTCGTATTCGAGCTCGGATGATGGCAATGATTACAACGAGTTTGAGCTTATGAGAAAGGAGGATATTCAAGTTATGCATATCGACGATGATATTGAGGCGTATCAAAGACGATATGCAATAACTCGGGGATACTCTGATTGAATGAACGAGAATTATGTTGAGCATTGTTGTTGGATGAATAAGATGCAAGTTAAGTTGATGGCAGTTTGAATGATAACGGTAGGAACGCTTCGAAGAATTTGAAAGTGAATGGATGTTGGTCGGATGAAATCGAAAGTGTTTGGATTGCTTCGCGGATCACCACTATGTTGACATTCTTGTCTTGAGCGAGCGCAACACCAGCCTCGCACATGCGTCACATCAAAATTAGAACGATCATTCTGCGTGAGCGCTGGTATGGTGATTCATCCAGCAGGGATGATCGAACTTGCGAGGCGTGGCAAATTTGATATGGACTTGTGGTTTGATGCGAAGGTAAAATTAAGGATTGTGCGATATTGTTAACGGTAATGCATAAGTGATTCGAGTAGTAACGGTGCACAAGCGTATGAGTCATTCGAGTAGCAACGGTGCATCAGTTGCACGGGGATAGAAAATTTTGGATTGATATGTCGGATTGGATAAAGTCCCCTAGAAATCGTCGAAAATTGATTTGGCTCCGCGATAGGATATAGCATGGTTCGTTGTAACTGTCCCTCGTTGATGATCTTCAATTATCGAGCGTAGTTTCGGGGCAGATGACCCTAGAAGACTTGACCGCCAAATCAAGTGAATGTTGAAGTCCCATAGGATGACCCTAAAGAAGTTGCGTAAGAAGGATAAGGAATGAGGTAGTGCATGTTGAGGATAATTCTAAGCGAGTGAGTATCGCGTCTCAAAAGTTAGCGAGTACTAGAATCGATATGGTCAAAAGAAGTTATATTTGGATCGAATAGATGTCGAGGAATGTGCTTAGCATAGCGATGCGGTAAGGCGATTGCAAGGATTTTGTAATGTACGAGAGCGACGAATAGTAGAACGACCCTAAGAGAGTTGTGGCATAGATCGATTGAGTAACGGTTAGGCTATGGGTGTTGGGTACGCAATCTATGTTACGAAACGAACTAGTCGGGATTGAATCAAAGTTTGAGTAAAGGAATTCATATGCGGTCGAGAATAGAAGATGAGCGTATCGTAAGAGACCTTGGGTCGGAAAGATTGTTGCCTTTGAGCATCGTAGACTCAAGTTGACCTCTTGTGTGTCTGGAAAGATTAAGCACGATGTCTGGATAAGTTGCCTAGCGGGGGTAGCCCCAGACTCGATGTGCGGGTAGTTAGAGAACGTGGATCGTGTTGGGATAGTTGTGTGCGAGACTTAGTACGGATGGTAGGCAAAAGATATTTATGACATGTGGACGTAGTCCATGTCGTAGAGGCCAGGTGTATGAATGATTGGATGAAAGACTTGAGTTATGTGAGAGATAGGCAAACGGTTGGGCGAATAGGCGTTGCAGAGAATTGTTGTGATCGGATGCACAATAACTCGATGCAATGCGAGTGTTAGGTGGCCAGCGAGAAACTTATGAGATCGAATTTACGGATTTGAATCAAGTTATATGCAGAGATGTAAAAGATGATCGCGTGTTATGGAATACTCATACGAGGAGTATTTTAGGAATAGGCGCTAAGATATGACGAAGTCGAGTACGGACCAATTGGTGTTTGAGGATTTAAGTTGAACTTGTTATTTGTCCCGATATCCTACAACTGAGCTTGGCTGAAATACATATATTGGTGGGACGCCTAAAATATGTGTATGATCCAATCTAAGTTGTGTGATTCCAACGATAGTAGCACGAGATCGTGAAGCGATCTATGCGAGGCACTTGGATTAAGTGTTGGTTTCGGTTCGAGGACGAACCTGATTTTGAGTGGTATATTATGTAATGCCCCGCTCCGCATCGGTGCATTATGATGAGTCGTTGACTCAAAGAGTTGCGTTGACCCGATGAGGTATCGATGCGAATCGATGCAAGTGTTACGTTGGCCAAAGGTAAGCTTGGAGTCGGTTGGAATCTATGAATCGAATCGATATAAAAAATAAGTCCCGTTTGAGCAAGTGCTGATTTTAGTTGATCTGGTGTACAGGCTATACTTTTACGCTGGGCGATAAGAGGTCGACATTTTGCCTTATACAATGAAGTGTCCGCGAAACCAAATCGTAGCCTTGCAACGGATTGTGGCATGGGCGCGATAGGCCAAATCAACCGAGTAGTTCAAAGGAATGGCTAAGTCCGAGAGTTAGCTATGCGATCGAGTTATGGAAGCGAGACGCTTCAATCGGCAAGACGACAAGGCGTATCGACTTAAGGTGGGCGGGTTCTTGACTCTCTCTCCCTATTCCTTCACGTCTAATAAAATATGTTATGGTATGCGTAATATGTTATCGAGTTAGCGAGCGTGGCTCGGCGAGTAAGTGTCTAAGTATGCGTCGAACACTAAGGTAGAACATTGAACAATCGAACAATTGAAGCGACGTGCATCGAGTGCACGAGTCGCAGTAGGGCAATGATGGTAGAATATTGAAAGATGATAATGAGATGTGCATCATGTGCACGGCTCCGAGAACATTGAACTCTAGGCGTAGAACATTGATTATGTGCTGAGCGTGCCTTTGTGCACTTAAGCTACGAAATGACTAAGTAAATACAGAGGTAGGCTATGCGAATAACATTATGAACGGGATGCGTCGAATACGAGTATGAGATGACTAAGCCGTTGGGCGTCGTGCATCAATATGAATGTGTTGGGGCATAACGCCGACGGAGCTCCCCATATGAATGGTGGATTAAGTTTATGGCACGGGAAACCGTTTATGGCACGGGAAACCGTTTATGTGCGAGACTATGTTTATGGAATACGAGATCGGTTGGTATGCTATGGATTGTATGATATGGAACGTATTGCATGGTCAATGGACTCGGATTGCCCGTGCACGGGTGCGGCTTCCCTCGAACGGTTACGCCGGGGCGCCGGGACCGTTCGGCCTAGGAGGGAATTATGTGTGGTATTTATGGTACACAATATTCGGACGGATTGCGACCGTCCAGTGCTGTGATAAGCTATGATATCCGTAAGTTTGGGATCCTTCGGATACGGGGCTAGCAACCCGTATCGAAGCGATTGTAGGCTTACACATATGAGATGCCAAGTCCATTACGGTGCGAAACACCGTGACCTTCATATAGTTAGGGCCGGTGGGCTGAGATGAGAGCTGGGTGCAGGCGCAGGGCCTGCTACCCATTATGCATATGTTTATGTTATGATTGGTCGGATGTACGAATAGTATGTTTGCTTATGTTAGGTTCTAACCCGTGCAGGCTAAGGAAAATGGGACGAGATGAGCACGAACACTATGTTTACGTTCATATTATGGCTAACTGTATCTGCTGCAGGAACACGGTTTGGGACACATTTACAATAATGTGCTATGTTAAGTTTTGCCATAAAACTGATCCTAAGGCTAAATAGAAAGACCACAAAGTAAGATGCATGTTCACTAAATGAATTGAGTGTTGGTTTGGGTGTGAGCGTGTCTTGATCAGTGCGAAGCGAGGACGAAAGCACTAATCTTCCACTAGTTTATGTGCAGGCTCAGGTTATGATCGGCTCGGGGCGGAGCTTGGCTTGGACGTACCGAGGTATGGAGTCCTTGGCGTTCAAGAGGAGCTTCCGTATAGGCGTTCGGACTTGAGACATGAAGATGTTCGGCCGAAGACTACTTGGTGGCTATAAAGAGACATAATGTATGGAACAATGTAATCCTTTGTGAGCTAGAGAGATCATGAGCGTTGTAGCCAATTGGCATTTTATGTTGGGCTATTCAGAGCCTTTGTAACCTTCAGTTCAATATTAATAAAAGAGATTCTTATGTTTTACTTGTTTCCTTCCGCTGCTTATGTTATCGATTTGAGATAGTTCTATGTGAACCTGTTATCTTGCCTTGCACGAGCGCAACTCCAGGCTCGTGCGGCATCACGCCCCAGCGAGGACGATGATTCGGGTAAAATCTAGCGAGGACGAGCGATTTCCCGGGTCGGGGCGTGACACCGTGCACCCCCAGAGTTCTCGTCACCTGTGGGGTTGGGAATTAGTACACTTGGGAATGCATTAGTGAGCGGGACGAACCCAATCGTCTAAACCGACTCTGATTATTAAGATAGGCATGCATTCAAGTTGTTTTGCTATTTAGAACTAGATGAATTTAGTCCATATCAGTAGCATTCTCGAACAGTAAAAGCATGATAACAGTTCATCTTAATTTTTAACACGGCATCCCTGCATGAAACAGAGATAATGCTTACCACCTGCATAAGACAATATGTGAGTATGCTACTATATTATATGTGGTCATTGGAGTTACGCCACCACAAAGGAACGATTATCAATGGCATTACGATGCGCCTTTAGTCCAGGTTGCAAGTCCGTCTGAAGTCTCGAAATGCCTCGTGCCGAAGCACGACTCATATTTTCGCCTACGTTGATTCAGTTCTAGTGTTCCAGATATCATTTTGAGAAAATCCAAACTTATGCACAAGTTGTCCATGACTATGCAAGTGTGTGAACAATTTAATATTTGAACAGATGCATAGCAGAATTAAGCAGCATTATCATTTTGACTCATGCAAGAGTTCATTTTCTCAAAACCGTACATTCTGATTTGACGTCCCGCAGACAACAAATATTTTGAGGTACCATATGCCACAATCGACATTTTATTATATTTTGTATTCCATGAAATAACATATATCTTTTCTAGAACCTTAACTTTTTGGTTTGAAGTGCGAAACTTATATTTTTAGAGTAAATTACTATAAATAGATACAATTATTCCGAGTTCTTTATCTTAGTGATTTGACATACATTTAACTTGGCGTCATCGATTTGAATAAATTCGAGACAATAAGAATTTTATTTGCGGGAAGGAGTAGAAAATAAGTGTTCGACATACAGATGGTTGAACGAACGTTTTGCTTTATTGAGCGTACAAGATATCTGTGTATTGGCCCAATGATTGAATCATATTTTTGAATATGGTTAATCTGTTAAGTTTAGCATTTCATTATCACTAATCTTCATACTATCACTATAGCATTTCTACTTATACTTATACCTTTGGTAATATGTGCTTATTATTTTACTTATTAGTGTTATGAGTTTTTATTATATATATCTTAAATTTAATTGAGTTACCAAAATCAAAACTATGTTTTGATTATGGTTATTCAATTAAGTTTAACATTATGATATCACTAATATTTATGCTATCACTATAGCTCTTATACTTAAACTTAGCATTGTCCTACTGTGCTTTATCTTATCATATTTGCTATATGTATATTGCTTTGTTCGTCTAACATGTACATGCAGAAAAGCAATAAGCAAGATCATTTTGGACATATGTAATAAAGAAATCTTGGTGGGCCAAAGACGACGGATCCCACAAGATTTCTCTGAACCACACGACGACATCTCCGGAGCCACGCACTCGGGAATTCTGCTGCCCGGTCAGCGGACGGGGGTCGAGGGGGCAGCGCCCCTCGTCGGGGGTTCTGGGGCGAAGCCCCCGAAAGGTATTCAGTTTTCACAAAATAGATATCTTTGGACAGCTGACGTCAGAGAAGAACCCAACATCTATCAAGGAAAGAAGCCATGCCATGCCATCATCATTTCAAGACTCTGAAGAAGCCTGCACCTACTACAGTACATCTGGTGTCTGTAATGAGTCTTAGGAATAATTGTAAACGCAAAAAATAGATAGCAAATCGAAAGCTAGGATAAAAATTAGCCCAGGATCATTTTCAGATGAAAATCGGCATACCGACAGTATACCAGTCTATACCGACGGTATACCAATTTTTGTTTACAGAAAGTTTCTGTCTACAAAATCGGCATACCGACGGAATACCGATCTATACCGACGGTATACCGACTCAGTAACGTTAAAAATCCAACGGCCAAATTTTGAACATTTAATGATCCCAACAGCTATATTTCTAGCCGTTGCAATTCCAGACCGGTATTCCAACGGTATACCGGTATTTCGACGGTATACCGGTTCATACCGACGGTATACCGATCGCTGACTGAAAAGTTGCCTTTGAGCTCTTTTCAATGCTTTAGTTATAAATAGCCTTGAACCCCTTCATTCAAGGTTGATACTTTGAGCCTCTAAAAAATTTCTAAACCACCAAAGCCTATCCACAAACAACTCTACAAAGCTTTCATTTGCCATCCACAAATTGTGTTAGAGTTATTAAGTTGAAAAGTAAGATCTTCATCTTATTGTATAAGGAGATCAAAACCTATTGTGAAAGATTGAAGTTGGAGAGTCTTCGGGTCCAAACTCTCGGTTGAAGTTGGAGAGTCTTCGTATCCAAACTCTCGGTTGAAGTTGGAGAGGCCTTCGGACTAAAGCTCTCGTGTAAGAAGTTGGCGAGTTCTTCGGATCCAAACTCGTGTTGTAGTTGACGAGTTCTTCGGATCCAAACTCGTGTATAACTATTTACTCAAATAGTGGATTAAAGTCGGAGAGAGTTTCGGGACTGGAGTGCCCCTTGGAAGGATACCAGGATATATCGTGTGTCGGTATTATTGTTGCTTCTTCTCTTGCACTTATATTTTTAAATTGTCCATTAGCTTGTGCTAAGTGCTTGATTAGTTAGCTTGACCCTATTCACCCCCCTCTAGGGTTTCCTTCAATTGGTATCAGAGCGAGGACTCTATTGTTAGGCTTAGCATCCTTAGAGTAGATCCTTGTTATTTTTCTATGGCATCGTATTCCTTCTCCTCCGATAACGAGGGTTTTACTTCTAGTAGCATGTACAATCATATTTCTTCTAAATGCAAGAAATGCTCTAAGTGGAAAGCCATGGCTAACCAATCCTTAGAGATTCTTGATGGCCTTTATTCTACAAATGAAGAACTTTCAAAAAAGGTTATTCATTTAGAAGAATCTAATGAGTTTTTGAGAAATAAAAACAATAATTTATTATTTAGACTTGATTCTCAAAACTTATCTTATATTTTTTTAAAGAGTTTGAATGAGGCTTTAATTTTGAAAAATCAAATCTCTTTCCTCATCAATAGAATATCTTAAGAGACAAACACATGTGCTAAATCATTTGCATGATTCTTCTATCGACTCTTTAAAGAAATAAAATGATGATTTTATTTCTAGAATTACTTTATTTGAAAAAGAGAATGATATTTTAAATGCTAAATTTGGTTCTCTTACTTGCATGCATGATGATTTGTTATTAGAACATAATATTCTTAAAACCAAATCTTCTCATGCTCACTCTAGAGATATTCATCATTCTAGTATGTCACATGTTCATAACTATGCTCATTCTGATACATGTGCACACAATAGCATTAGGTGCTTTTATTGCTCTCGCATTGGACACATGAGCTTTACATGTCCTATTCGTAGGACCTTTACTACCAATGCTAGAGTAAGTGCTATATGGGTCCCTAAAGCTAATAAATGTAGATCCAAGTTTATTTGGATACCAAAGTCTTCATCTATGTTGTAGGTGAAGCTTCTTGTATCAGAACATAGCACCGAGGAGCATGTTGGTGGTTGCAAAGCTCAAAGGTTATCTTCTAAGCAATTACACCAACACAAATGTGGCCACTAGGACTACTTTGGTAACATGCTAAATGATTTTTTTAAATAGTTTATATTTGTAGAATCTAGCATGTTTCCTCTGACAACTTGCTACTAGCTCTCATTGATATATTTTAGTTGCTTATTTTCTAAATCAATGAGAGATATGATACTAGCATGCTTAGCTATTTTTCTGTTATCTCTATTATCTAGCATGACTAGTTATTTAGCTTAAATGATTAGTTCACACTATGTAGTTTATCACTCATTTTCTATTAGTATAACACATTTTATATATGCATGCTCGTTTCTTAATATTTACTTACAAAGCATGCATATCACTCTAGTCGATAGTAGCATGGTTATTATTTGAGCTAATATGATTTTAACTCTCCGTCTTTAAAGTTTTTGAGATAGTTACTGCTTACCGATTTCTCTTTAAATATGTCTTATTTACTTTAAATCGGTATTTGCGAATATATGTGTTTAGCACAAGCTTCTTATTACTTGACAAGTATATACTTATACTTCTCTTTAATTTTGTGCTTGTATAATATATTTATTATTGATTCTCATATTTTATTTTGATTATCTTCATGAGAATCAATTATATCTTTGCCTAATAAATTTATTTATACATGTTTTTGAATTTGTGATGGTTTTTCAAATATTCATTAAGGATATATGACTATATTCATTAAATCTCTATTTACATGTAGTTCATGTATTTCCTATATTGATATCTATTTTTGTATAAATACCTTTATGTGGGCATATGAATTAAGCTAAAGTTTTATATTGACTTGAAGAGTATTTAATTATACTTGTTACCTTCAAACTTGTGCTTATCTCATAATTTAGCTATTGATTCCTTTGACCAAATTTGCGCTTCTTGAATCAATTAGCTTCTTCCTTAAAGTCTTCTTTTGATGATATCTTCTTGACTTTTTGATTGACATTATGGATACATGTTCTTAATTAATTTTTTTTATCTTTTCATGTATGCCTATTCGTGATATATATAGCTTCATATATATATAAATGATTCCTAACTTTTAATATTTATTTGTTTTATACCTTTAAGTTAGGATGTTGAGAAAAAATATTTATTAATATTTTGCTCATGACTAATTATGGATGTTCTATTAAGGATCATATAGTTTTGTGCTTTACCTTACTTGTTAAATTTACCTCCTTAATTAGTTCACATTTTCTAGTATGTATCTTTATAATTTACTATGGTGCACTATGAAAGCTCTTTGAAAAATGTACTTCTTGATATCTTTAGCATTTAACTTTCTTGATCTTAATGATCTTTCCTTGCTCATTCCTTGGGTTTATGCTTCCTTAGAATTATTGTTGCCTAATGATATTTTTGTAGCACATAAGGATTCTTGTAATTGATACACCATATTTCTTATGTCTTAGCTACTATGGTTTGAGCTCTTGTGTTGAGATTTTTTATTTCTAGAGAATACACTTGTTTTATATTGACTATAATATGTTGCATTCTCTAGATCGATCTATTATTTTATTATCTTGGATTAATCTCAATACTTGGCAAAAAGATTTATTTTATTGTATTTTTATGAACATCTCTTTTGTCCTTTACTTGATGAGAGTCTAATTCATGTACCTGTTATCTTATACTCTTATCCTTGCTTAATAAAGAGTCTATAAATCATTTTGATCATTCAAAATGTATTATCTTATTGAGTACTCTATGCTTAAGCAAGTATCTTAAATATTAGTGACTTAAGATTTAATGAGCACATTTATCCTGTTAATAGCTTACCTCATTAATCTTATTTAGTTATATAGCTTGCTTATTTGTGATATATTATTAAGGTATATAATTTTGGTTCACTTTCACACATCTAGCTATCTTCCTATACTTCAATCTATATATGATATGCTAGTTTACAAAAATAAGATTTGTGATATGCTTGCTCTCTAAAATTAGTTTAACAAATTTTGATTTAATTTTGTTTCATATAAGGGTTGTGATTCCTTAAGTTAACTGCCTTCTATACTAGTCATTAGTAAGCATCTCTTAAATTTCTCTCTTCTTTGAGTCATAATTTCATCATATTATCTTATTACATCTCTTTAGATTAAATTTATAATCATTTAAATGAGATTGACTCTTTTCCATATTCTTCATTGATTTGTAAGATTTTTTATAAATATGAATTTTTAATTTTCTCTTGATGAGATTTATTGTTGGATCATAACTATTCATTTGTTTTCTTTATGAATGATCCTAATGGTTTAGTAGTCCTATATTATCAAGTTATGCGATTATCAGTTCATTCATTACTCCACTTTGACTACTCATGGATTATCACATATGGGCCTTTGCTATTTGAACTTTATGGGTTATTCATCTATCATTAGCAAGGTTTGAATTTTACTCGTTGATTGGTACATATGTGGTAAACCATACCTAGTCCATGTAAAGTAATAAATTGGTTGATTCTTTCTTAATTATATAATCATGGACATAATTTTTTTGTTTTGTTTTATTTCTATTTTTGAGCCATATTGTGATTCTCATCATGATTGTTTTAATTGACCTTATTTCTTTTTATGATAATTTTTTTTGGTAACATACACTGGTCTATCATATTTAGATATGAGATTCTTCTACATAGGTTAGTGTATGTCATCTTTTGATTACATGTGCTAAATTGAAATATTCTTTTGATTTCTCATCTTTAGTGGCTATTAATTGGTTACCTCTTCTTAACTAAAGATGACATTATTCGTTTTATGACGATTTTATAGTCTTATATGCATTGAGCATGGGGAGAAATCCTTAGTTGATTTACCCCTAGATCTTTATATTATCTACTTTTATGCTATAAGTGCTTTGGAACTAGATACGCATGTTTTGAGGGGGAGCAAATAAATTGCTTCAATTTATTTACACTCATGTATATCTCGTATATCTAGTTAATCATGGACCCATATTTTCTTCAATTTCATATCCTATTGATTGCGGTCATGATATTTTTGTTTTGTGAAGGATTTATGAGAGTTTGTGCGATTGTCTTTATTATCTTGACTCTCTCTTTTATATGAGTTAAATATGTTATCTTGTTAAATATTAACTTTCATATCTTATCTTGATGACTATTGTGCTTTCATTGTTTTGGCTTTCCTTATATGCTTAATTGATTTGGCTTTTCTTATTGAGGACTTGCCTAAAATTCTTGTTTATCTATATTGGTAATATTTTGAGAGAGAGCAATCAAGTCGACTGAATTTCTCCTTCTCAAATATTTTTCTCCTTTACCTTCATGTTTATTTAAAAGGGTATTCATATAGCATGATAAGGTAATTGAGTTCAAATGCATGAACTTGGGTAAGCATATAGAATTTGCAAATAATGAGATTATTCTATATCAATTGCTCTATTTTATATTGATCATTCCTTTATTTTGTTCCACTATTTATCTGTGGACAATTGTGACTATCATGATTTCATTGATCAATGTTTCAAGTTTATGTATTTCGATTGGTATAAAGTTTATATATGTCAATATCTCAATTGGTATCTTTCTTCTTTGATATCTATTATTTACAATTATCTAATCCTCATGGCTTTTGATTGAAATTCTTATTTCAATTGGTATATTGCTTCCTTCCAAAACTAGAGTTTTAATTCATATAATATTATGTTTTGGAGTTCCTTTCTTGGATTTCAAGTTGGTAAACTATTTATTGACTATTTTTAATTTTATTTATTTTACCAACTATATTGTGTTTTGACATGCTTCTTTTAAAACTTGATGTTCTACATTGGTAACGTAGCTTTATAAACTTGTCATTACACCATTCTTCCATTATTTTTCATTAGTATATCTTGATCATGATTGTCTATGACTTCCCCATGCTTTGATTTCTATGCTTGAGATTGATTTCACTTTTATCTCTTAGTACGGGGGAGCCTATTTTTGATCATGTCAAAGGAGGAGAAGTAAGTTTAAGTATGTATTTATAAGTAATCGAAGTAGTATACTTTTAGTGATATTACTTATGTCTTTTGTATATTAGTGATACATGCATCTATTGTATCCATACTAAACTTAACCGATTTACCATAATAAAAAATGGAGAGATTGTTGGCCCAATGATTGTATCATATTTTTGAATATGATTAATCTGTTAAGTTTAGCATTTTATTATCACTAATCTTTATACTATCACTATAGCATTTCTACTTATACTTATATCTTTGGTGATATGTGCTTATTATTTTACTTATTAATGTTATGAGTTTTTATTATATATATCTTAAATTTAATTGAGTTACCAAAATCAAAACTATATTTTGATTATGGTTATTCAATTAAGTTTAACATTATGATATCACTAATATTTATGCTATCACTATAGCTCTTATACTTAAACTTAGCATTGTCCTACTGTGCTTTATCTTATCATATTTGCTACATGTATATTGCTTTGTTCGTCTAACATGTACATGCAGAAAAGCAATAAGCAAGATCAATGTGGACATATGCAATAAAGAAATCATGGTGGGCCAAAGACGATGGATCCCACAAGATTTCTCTGAACAACCCGATGACATCTCCGGAGCCACGCACTCGGGGGTTCCGCTGCCCGATCAACGGACGGGGGTCGAGGGGGCAGCGCCCCTCGTCGGGGGTTCGGGGGCGAAGCCCCCGAAAGGTATTCAGTTTTCACAAAATGGATATCTTTGGACAGTTGACGTCCGAGAAGAAGCCAACATCTATCAAGGAAAGAAGCCATGCCATGCCATCATCATTTTAAGACTCTGAAGAAGCCTGCACCTACTACAGTACATCTGGAGTCTGTAATGAGTCTTAGGAATAATTGTAAACACAAAAAATGGATGGCAAATCGAAAGCTAGGGTAGAAATTAGCCCAGGATCATTTTCAGATGAAAATCGGCATACCGACAGTATACCGGTCTATACCGATGGTATACCAATTTTTGTTCATAGAAAGTTTCTGCCTACAAAATCGACATACCGACGGAATACCGATCTATACCGACGGTATACCGATTCAGTAACGTTGAAAATCCAACGGTCGGATTTTGAACATTTAATGATCCTAACGGCTACATTTCTAGCCGTTGCAATTCCAGACCGGTATTCCGACGGTATACCGGTTCATACCGACGGTATACCGATCGCTGACTGAAAAGTTGCCTTTGAGCTCTTTTCGATGCTTTGGTTATAAATAGACTTGAACCCCTTCATTCAAGGTTGATGCTTTGAGCCTAAAAAATTTCTAAACCACCAAAGCCTATCCACAAACAACTCTACAAGCTTTCATTTGCCATCCACAAATTGTGTAAGAGTTATTGAGTTGAAAAGTAAGATCTTCATCTTGTTGTATAAGGATATCAAAACCTATTATGAAAGGTTGAAGTTGGAGAGTCTTCGGATCCAAACTCTCGGTTGAAGTTTGAGAGTCTTCGTATCCAAACTCTCGGTTGAAGTCGGAGAGGCATTCGAACTAAAGCTCTCATGTAAGAAGTTGGCGAGTTCTTCGAATCCAAACTCGTGTTGAAGTTGACGAGTTCTTCGGATCCAAACTCGTGTGTAACTATTTACTCAAATAGTGGATTAAAGCCGGAGAGAGTTCCGGGACTAGAGTGCCCCTTGGGAGTATACCAGGATATATCGTGTGTCGGTATTGTTGTTGCTTTTTCTCTTGCACTTATATTTTTAAATTGCCCATTAGCTTGTGCTAAGTACTTGATTAGTTAGCTTGACCCTATTCACCCCCTCTAGGGTTTCCTTCACTGTGTAGAAAGAAGGAAGTTCTAAACTGTCACGCCCCAGAACCAGAATACTGGAGAGCGGGGGAATGACTCAGCCAGCTACGTATTACGGGTAGATGAATACCGTATAATACGATCAATGCTGTCTAACAAGACGAGGGGGTGCATACTACGTAAAAGTCTTACTACGATCACTTCACATCTACTGTCTCAATTATTCAAGCAAGAAACAAAAATAGAGAACATGTAAGATAAAGCAGTAAGGCGTTCCAAACGCTTAGTCAAAATGTTCTTGATATCTGGCTTTACAAAACATAGCCAGATGATGTAGCAAGGTATAAACAATTGTTTATCAGCTGCAGCCTGACTTTAGTTACAATTATGTAAAAGTAAATACAAGACAATCCGATTAACATGTCGGTGCCCAACGGCAAAGTATAAAGTAATTCACAAAACGAGCGGGAAGTAAGGAAGCCACTCGAGTCCTCCTGCAATCATTCCTCTAGTATTGACCATCTTGGAGGTGGAAGTAAGCTGAGTCCTCGGGAATCGGCTCTAAATCTGGCCATGCAAAACCAGAGAGGTTAGACCTCTAATAGCAAGTACCGCAAGGAAGCACGATATGAGGAATTAAACCAGTAAATAAGAGAATATAATAATAGATCTCTGCTTGCTACTGGGATTCACATCACATCACGACACTTCGAACCAACTTCCCAACCAAACAAGGACAGAAGTTGACCCGTCATGTCCTGATATTCCGATCATCTTAGTTAGTCATCAGAGTAGAGACAGTACACAAACAAATCAACTTAAACGGCCATGCAACTACTACGGCTTGCTACTGTGAGTTCCAAGTTATCCTAGAATTATGCAATAGGGATTCCTCAGTTCTTACTATGTGCAAGCAAGGCTAGTTTATCCAGTCAATCAATTGCGCCAATCATGAATTAGACGAGTCCCAGCGGGAGGCCCGTCATCAATATATAATATATAATAAATAATATAACCAGATACCGCTCCCTGCCCGTGTGGCAGATTTGCAGTATATGTGGGGACCAACCGGCCTGTCAGGCACTACTAGTCCCAAGAGGGCTGCCATGTAAGAACTCGGGAATCCATTCTCTCCATGCAATCATTATTTTATTTAACTTAATAGTCTCTACGTTAAGTGAAATCCCATGCCGTGGATCACGGTCATTCAAATGAGTACTTTCGTACGGGGTACGATATGCACAACTCTACAACGATACCTGTGCGGTTAGGTTGTAGGTCTTACATAGCGTAATGCAACAATCAAAACTAACCACGGAATAATCATGCCTTGACCATAGAGTGCACATGCTGCTGTTTGTGAAAAATAAATAAATAATAAATAAATAAATAAATTGAAGCCTGCATGTGTCTGTATGTCAATATTCGGGATCAGCCAGTCGATTGCAATAGTTCATAGTTAGTATGAACGTGTCTCATTCATTTAATTCAATAAGACGACTAGCCAGTCTCTTAGTTCCAACTAGAAACGCATGATCAATTTATTAGTCAAAATAACAATCAATGTCAATCAATGTCAATTCGGAACAATAACCAGCCAAAAAGGCATTATGGGCTATAGATGGATACCTATCTGCTGGAAATAAAATCTTATGCGGCTGGAAAATAAAGATCTCATGCGGCTGGGAAATAAATATTTTATGCGGCTGGGAAATAAAGATTTCATGCGGCTGGAAATAAATATTTCATGCGGCTGGAAAATAAATGTTTCATGCGGCTGGGAAATAAATATTTCATGCGGCTGGAAAATAAATATTTCATGCGGCTGGAAAATAAATATTTCATGCGGCTGGGAAATAAATGTTTCATGCGGCTGGAAAATAAATATTTCATGCGGCTGGAAAATAAATGTTTCATGCGGCTAGGAAATAAATATTTCATGCGGCTAGGAAATAAATATTTCATGCAGCTGGGACTGTTCTTCTTCTCCGAATTTTCTGAGAACAGAACCATGGAAGCCATTGCTTCCAAGCTCTCTAAATCCTTCATTCCAAGCCCAAATCTGGACTTCCATAGGTCAAAATGGGGTAGAACGAAATTCTCTACAACATGGAACCATCAAAACTTGAAAATAACAAGGTTAGCTAGATCAAAACCCGAGAATCCAAAAATATAACAAGTTTAGATCTACACAAAATAAGCCATAGAAATAAAAAATGTTAAGTACTAAAGTATCTAAGAATCCTGTGAGAGAGACAATGGAACAACAAAAATGGAGATCCATCAAGAAGCAAGTTGTACTTGCCTAGCTCTCCTAGGTTGGTGGGAGAGTTATGAGGAAGAAGATGAGTAATGAGAAGAAGTAAATGACGAGAGAGAAAGGGTTTTGGGGTTTTAAATGGGGGTAGTGGTAGGTTGGGGTTTGTTTCGGTTCATGATGAACCAACTTAACTAAACCAATCCAAGCCGAAACCAAAGTAAAGCTAAAGCAGAGTATGAAAGTAGAAAATAAAATGCAGAAATAAAATTGCAGAAATAAAATTAACATAAAATTAAAGGAGTTTAATTACAGAGTAATACATGATAAATATATTAATGCAGTACATGTATTAAAAATACGTATTCTGGGAACGGGAAGTGACATCTCTACCATCCTTAGAAAAATTCCGTCCTCAAAATTTCAAATCCAAGCAGGATAGGAACATCAAAGCTAAACTAATTCAAGCATAACCAATTTGAGTAAGTAATCATTCTTCAATGTTAACTAGCAGATTAACATATCTATATTAACAATCTACAATATCACGTAGTTCTATCCATGGGGTGACAAGCATGAGGGGTTAAGACAATCAAGGTACACGGGAAAAAATATACCTTGTGAGTCAAACAGATGTGGATACCGTGATCGGATATCATCCTCACGTTCCCACGTTGACTCTCCTAATGAGTGACGACCCCAAGCAACCCGGACAAGGCTTATTGTTCGGTTCTTGAGTATCTTCTCTCTTCGGTCCAAGATGGACACAGGCTGCTCCTCGTAAGACAAGTTGGTACCAACAACCAACTCAGAATGATCGAGGACATGGCTTAGGTCCGATACATACCTTCGCAGCTGAGATACATGAAACACGTCATGCACCTCTCGTAACGAAGGTGGAAGGGACAAACGATAAGCAACATCGCCTACCCTATCAAGGATAACGAATGGTCCTACCTATCGCGGACTCAACTTTCCGCGAACGCCAAATCTAATGACCCTACGGGTAGGTGAGATCCGTAGGAACACGTGGTCCCCAACAGAAAACTCTAGCGGCCTACGATGCTGGCCCGTCCAATGACGATGCCGATCCTGTGCAACTCGAAGTCGCTCTCTAATTCCCTTAACCACTTAAATTGTCTGAACAATCAATTCCGGGCCTAGCATCTTCCTTTCCCCGATATCATCCCATGCTAGTGGCGACCTACACTTCTTACCATATAGTGCCTCAAATGGTGCCATCTGGATACTGGCTTGATAACTATTGTTGTATGAGAACTCAACTAAGTGCAGGTGGCTTTCCCAAGATCCTCCAAAATCCAGAGTGCAAGCTCACAACATGTCTTCCAAAGTCTGAGTTGTTCTTTCTGATTGCCCGTCTGTCTGGGGATGGTAAGCCGTGCTAAATCTTAACTTGGTACCCAGGCTATGATGTAAGCTCTTCCAAAAATGTGATATAAAATGGGTATCTCTGTCTGACACAATACTGACAGGGACTCTATGCTGCCTGACTATCTATTGTATATACAATTCTGCCAACTTTTCTGTAGATTGTCCTACTCTGAAAGGAAGAAAATGTGCTACCTTTGTAAGCCGGTCCACTATTACCCAAATAGCATCTTTACCACTTGGCGATCTCGGTAAACCGGTCACAAAGTCCATTGTGATGTGCTCCCACTTCCATTCCGGGATAGGAAGCGGTTACAATAATCCAGCTGGCCTCTGCTGTTCTACCTTTACTTGCTGACATATCAAGCAACAGGAAACAAATCTAGCTATCTCCCTCTTCATTCCATTCCACCAGAAGTGTTGCTTGATATCCTGGTACATCTTGGTCCCTCCAGGATGTATAGAATACTGGGAACTGTGAGCTTCTGCCATAACTTCCTGTCTGATATCTCCACTAGGTACACATAGACGAGATCCAAACATAAGTGTACCGTCTTCGTGGATTCTCATCTCCTTCCTGAGTCCTGACTCACATTCTGCCCTAAGCTTCTGAATCCTTGGGTCCTGTGCCTGAGCTGCCTTGATCCTATCTACCAAGTCAGATTGAACTTATAGACTTGCCAGAATTCCTACATCACTAGGAAGTATAACCTCGATGCCCATCTCCTGAAGGTCTTCTAAAATGTGCTTCTGTGTTGTCAACATAAATGCGCCGCCTCTTCTGCTGAGAGCGTCTGCTACCATATTAGCCTTGCCTGGATGATACTGAAGCTCCATGTCATAGTCCTTAATCAACTCCAACCATCTTCTCTGCCTCATGTTCAGTTTCTTCTGAGTAAAAATGTACTTCAGACTTTTGTGGTCTGTGTACATGTCCACTCGATCACAATATAAGTAATTAATGCCTCCATAGCTTCAAAGCAAATACTACTGTCGCCAACTCCAAATCATGAGTTGGGTAATTCTTCTCGTGGTCTCGAAGTTGCCTAGACGCGTATGCTATCACCTTTCCATGCTGCATGAGGACACATCCAAGTCCTTTTTCTGACGCATCACAATATACTGTAAAACCTCCGGGTCCAACTGGCAATATAAGAATAGGCGCTGATATCAACTTCTGCTTCAAAGTCTCAAATGATGCCTGATATTCTGTCGACCAAACGAATGGCAGATCCTTCCGTGTCAAGCGGGTCATGGGTGCTGAAAGCCTTGCAAAGTCTGACACGAACCTTCTGTAATACCCTGCCAATCCCAAGAAACTTCGCACATCAGCTACGGTCTTGGGTACTGGCCAACTCTCTATCGCTTCTACCTTCTTGGGATCCATTGCTACTCCAGCTCCTGATATGATATGATCCAGAAATGAAATATGATTCGTCCAAAACTCGCACTTGCTGAGCTTGGCATACAACTGGTTCTCCCTCAGAACCTGTAATACTTTCCTGAGGTGGTCTTCATGCTCCTTCTCACTAGCAGAGTATACAAGAATGTCGTCGAGAAACACCACGACAAACTGATCTAAGTACGGCATAAAGATGCGGTTCATCAAATCCATGAATATTGTTGGAGCATTGGTCAAACCAAACAGCATTACCAAGAATTTATAATGCCCATATTTCGACCTGAATGCTGTCTTGGGAATGTCCTCCTTCCGAACTCTCACTTGATGATAGCCTGACCGAAGATCTATCTTGGAGAAAACTCTAGCCCTGCTCAATTGATCAAACAAATCGTCGATCCTTGGTAGTGGGTACTTGTTCTTTACTGTTGTCGTATTTAGCTTTCTGTAATCGATGCACAATCTGGATGACCCATCCTTCTTCCCTACAAGTACCACTGGTGCTGCCCATGGTGATATGCTAGCTTGGATGAACTTCTTCTCCTTCAGTTCCTCTATGTGCTGATATACCTTGGCCTATTCTGAATCCGCCATTTTGTAAACTCGATCTGATATCGGTTTAGTTCCAGGTACCAATTCTATGCTGAACTTAATATTCCTAACCGGTGGTAGACCTGGAAGTTTTTTGGGAAATACGTGTAGAAACTCTTCAACTACCTTCGGAACTTGAACTTCTTCCATTGCCGTCACTACTCCCTGCTCTTGTTGAGTTGCCACTGATCTGACTAAGGTGAACCGCTTCATGCCTGGAATATCAAAAGATACACTCCCTCTACGACAATCTATTGTCGTATGACTGTCTTTCAGCCAGTCCATGCCTAAGATAACGTCGAAATTTCCAACAGGAAATTCTATCAACTGGGCGGGTAAGAAATGCTCGCAAAATACAACGCTACATACTAGAATAACTCTACTAACTCCTACGAGCCCATTACCAGTGAGTATATTTAACCTCCCTGGCAATGCCTCGAATTCTATTCCTAGTCGTGTTGCAAATTGTGCAGATATAAATGAGTGTGATGCTCCCGAATCAAACAATGCTACTGCGGGATATAAGGCGACGAGAATGTTACCTGCCACAACATCTCCCGATGCCAATGCCTCTTCCAAGGACAGAGTGAATGCCTGCCCTCGACCTCCTTGCTGGTTCCTATGTTGTAGCCTAGCCTGGTGCTGCTGCTGGTCCCTGCCTTGATGATGTTGGGGTGGTCTATGCTGGTGTTGCTGCATCGGCGGTCCCTGCTGCCGAAACATCTGAGCCTGCGGCATTAACGGGTGCTGTGCCAACGGTCTCACTGCTACCGCTGGTCCTCGATACTGTCCTGTCCCTGGTGCTGGCAGAGCAGGAAACTGCTACACTGGTCCTCCTGACCTCGAGTTCATGGGACATGTGGTAAACCGATGATCTAGATTTCCATATATCAAGCACAGTCCGTTCAATGCCCGACACACATCTCTAGTGTGCCCTATCTTCCCACAATAAGTGCAGCCCGCTGGGGGTTGCTGGTTCTTCCTTGGTTGTTGCTGCTGCTGCCTGGGTGGTGGTGCTGCCCCTCGTATCGCCACATCGTGGATACGAATGCCAGGGGATGGTGCTGTTGCCCGGGGCGCTACTCCCCCTCCTCCTTCCATCTGACTGTGGGATCTCTTCTGACATCCAGTCCTTGCTGTGATCCTCTGAATGGTGATCTCATGCCTTCGAGTTGCCGTCAACACTTCATCGAAAGTCTGGTAATTGTGCCCCTCTATCAATTACAAGAGCTCAAGATGAAACTCTTGCTGGAACCTCATCGCCCTCTGGCGCTCCGTTGCTACCATCTCTGGGGCAAACCTACTCAATCTGCAGAACTCCGCTGCATAAGCATCTACCGTTTTGCCGGCCTGCTTGTGGTTGATAAACTTCTGTTGTAGCTCGAACTATGCCACAACTCCATAGTACTTCGTGTTGAACCTTGTAGTAAAATCGTCCCAAGCAACAAGACGTCTGATGCCTACCTCATCTGATTCCCACCAATCATGTACAAGATCCTGAAGTAACAACTTCACCTGATCCACACGTTCTTCTGCCGACACCTTAGCGGCTGTCAAAATAGCCTTAATATCCTTAAGCCATACATCTGCTGAGATGGCATCTTCCGTGCCCTCGAAACGGCGGGAGTTGTACTTGCAAAACCTGGTGGATGCTCCTGAATCTGTCCTTGCCCCTCTTTCAAAAGCCGTCTGCAATCCTTGGTTGAGTAGTACGTTCTGCTCTTGCAACTGAGCGTACATGCGTTGTTGGGCTAACATCTGATGTTGCTGAGTAGCCATCATCCCTCTCATGATCCCCAGAAGGGCTAGTGTGTCCACTTCCACAGGGGTAGATGGAACTATTGGTGGTGTTGGAACCTCCAGATACTGCGGTCCAGCTGCTGGTTCCACTATCACTTCTTCTTGGATAGTCTCTTGAGGTAGTATTGGCCCTTGTTGCTGACCAACCTGGTCAGGTTGTCCATGCTGCCCTTGTTGTTGTTGTCCAGTCCTGACAGATGCAGACGAAGTGCCCCTAAGGAAAGGGACAAGAGAGCAATCAAACAACCGGACGTGAAGGATCAATGAAGTCAAGGGACACCGGAATGTCAAGCTAGAGTTGAGAATAACGAATCATGAGATCAAGGGAGAACATGTGTGATTGAGACATCCTATAAATCAAAACACCCCACAAGTCTGAAATCAGACCTGCATGGGCCACCACTAAAACCTTGTCACGCCCCAGAACCAGAATACTGGAGAGCGGAGGAATGACTCAGCCAGCTATGTATTACGGGTAGATGAATACCGTATAATACGATCAATGCTGTCTAACAAGACGAGGGGGTGCAAACTACGTGAAAGTCTTACTATGGTCACTTCACATCTATTGTCTCAATTATTCAAGCAAGAAACAAAAATATAGAACATGTAAGATAAAGCAGTAAGGCGTCCCAAATGCTTAGTCAAAATATTCTTGATATCTGGCTTTACAAAATATAGCCAGATGATGTAGCAAGGTATACACAATTGTTTATCAGCTGCAGCCTGACTTTAGTTACAATTATGTAAAAGTAAATACAAGACAATCCGACTAACATGTTGGTGCCCAACGGCAAAGTATAAAGTAATTCACAAAACGAGCGGGAAGTAAGGAACCCACTCGAGTCCTCCTGCAATCATCCCTCTAGTATTGACCATCTTGGAGGTGGAAGTAAGCTGAGTCCTCGGGAACCGGCTCTAAATCTGGCCATGCAAAACCAGAGAGGTTAGACCTCTGATAGCAAGTACCGCAAGGAAGTACGATATGAGGAATTAAACCAGTAAATAAGAGAATATAATAATAGATCTCTGCTTGCTACTGGGATTCACATCACATCACGACACTTCGAACCAACTTCCCAACCAAACAAGGACAAAAGTTGACCCGTCATGTCCTGATATTCCGATCATCTTAGTTAGTCATCAGAGTAGAGACAGTACACAAACAAATCAACTTAAACGGCCATGCAACTACTACGGCTTGCTACTGTGAGTTCCAAGTTATCCTGGAATTATGTAATAGGGATTCCTCAGTTCTTACTATGTGCAAGCAAGGCTAGTTTACCCAGTCAATCAATTACGCCAATCATGAATTAGACGAGTCCCAGCGGGACGCCCGTCATCAATATACAATATACAATAGATAATATAACCAGATACCGCTTCCTGTCCGTGTGGCAGATTTGCAGTATCTGTGGGGACCAACCGGCCTGTCAGGCACTACTAGTCCCAAGAGGGCTGCCATGTAAGAACTCGGAAATCTATTCTCTCCATACAATCATTATTTATTTAACTTAATAGTCTCTACGTTGAGTGAAATCCCATGCCGTGGATCACGGTCATTCAAATGAGTACTTTCATACGAGGTACGATATGCACAACTCTACAACGATACCTGTACGGTTAGGTTGTAGATCTTACATAGCGTAATGCAACAATCAAAACTAATCACGGAATAATCATGCCTTGACCATAGAGTGCACATGCTACTGTTTATGGAAAATAAATAAATAATAAATAAATAAATAAATTGAAGCCTGCATGTGTCTGTATGTCAATATTCGGGATCAGCCAGTCGATTACAATAGTTCATAGTTAGTATGAACGTGTCTCATTTATTTAATTCAATAAGATGACTAGCCAGTCTCTTAGTTCCAACTAGGAATGCATGATCAATTTATTAGTCAAGATAACAATCAATGTCAATCAATGTCAATTCGGGACAAGAACCAGCCAAAAAGGCATTATGGGCTATAGATGGATACCTATCTACTGGAAATAAAATCTTATGCGGCTAGGAAATAAAGATCTCATGCGGCTGGGAAATAAAGATTTCATGCGGCTGGGAAATAAAGATTTCATGCGGCTGGGAAATAAATATTTCATGTGGCTGGAAAATAAATATTTCATGCGGCTGGGAAATAAATATTTCATGCGGCTGGGAAATCTATGTTTCATGCGGCTGGAAAATAAATATTTCATGCGGCTGGAAAATAAATATTTCATGCGGCTGGGAAATAAATGTTTCATGCGGCTGGAAAATAAATATTTCATGCGACTGGGAAATAAATATTTCATGCGGCTGGGACTGTTCTTCTTCTCCGAATTTTCTGAGAACAGAACCATGGAAGCCATTGCTTCCAAGCTCTCTAAATCATTCATTCCAAGCCCAAATCTGGACTTCCATAGGTCAAAATGGGGTAGAATGAAATTCTCTACAACATGGAACCATCAAAACTTGAAAATAACAAGGTTAGCTAGATCAAAATCTGAGAATCCGAAAATACAACAAGTTTAGATCTACACAAAATAAGACATGGAAAAAAAAAAATGCTAAGTGCTAAAGTATCTAAGAATCCTGTGAGAGAGACAATGGAACAATAAAAATGGAGATCCATCAAGAATCAAGTTGTACTTGCCTAGCTCTCCTAGGTTGGTGGGAGAGTTATGAGGAAGAAGATGAGTAATGAGAAGAAGTAAATGACGAGAGAGAAAGGATTTTGGGGTTTTAAATGGTGGTGGTGATAGGTGGGGGTTTGTTTCGGTTCATGATGAACCAACTTAACTAAACCAATCCAAGCCGAAACCAAAGTAAAGCTAAAGCAGAGTATGAAAGTAGAAAATAAAATACAGAAATAAAATTGCAGAAATAAAATTAACATGAAATTAAAGGGGTTTAATTACAGAGTAATACATGATAAATATATTAAAACAGTACATGTATTAAAAATACGTATTCTGGGAACGGGAAGTGACATAAATATGATATTCTAAGTACAGGAAGAAGAGGTTTCTGAGAAAGTGTGACGGTGGAGATCGAGTACTACAGCGGCTCCTTTACTCCGTTGACGATCTGACGACGAATCAACCTTGCTATGGCTCTCAGGCACCTTTGATAGGACTCTGGAGTCACCGATCAAGAGGCTGTCTAGAGGAGAAGATCCCTTGAAGATGGTTGATTGGTTGATTCTTTAGTTGATTGGGGGATAAGGGTGGTCGACTCTTCGTGGACAGAGATTGCTGATCCTTTGAAGATTGTCAATTGTCGATTTTCTACTGTCGATTCTTTGGTGGAAGAAGAACTCCTTCTATTTATAGAGAATCGAACACATGTGATGTGTATCAGGGTTCCTGAGATATAAAAGAATCTGCCGTCATTGTACGGTACAGGCTTCTGCGACACTGACACGTGGCGGATATCGAGATTCCCTTCAAACAAGATCTCTGGTGGCTATAAACATAACCGAATGAGGTGACATGTGGCATGTGCCGATTTGCTTGCTCGGATACAGCCGAGTAAATCTTAGAATTTTATCCTAGATTTGGAGTCTAATTGATCCTCGTTTAAGATTTAAATCAATCTGATATGATATCAATCATGATTTAATCCTAATTTTCTCTACAAGAGGCGGTTTAAACAAACCAATTGGGGTGGACCCATGCTTCCTGCTCCTCTGGTGATGACTAAGTGTCACGATCTGCACCCAGTTTAAGGGTACGAGAAGTGGGTACATCCAGCCTACGCCGCAGTGTCGACGGTAGAACGCTGTTCTAGGTCATAATTACAACTATTACAAAATGATATACTCTCCAAACGGAGGATAATCACAAGAGGATAGAATCTTAATCACAAAACTAGAGGTAGATAATCAGCACGATAATATAGATGTAAAATCCACAAGAAAAATTCAACAAATAAAAAGTCTCGGTGTTATCAACACCATAAACAATATCTTGATACAAATCTTAAATGTCTCATAAAACTAGATAATAAGATAAGTCTAGACTAAGCTAATGGCAAGTCCTCAGCGACTACTGGATCCTGCTGACGGTCCAGGTCACCTGTGTCAACTAGGCCTGCTCTATAGTAAGTATCGCAGCAATCCTCATCATCTGTAATATTTTCAACGGGTCCAGTCAGGACAGAAATGAATACATATTTCTTACACAGATCATAACATGAAAGGAAATATGAAACAAGCTATAGAATAATATACATGAACTGCTGTAAAGAAATAGTAGAGAGACTGTAAAAAGAAGAACATGATATAGTGGAAATAGATATACATGATATAGATAAGAAAACTGAACTAACTACGTGATTTAGAGCACATGTTTGGTTATTTAAACTGGCTTAG
>JANAVB010007399.1:37641981-37812240 GCA_029216955.1 Iris pallida
CCTGATCCTAATCCCCAAAAAAGACAACCCGGAGTCCTTTCGTGACTTTCGACCCATCAGTCTTTGTAACTTCACTAACAAGATCATATCCAAGGTCATCGCGACCAGAATGGCTGGTATTCTTCCCAAGATCATTTCGGAGGAGCAAAGCGGGTTTGTTCGCGGGAGGAACATCCAGGACAATATTATGCTGGCCCAAGAGTTAATCACCTATAAAAATTTCCAGTGAGGGGAGGCAACATTGCCGTCAAAATTGACATGGAGAAAGCTTATGACAGACTGGATTGGCAATTAATGATCTGGGTTTTCAGAGCTTTCGGATTTTCGGAAACTTGGACCAATATCGTCTGGAGATCCATCAGCAACTCGTGGTTCTCCACGGTCATCAATGGCCACGCTGAGGGATTTTTTTAAATCCTACCACGGGGTTAGACAGGACGACCCCTATCTTCCACAGTCTTCATCATAGCAGCTGACGCCCTGAGTAGGAACCTTAACAATATGGTCAACACCCCCAACTTCCAGCACTATCATATATCCAGTGGCTACCCTATCATCACCCATCTGCATTCACAGACGACTTACTCATCTTCTCTTCCGGGGATGAAGGCGCGGTAGCAGTGGTTCACAACACCCTGATGAGGTACTCTAGATGCTCCGGCTAGAAAATCAATCATTCCAAGAGCGTTATCTACGCCCACCACAACACCAATAGAGAGCACGCCAACAACCTCTCCAACTTAACATCCTTTTTCGTTGCTAAGCCTCCGTTCAACTATCTGGGGTGTCCTTTAGTGTACGGGAAATCCAACATCGGCTTTTTCGAGGACTTGACCACCAGAATCAGAAAGAAACTGGAAGGGTGGCACAATGCCAACTTATCCCCAGGTGGCAAGATGATCCTTATCAAACACGTGCTATCCTCCATCCCCATCCATACACTAGCTGCGTGCTCGCCGCCTATTAAGGTTCTTTCTTCGATCGAACAGATCTTTTGTAATTTCTTTTGGGGGCATAGCAACGGCCAGGATAAGCATCACTGGGCTAGCTGGGATTCTATGGCTTACCCGACAGGCGAAGGGGGTTTGGGATTTACCAAACTCATTCACATTGTTAAAGCATTCTCAATGAAACTGTGGTGGAAACTCTGCACGAGCAAAAACTTATGGAGCAGGTTTTTGAAAGCCAGATACTTCAAACACATCCACCCCTCTATGGCCATATCCAACTGCAGATTCTCAGCGGCTTGGCATCGCATCCTTATCGGCCGTGACCTTGCCGAGCTAGCGATGAGACTCCAGTTGGGAGCGGGCGACTCGAACCCATTCCTT
The DNA here is from genome assembly GCA_029216955.1 of Iris pallida. Classification (NCBI taxonomy): domain Eukaryota; kingdom Viridiplantae; phylum Streptophyta; class Magnoliopsida; order Asparagales; family Iridaceae; genus Iris; species Iris pallida. Next base: position 37,643,313 of record JANAVB010007399.1, read on the forward strand.
GAGAGATGGGTTAGAGACAGCATGATCTCGAGTCTTACGGAGACCCCGAGAGATAGTAGGATCAGAGACTTGTGGAACCCCTCTACCGACGAATGGAACTGGGACCAGATTCGTGAGTTGTCTGGTAACGATACGGCGGAGGACATCCACGGGAGAGGGTTACGCATCAAAAGCGAGGAGGATGCGTTGAGATGGACTCTCGAGGCGTCGGGGGCATTCTCGGTGAGGTCAGTGAGAATCGCTATCCAGTGCGCCGGCCGACCGTACCTCCCCATAGCACACTATTGGTATTCCTGTATCCCTAAGAAGTGGTCCTTCCTCTTGTAGAGAGTCATCAGAAAGAAACTGCCGACAAACGACATCCTTAACACCATCGGGATTAGCTTAGCATCAGTTTGCTCCTGCTGCTTCGAGCGTCAGACGGAGACTATCGATCACATCTTCCGTCAGGGGACGCTGCCAGACAGGACTTGGAAAATCCTTAACCAGCTATTCAGCATTGAGCAGGGCGGTGGACACTTCCACGATCTACTGGCTTCCTGGGGTTCTGCCTCCCATGGCCATCAGATCGTCGCAGCGGCCGCAACATGGGTCATTTGAAAGAATCGCAACAAGGCGAGATACGAAGGTCACCTATACTCGGCAGACCAGCTCTTTCGGAAAGTCATCCGCCAATGCCGTAAGCGGAGCACCCTGTGTTCCCACAGTTCGAGAGCATTCTGGTCGGTGCTCCCCCCAGCCCCTGGCGATTGTTTTGCCTTCCCCCCTCCTTTCTTTTGTGGTATACCTGTATAGGCTTCGGCATTTTGCGTCTTGTATACGGATTTAGTCTACGGTTTTTGAGCCGTCATTAATAAATTGAGAGGGTTTTCCCTTTTTAAAAATAAAATTATATATATATATATATATATATATATATATATATATATATATATATATATTTAAAAGGGATATATATATATATAAATTGATGGTGTTGTGATCTCAAAGGGATTTGGTTACTCGAATCCGAGATTTGATCTCAATTCTGGAAATCAGTACCTCGAGCTCTCATTATAACCCATTTACTTATATACAAAGCTATATATATATATATATATATATATATATATATATATATATATATATATATATATATATATATATATATATATATATATATATATATATATATGCATTATATATATGTATGTATATATATATATACATACATATATAATGCATATATATATATATATAATGCATATATATATATATATATATATATATATATATATATATATATATATATATATATATATATATATATATGCATTATATATATGTATTATATATATATATATATATATATATATATATATATATATATATATATATATACATATATATATATATATGTATTATATATATATATCTATATATATATATATATATATATATATAATATATATATATATATATATATATATATATATATATATATTTATATGTATTATATATATATATATATATATATATATATATATATATATATATATATATATATATATATATATATATATATATATATATATATATATATATATATATATATATATATACATAAGGAAACGCAAAATGTATACGTAAATGGTATATAAATAGAAAATAAAACCAAAGCTCGCTTCCCGCAAGTCCAGAATAACATATATGAAACATAAAGTCAGAAATTGATGGTTAAAAGTCAGAGAATCAAATTATTACGAAACTATTCAAATTCAATTTGTCAAAATCCCGAAATCTCACAAATCGACCCAATTCGCAAAATACACCACTAGAACCCGCAAAACTCGACAAGTACGAAGGTCTCGGTGTATGTGACGTGTTCGGGTACTCACGGAGTCAAAACCGCGTCCGTGTTGGGTCCACGAAGTGCGTATCGAAAAACCGATTTCATGTGTCGAAGGGTGCGTACACGTGCGTTCTCGCTCGATTGAGCGCCACACGCACAACGAGAAGCCTCGTGCTCGTGCACACAGCTAGGTAGGGTCCCGGGGTAGGGCTAGGACATGCTGACACAACACCAATTCGTGCCTACACGACACGGCGACCCGCGAACAGCCATGCGGCCTGCGCGCGCGCGTGCGTGCGTGCCCGTGGGCTTGTGTCGAGCCTCGTGGCTTGCGATTCGAGCCACGCCGCGACTCAAGATTGGGTCCCTGGGTAGTCTAGGTATAGGGCTACGTGCTTGTGCTCCTGGAACGGGTCCTCGATGCGTCGTGTCCACGTACGAAGGCCGTGTCAGTGGCGAAATTCAGCCACGTGCACTGTGCGGGCTGATCAGTGCACTTTGGATTTCTCCGCGGTCGCTCGACGAAACATCGTAAATTTTTTGGAGCATGTGGGAAGAGGTTGCCCCCATGTGCTTATGAAATTTCAGGCAAAATAGAGCCCTGTGCGTCGAGTTATGACGCACAAACAACATGGCATGTACCGGGCCGTGCACGGGCCTCGTGCACGCGTGTCCGTGTCCGTTTCGGACACTGAAATCGTGTCGATTCCAGATCCCTCTTCACGAAAGTTGATCCAAATAATATTAGCAAGAATTTTGTGAAAACAAAATGCAAAACACCAATATTCAATTCTAAGTGGCATTTTGTCGAACACGTGCTACATAAGACCGATACGTGTCCGATACCACTATCAAACGAAACCAAAATCCTACTAAACTTCATGCACAGGTCGAGGGTACCTATATGGATGCAATAATGAAGAAAATTTGGAAGAAACAAAGGTAGAACAAGGTTTACCTATTGAGAGTCAGAATCTGAATAAAAGGAATTTCCCGAGCGCTTTGTCGACCACTTCTTATGAGCAAACGCTTCCAACTCCTTGCTAGCAATGCTCCAGTAAGTTCTCCTCATTCTGACGATTGCAATGCAATTCATTTGAGGTGAAATGGATGCCGGATGAGAAAGTTAGGGTTTTAGAGAAAATAGAAAATTAGGGTTTGCTCTTGTGGAGGCTATGAGTTTTATAAATGAGAGGATGGGGGGCTGCTTGTGGCCGGCCACATGAAGGGGGTATTAGGGTTAGGGTTTGCACATGGGCCAAGCACTCCTAAGTTGCTAAAAAGGCCCATGTCTAAAAGGCAAAAAATGTTTATGAAAAATGACTTAAAAATCATTTAAATCATTCTCAAAATAGAGATTAATCCTAAATTAATTTTAAAAGGCCAAATATGATTCTAATTACATTATTAGGCTTCTGGTCAAGGTTGACTAAGGTCAAAATACTTATACTACCAAAACACCAATCCAGCTACCAATCAAACCACATAACAATTACTCTAATTAATAAATTAATAAAATCCAAATAATAAATAAAATTTAAATAAATTCATAGTGACTAAAATACCCTTAAAATTAAAAAGTGAGTGTGACAAATAATTTGGTTTCTAATGTCATGGTTAGTCTCAAATCATGGTTAGCTAAGGTTAAACCGACTACTAACACAACACCAATTAAAATATTATAAATTAATCCAAAATAAAATAAAATCACATAATTACCAAAATACCTTTATTTTAGAAAAGTGGTGGTTATACTAAGTACTGCTGCGCTTCTAGGGCGACGAGTAGACCGTGCTTCTGGAGACGACGGAACCTCTGTGCTTTCAGGCGACGAGTGGACTTGGCTTCGAATGACGACGAGACTTCTGTGCATATATAGCAACTTATGAAGCTATGTTTCGGGATACCGGAGTTACTGTGCTATAGGCGATAAGTAGGCTTGTGCTTTAGGTTGGCGAGGTTACTGTGCTTTTGGAGTGACATGCTGACTTGCATTGGTTGCAATGGAAGTTCCCAAGTATCTTGTAGGGAAGTGACTTAAGCTTCTGAACCGGAGCAGACGACTGCGCCGTAGGAATGGAGATGGTGTGAGCATATCACCATCCTACGTCTCATGCGGACGCAGGTAAGTAGCTGTGCCTCTGAACAGTTAAGGTGTTGGCTGCGAAGGGAAGGGTATGGCACCCTTGCGCGTCTGAGATTGGTACAGGCAGGTAGCTGCGTCTCTGGAGTAAAGACATTGGCTTCTGAAGGAAAAGAAGGGGAGGAGGTCTACCACCATCTTGCTTTTGAGGTTGGTGCAGGCAGGTGGCTGCGCCTCTGGCTTAAAGGCTTTGGCTTCTGAAGCAAATAGCAATAAATATCCGCTCTTTAAGGAACTTCCCTCTTAATTGCCACCATAATATGGAGAATTCCAATGGTCTAGACTAACATTCAAAGTGCTGAATCTTAGGTTCGTCCCATTAATACGGGAATTCTGTCCGTCGACCATGTGGCGTACGTTCTGGGCCATTCTTGGTCCTATAAAAGGGGAAGTTCTCCTTTGAAGAGTCGCTGTCTTCTTTTCGGCATCCTTCACCGCCATGCGAGATCCAAACTTAACTTCGAGCGACGATCGGCCTTGTGTAAGTTGGCTGCTGGTTGAGACTTTTCTCGTTTGTAGGAGCCATGTTCTTATAGAAGAACTCTATGTAGAAGGAGCCATCACTGCCCTTGAGAAGTATGCAAATGTCCTTCTTAGGGAGTTCGACTCTGAGCCTCAGTCTTTTGCATCTTCTGCACTTTGGAGAAGGGATATCTTCAGCTGAGATTTTTTATGCTTCAACAAGACCCCCTTCAAAGTGTCCCAAACTTGAGTTAAGCTCGGGATACATTGAACAGAAGCATGAACACGTATCAGGACTGTATGTGCTGGGTGATGGCTAGTGTCACGCCTAGCTCTTAGCATTAATTATCATGAGTCATCATTTCAGAGTATGGCCTCCTGATGGCTTCTTGATATTGGAGCCTCTTGCGTCTTTGTAGGGATCACGAATCTCTTTGGCATAGGAGGTTTAGAGTCACGTTCCTTCGGTCACTCATAGTACTGTCATCTGTCATGGAGTGGACCACGTGAACAACCTATATAAAGGACTCATGCTTGGACCATGCGAACAACCTATATAAAGGACTATCCCCTTCAAGAGAAGACTCAGCTGCTTCAACAATGGCCTTGCTTGCCCGATTCTTGGCTCCTGACGACCCTGGAGTTTGCTTGAGGCGGCCGTCGGTGGCAAATCTTTTCATCCAAAGAAGCTGTAGTAGAACTACTACTGGATCTCGAGACGTCCCCCGTCCTGGATGTTGTGGGCGTCAATGGTGTCTCAAACCCTTGCTTCCTGAATTCGTATTGGTTGCCATGCCGACCGAGGAATGACAAGGCCTGCTGCTGTGGTTGCTCTCTCCGGCTAACTAGGGAGATAGGGAAGTCCTGTGCTAGTCTTCATCCCCGTCTCGGGCCAGTAGCAGCTTTGGGCGGTGGCTTCCTTTTAACCAGAAAGAGATTGGCTCTGTCACCGCCTCGCCCCCGCTATTGAGAGCTTGTACCGCAATTTTAGCTTTTTTTTGCTTCTATGTATGTAACTACGAAGAGTCTGTAATAGGTCTTTGTAGCCATATATTTTTATATGTAGAAGCTTTCTTGTTCCCTTTGCTTTTGTCTTTAGAATAAAGAGGGAATCTTCGTAATGGATTTTCCTGACTAGAGGTAATATGGACGTGGTAGGCTTGATCTTTGTCGGGGTATAGAACAATAATCTAGAGATAATATGGACGTGAACTGTTTTCTAGTCTGTCGAGATAATCATAGAACTGATACGAGAAGAGCGACTACTCAGAGGTAATGTGGACATGGTAGTCGCATCTTCCAGGTGTAGAGGAACAATCCAGAGGTAATGTGGACGTGAAGTGCTTCATCTACTTAAGAGAATATATAGGAGGGAGGGAGAGAGATCCCTTTACCAGAACTCATGGGTAACCTTTTTAGGGGATGTGGGTGCCTATGCTGGTTCTATCTTCAGACGTAATACTTTTTTAGGAACTTGCCGTTGATGGACATCATTAGCAAGTCACCATTAGGCTTAGCCAGCCGATAAGCACCGATGGAGTATACCGTTTCAATGAAGAACGGTCCTTCCCACTTGGGCTCGAACTTCCCAGCCGTCTTATGGGTCATCACCATCAGTCTCCGTACTGCCAAGACGAGGTCGTCCATCTGGTAGGATCTTTCGCGGACCTTTTTGTTGAAGGCCCCGAAGATACGAGCTTGGTAAAGCTCAATCCTTTGCTGCACGAGCAAGCGCTTTTCATCCAGCGCCTCTAACTCTTGTAACCGCCTGCGCTGATTGTCTTTGACGTTTAACTAACTAGTGATCATGTTAGCAGACAACATCTTCTTAAAGACTTGACCTATGCTGGTATCGGAGTCCCAAGTTGAGGAGTCAAAAGAGTGTGAGCGCCTCATGACTTCTTTCTCTGAATCTTCTGAGGTGGACGTAGGTGTAACGTACCCCAGCCCTAGACGAGTACGTTGGTAGTAGTTTTCAGCTTTTCCCTTTGGAGCGCGAATCCGTAAGGAAAGATGCCAGCCTTTGCCATAATTGAGCCCCTTGTTGCTATTCAGGTCATAGCCCATCTTCTGGATGAGGTTTTTGGCATGCACCGTGTAGCGGTAGAACTGTATTTTGCCGCTGTCGAGGTCTGGGCCTTCAGGAGTTATTTGCTGTGGATGCTCCAATCGACCGAATATGATGGGTTCCTCTTCTTTTTTCCTGGTTGGAACTACGAAGAGCGGCTGCTGTGAAAAGAGGGACCTCCTTTGTCTTGGCCCGACAATGTGCCCAGGGTCAAATTGATATCCTTAAGACTCTTTCTGGTAGGGCAGGGGTAGCCGCACTTCTGGAAGCAAAATTGCTCGAGGCTGATCAGCTGGTGGCCCAGCTTCAGGTGCTGCAGCAGGCTGATCTGTCTGCTGCTATATATCAGGAGTGCGGTTTCCTCACAACTGCTGTAGAGAAGATAAGGGCTGCTCAGGATAAGACCAGGCCGGCCATATTGAAGGACCTCCGCGATCTGTCTGATCGATATGATCAGTTGTGCCGCGAGAGTGAAGATGTTACGGATCGGAAAGAGACCGATTCCCGTGGGATCGTTGACACGCGGGAGCAGATCATTGATCTTCAGAGGAAGTTAGCTTTCCTGGAGTCTGAGCTTGAGGCTGCCCGTACCGAAAGGGGGCTAATTATCCAGGAGGCTGACAGAGTGAATCGCGCTTCGGCTGATCTGGAAATTGCCCTGAAGAAGTTGGAGGACGACTGGCAGGCACATATGTACTTGGATGATGTGGAGCGGTTGTCCCAGGAAGCCGAGCGTAGAGCTAGGCAACGGCTTGAACGGGGGACCACCTTGGTGAGAAATCGCCTCCTGGAATTATGTAATACCGAACCATAGATGGCTTTTTTCTCCTTTTTTTATTTTCGTTCTTTTACCTTTCTTTAAATGGGCCATTGTCCATAGAACATGTAGTACTTTCGCCTTCCAAATAAAAGAGCATGCTTTATTCTGTCCTTTATTTGTACTGCTTGTTGTGTTATGGTGATGTTTGCCCCGCATGGTGGACTTGTTTATGGACCTGTTATCCTTGGCATACCTTTGTTTTAGGTACGGATAACAAGTTTGATTGGGGATACCTAGAACAGTTCCATGGTAAGGTGGTCATGGACGTTCTTGGTATCAGGAGAAAGAATACCATGGAGCAGCTAGGCTCCCAGGGCATGATGAGAAATGATGGGCCTGTACTAAGAGACTTAGCAAAGGACATTTACGGGCCTATTATCCTTGGCGTACCCTGGCTTAGGATACGGATAATAGGATGAAGGGGAACCAACATACTTACTCAGAGGTAATAAGGACATGGCAAGCATGAGGGTTTTACCGCGGAGTCTTCCTACTTAGAGGTAATGAGGACATGGCAGGAGTGGACTCAACGGAGGATATTTGTGGTCAACAGAGGACATTTGTGGGCCTATTATCCTTGGCGTACCCTGGCTTAGGATACGGATAATAGGATGAAAGGGAACCAACATACTTACTCAGAGGTAATGAGGACATGGCAAGCATGAGGGTTTTACCGCGGAGTCTTCCTACTCAGAGGTAATGAGGACATGGCAGGGGTGGACTCAACGGAGGATATTTGTGGACCTATTATCCTTGGCGTACCCTGACTTAGGATACGGATAATAGGATGAAAGGGAACCAACATACTTACTCAGTGGTAATGAGGACATGGCAAGTATGGGGGTTTTACCGTAAAATCTTCCTGCTCAGAGGTAATGAGGATATGGCAGGAGTGGACTCAACGGAGGATATTTGTGGACCTATTATCCTTGGCGTACCCTGGCTTAGGATACGGATAATAGGATGAAAGGGAACCAACATCCTTACTCAGAGGTAATGAGGACATGGCAAGCATGAGGGTTTTACCGCGGAGTCTTCCTACTCAGAGGTAATGAGGACATGGCAGGAGTGGACTCAACGGAGGATATTTGTGGACCTATTATCCTTGGCGTACCCTGACTTAGGATACGGATAATAGGATGAAAGGGAACCAATATACTTACTCAGAGGTAATTAGGACATGGCAAGTATGGGGGTTTTACCGTAGAATCTTCCTGCTCAGAGGTAATGAGGACATGGCAGGAGTGGACTCAGCGGAGGATATTTGTGGACCTAATATCCTTGGCGTATCCTGGTTTTTTTTTGGTACAAATAATAAGTCGAAGGAGGACCAACATATTTACTCAGAGGTAATGAGGACATGGCAAATATGAGAGTTTCTTCGATGGAGCCTTCCCACTCAGAGGTAATGAGGACATGGCAGGAGTGGGCTCCATGAAGGGGTACATAGAACGACTCAGAGGTAATGAGGAAATGGAAGTTCTATGTAGAGGGGTAATTTGTTTTTTGGCGGAAGTGAAACGACTCAGAGGTAACATCGACATGGTCGTTTTTGGAAATTTTGTGAATCCGTTACCCTTTTTGTGCACTGAGAGTGCGGGTAGTGGATCATGAGGGAGGAGATCTCTCAGAGAAATAAATTCAGAGGTATGATCATATATGACTTACTACCTAAAAGAGTGACCGGACTGTGAGTTCAGAGGCATCTGCGGGTACATAACTCGATGATCTGAGATATTTGGAGGAATGCGAGTTTAGCGGTACGAAAGAGTACATGACTCGGCGATCTGGAATATTGTGAATGTGAGTCCAGCGATACTGGAGGGTACATGACTCAATAATCTGGAATTTGGAAGTGTGAGTTCAGCGGCACCAGCGGGTACATGACTCGATAATTTGGAGAATGTCGTTTAGACATAATATTTCTTCAGGAACTTGCCGTTGACGGGCATCATGAGCAAGTCTCCGTTTTGTTTTGCGAGGCGGTAAGCACCGTTGGAGAATACGGCCTCAATGATAAATGGACCTTCCCATTTTGGCTAGAATTTGCCGACGGTTTTGTGAGTCATGACCATCGGCCTCCGAACTGCCAGGACGATTTTAATAATTGATCAAACTCTGTCTGGATATATGAAGCTAGTCAGGATATCTCGGACTCTTGGACATGATCAAGAACAGCTATCTACATAATTCAAGACCGAAGCAATGTTTGCCTGTTCGAGTCTGTATTTCTTTGAGCAATGTATTTTTCATTTTATTTGAGTCTAGGAATACGTTGTACACCGAGTCGTACTGGCAAATAGGCCATTCAAAAATGATTTTCAAAATTTTTTTAAAATGTCCTTAGTTTTTGAAAAACATTCATATTAACAAAAGCTTTAAAAAGGTTTTCAAAAAATCCCCAAAAACTATTTTTAAAAACCTAACCTAACCCTGACAGAACTCGGCCAGAGTTCGGTTAGTGGCCGTTTTGATTTTTGAATTCTCTGGAACTTGGTCCTCCTGTAGTTGCGGATTTGACCGAGATTTTCTCATCGAGTTCTGCCCGAATTCTGCCAGAATTCTGTCTTTGGAATTCCTATAAATAGAGAAGGATTTCGATCATTTCAACTCACTCATTCACTTTCAATCTTCTCTCTTCTAAAAAGCTTTCAGTCTTCCAAAGAGTTTTCTCGAGCTTCAAATTTCAGATCCCAAGCCAGTTACAATCCTCTAGTCGATTTGCCAGTGCGGTGCGGTCTAGAAGTTTCAGAGTGATTGTAATCAGAGTCTTGATAGAAGATTCAACTTTTCAAAATTGAAGTTGGACGAGTTCTTCGTATCAAAGCTCGCGTTGTAGAAGTTGCAAGGACTTCGTAAGAAAACTTACGGTTTTGCCAATAGTGGATTCAACTGGTAGCAAGAGTTCTACCGACTGGACTAGTCCTCAACAGAGGGAAACCAGTATACATCGCTGTCTTTGCGTTTGCTTTCTTATCTCTGCCTTTACATTATTTAGTTGTGATTATTATTCTATGATCTTGCTGCTAACATTTTTAAATTAGCATTATTCCGCTGCCAACTCTATTCACCCCCCTCTAGAGTATTGTGCTTTACGATTTCGTTCCTACAATTGGTATCAGAGCAGGTGTTACAGGTAAAGCAAGGTAACATTGCAATATTTATTCATTTAACTAATTGTTATATAGATCACAGCACAACACATGGCAACTGTGAAATTCACAAGTGAAGGCCAGGCCACAAACAGACCTCCACTGTTTGATGGTACGAACTATACCTATTGGAAAACACGGATGAATTTCTTCTTGAAATCTCTTGACTTTGATTTATGGTCTATTGTTATTGATGGCTATCAAAAGCTATCTCGTATAAATGTTGATAGAGTTCTAGTTGAAAAACCCCATAACAGATATACAGAGGAGGAAAAGAAAAAGGCCAGTCTTGACGCACGTTCTATTAACGCTCTATTTTGTACTTTAGACAGAACTGAATTTAACAGGGTATCTATCTGCAAAACTGCTAATGAAGTGTGGAAGCTTCTTGAAGTCACACATGAAGGCACGACTCAAGTCAAAGAATCAAAAGTCAGCAGACTTACTCAAGAGTATGAGGTGTTCACAATGAAGCCCAACGAAACAGTTACTCAGATGTTCGAAAGATTATTGGATATTGTAAATCCTTTGTCCTCCCTAGGCAAAGATTACAGTAAACATGAAAAGATTCGCAAACTCCTGCGAGCACTTACCAAGAACTGGATTCCAAAGGCTACTGCGATCATTGAAGGGAACGACCTCACAACTATGTCCTTCGAAGTACTCATGGGTAAGCTACTCACTCATGAACTGGAGCTACAAGATTTTGAAGAGCCTGCACCAAAGGAGAAGACAATCGCTTTCAAGGCTCAGCACAAAAAAGCTTCTGAAGGTGATTCAGACAGCAGTGAATCTAATGCTGAAGATCAAGCACTCATAGCAAGGAAATTCAAAAGATTCATGAGATATGAGAAAAAAGCCAAAAAAAACAATAGCAGCAACAACTGGTATCAAGATGATGGTGTCTGCTATGGCTGCAAGAAGAAGGGACACATGAAGAAGGATTGTCCTACAAACTCATCATCAAGCAAGAAGAGCAACAGGTATGAAAAAGGGAACCTGAAGAGATCAACATCTCGAAGATATGCCAAAACCAGCATATGGCATGAAAGTGAAGCTAGCGATTCAGAAGATGAACAATCAGAAGACGCTGCAAACGTATGCTTTATGGCATCCGATCAGGTACCTACTGAACCTGTAGTTGATACATATGATGACTTCACCTTTGAGCAATTAGGAGATGCCTTCAGTGAACTGATAAGTGATTACAGGAAACTGCGTAGCAAATATCAGACCTCTAAGAAGGTACTCAAAAAGTACAAAGGTGAAATAGGAAGACTTACCGACCTACTAGCTGAGGTTAGAAATAATATTAGTGAGTCTGGTGAGTTTTCCTCAATCAAGCTCTTATTACACGAGACTACCAAGTCATCTGAAGAGAAAGACAAGGTTATTGACCAACTGAAAGAAGAACTTTCTAAAGAGAAGAAAAGTCTTCAATGTGCACAAGTCAGAATGGAAGCACTCACTTCTGACTATACTAAGTTGTATGACACTTCCAAAAGATTGGAAATTAGGTTAGGAAAACAGCCTGAGACTGCTGCTTCCTACCCTAACACGTGTCACTTACCGAAAAATCGGAACATTCCCAAACCAAACACTGTCAGACCTAACCCTATCAAACCTTTACCCCAAAAGGTTAAGCCCAAACAGGATTATAGGTATGATTTCTTCTATACTAGAAAACCTAAACCTACCAACCGTGCACATCACTTAGCTTTCAACACTAAACATGCACAATGTCATTATTGAGGCCACATTGGTCATATTTCTTCTGCATGTAGAATCAGAAAGCTTGTTGATTTAAATATTTATGCATGGATACCAAAAGCTAACATTTCAGAACCCTACAAGAAATGGGTACCAAAAGTTTTATCTGCAAACTGTTTTGTAGGTGGAACACCTTTCACATGCTAAAAGCAAATGGATTCTCGACAGCGGTTGTTCACGGCATATGACCGGTGATGCTACATTATTTGCAACACTGTCGAAGAAGAAGAAGGAAGGTTATGTTTCCTTCGGTAATAACTTGAAAGGGTATATCATTGGTATCGGTGATGTTGGTAAGTCTCCCTATCCTGTAATTAAGGATGTCTGTCTGGTTACCGAGTTGAAACATAATCTACTCAGCGTAAGTCATCTAGCTGATCATGGTTATGGCATCAACTTTGGCAAAGACAAATGTACTATAGTTGATAGCTCAACTGGTAGTACTATCTTTGAAGGTATCAGGGAAGACAACATATATATTTTCTATTTGTTGGAAGAAACTAACATTTCAGGTAGATGCTTAATGGCTAAAAGTGATGAGAGTCATCTGTGGCATATGAGACTCGGTCACGCAAATATGGACACAATCTCAAGATTATCCACAAAGAAGCTAGTATGCAATTTACCGGACATAACATTTAAGAAGGATTCGGTATGCAGCCAATGTGAAAAGAACAAAGCTACCAGATCCCCATTCAAGTCAGTAAATGCAGTATATACTACTAGACCTCTACAATTGCTACATATGGACTTATTTGGTCCTAGCAGAATTGCTATCCTAGGAGGTAAGCTATATGCTTTTGTAATTGTAGATGATTACTCTAGATACACGTGGGTATACTTCTTGACACGCAAGAATGATGCATTATCCGAATTTTTTGCCTTTTGCAAGAAAGTACAGAATGAAAAAGGTTACATGATCACTCGTATTAGAAGCGATCATGGTGGCGAATTCGAGAATGCAGAGTTTGAGCAATTTTGTGACACACACGGTTTTGTACACGAGTTCTCCTGCCCTAGGACTCCACAACAAAATGGAGTTGTGGAACGTAAGAATAGAACTCTATCCGAAATGGCCAGAGTAATGTTAAATCAGTTTAGTCTACCCAAATATTTCTGGGCTGAAGCTGTCAATACAGCTTGTTTTGTTCTCAATAGAGTTCTAATTCGACCCAAATCGAAGAAGACTCCATTTGAGTTATGGTTTGATAGAATTCCATCTGTTTCATATTTTAGAATATTTGGTTGTAAGTGCTTTAATCTTAATACAAAAGACAATTTGGGAAAGTTTGACGAAAAGGCCGATGAAGGTATATTTTTAGGTTATGCGGCCAAGAGCAAAGGATACAGAGTCTTCAACAAACGAACCATGATCATCGAAGAGTCAATCAACGTCACTTTTGATGAACTGAATCAAATGACTATCGATGACAATGACGAAGATCCAACTGTACCAAGCTCAACAACAGCTGATTCTCAACCAAGCTCGGCACTAGCTGATCCTCCTAGAGAAGATCCAGGAACCAGCTACCTTCAGAGTCTGCCGAAAAGATTGAAATTTACGGCTGATCATCCAAAGGATTTGGTAATTGGTGATATTACCAAAGGTGTAAGTACTCGTACATCCAGTAGAGATATTATTTCTAGTGTTGCATTCATTTCACAGCTAGAACCCAAAACTATTGATGAAGCATATAGTGATAGTTTTTGGATAGATGCTATGCAAGAAGAATTAAACCAATTTGAACGGAATCAAGTTTGGGAACTTGTTCCCAAGCCTATTGATCATCCGATCATTGGTACCCGTTGGGTATTCCGAAATAAACTAAATGAGAATGGTTTAGTGACTCGTAATAAGGCTCGACTCGTAGCTCAAGGATACAATCAGGAAGAAGGTATCGACTACGATGAGACTTATGCCCCAGTTACGAGATTAGAATCCATTCGCATGTTATGTGCATTTGCATGTTTTCATAATTTCAAATTATTTCAAATAGATGTCAAGAGTGCATTTTTAAATGGTTTTATAAAAGAAAAAGTTTTTGTAGCACAACCTCCAGGTTTTACAGATTTTAAAAACCCTGATCATGTTTTCAAGTTGAAGAAAGCTTTATACGGTCTGAAACAAGCCCCTCGTGCTTGGTATGATCGTCTAAGCTCTTTCCTACTTGACAACGGTTTTTCAAAAGGCAAGGTTGACACTACACTTTTTATTAAGTCCTTTAATGGTAAGCTTCTCTTGATACAAGTCTATGTTGATGATATTATATTTGGATCTACTGATGAATCTCTGTGTCAAGAATTCTCTAAGTGTATACAGAATGAGTTTGAGATGAGCATGATGGGAGAGCTGAAATTCTTTCTCGGACTGCAAATCAAACAAACTGACAATGGGACGTTCATAAATCAAGCCAAATACACGAAAGATTTGCTAAAGAAGTTTGATCTGGACAATGTCAAACCTATTGGCACTCCGATGGCAACTTCAACAAAGCTTGATATTGATGAACAAGGCAAGCCGGTCGACACACGTAAGTATTGAGGTATGATCGGTAGTTTACTTTATTTAACTGCTAGTCGTCCAGATATTATGTTTAGTGTTTGCCTGTGTGCACGTTTTTAAGCTAATCCAAAGGAATCACATCTGTGCGCAGTTAAGAGTATCTTTCAATACCTTAAGGGCACTTCTTTTGTTGGCCTATGGTATCCCAAAACTAAGTCTTTTGACCTTATTGGTTACTCGGATGCAGATTTTGCTGGATACAAAGTTGATAGAAAAAGTACCAGCGGTACATGTCATTTTTTAGCCAAGGCTTTAGTCTCATGGTTTAGTAAAAAGCAAAATTTTGTAGCCCTATCAACAACAGAGGCTGAGTATATCGCCGCAGGACGTTGTTGTGCTCAGATTTTGTAGATGAAACAAACCTTAGAAGACTATGATTTATTTTACACACACATTCCTATTTTCTGTGACAACACGAGCACTATTAATTTGACTAAGAATCCAGTATGTCATTCTCGTACTAAGCATATCGAGATCCGACATCATTTTCTTAGAGATCATCATCAAAATGGAGATATTGACCTTGTGTACATAGATACTGAGAATCAATTAGCTGACATTTTCATAAAACCTCTAGCAGAAGATCGTTTCAATTATTTACGTCGAGAATTAGGAATTTTGGACGTCAATAATGTTAATTGATTTTATTTTATGATTTTATTTCAATATGCAAAAACTGTGTTAGAGACAAGCCAATAAAGAGTCTGTCTGTCACCACAACTACGGTTGAAGCGAAGCGGTACTTAAGAGTTCCCCGGTGAACCTCCGTCAGCTGGGACAGTACTCCTACAGCTAATCTAAAACAGTCGCTGTGTAACAAAATTTAATTTATAAAATAACATTAATTATATTATTTGAATGTCAAAATTACTAATCTTTGAATTAAATATTTGAAATGAGCAAATGAAAAAGAAAGTGTTTCAAACCAACCCCAGGCGAATTCGGCCAGACTTCGGACTGAATTCGGCCCGAGTTCGGTTGAAGGTATCAGGTTATATAACCAGAACCCGAGAGGCTTTCTTCTTCATTGCTTCTAAACTTCATTATAACAGCAACAGCAGCCGCGCGAGAGCAGCCCTAACCCTAGTTCTTCACCACTCCTTCTCTTCCAATCCAAGTGGTGAAATCAATCCAAACTTTGGATTCGTGCGGAGTTCGTTGTTCTCTACAACATATTCGAATCTCAGGAGGTATAACTTCATATTTCCCCTCCTTTCAATTTTATGCATATTTAATTTTCTTGCACAAATGGCACCTAAGGGATTTAACCCCTTCAAGAGGAAAAAGACAACCAATCCTAGTGAGGAAGGTTCATCTTCGAATCCACCCACGGATTCTCTCTTTTCGCCAGTCCAATCTAGCGATGGCGCGTTCGACGGGTTTTACTTTCAAACCCTAGATCAAGTCCTACTGTGGTATGGAGACTTCTCCATGAGATCTATATACACAGGCGCTCCCATCAAGTGGACTGTGTTTCCAGAACACCGCCATTACTTTGAGGCATTAGGGTTACAATATTTTGTTAAACTTTATTTTCCAGTAGCAACTAATGCCATTAGACTCTTCTACTGCAATTTCATATTAAACACGTTTGACGTAAGTACTCGTGTTGGAGGATTAGATATCAATTTCAATGATATTATCTTAGCGGAAATCCTTGGTATTTCCAACGAAGGTGAACCGCTTGTTGATATCACTGAATTTGATTTCCCCGACGGCATGACACTTACATGTTTCAAAGCGGAACTCTGTGCACCTGATCGAGTTCGCTCTGGAAAGTTCAAGGCAAACAACTTGAACTTGTTTAATTATGAATTGCACCGCATCATCTACTCCAATATCCTTCTAAAGTCTACTTCAAAGGATGATGTCATATCTCTTGAATTATCTGCTATGTATCACATTCTTAAGGGGATTCCATTTTCTGCCCCTAAGACCATTATCCAGATGATGGGACGTTGTCGTGCAAGAGATAGATATCTCTCTTATGCGATGATTCTCCCATGCATCTTTCAGCGTTTCGATATTGATTTATCAACTTGTACTCAAGACCCTGAGCCCAAGTTTCTTAAGTTATCTCGTCGCAGTATGACTGCTGCTGCTCCTCCTACTGCTCCTGCTACTGCTCTACCTCCTCCACCTCCTCAGCAGTATGCCATGACATTTGAGGGCATACACCAGCACCTTTCAGATTTGCACGTCTCGATGACGGACATGGCCCGCGAACGTGAGTTCCGCGACGTTATTCGTTATCAGGCGATTGCAAATTCTTTAGCTGATCTTCGATTTGCTCAGACTGGACATTCTGCCGGTTCCATTCCTAGAGATCCAGCTTTCTCTGGTTACCGCTGTGAGGATGAGGCTGTTCATGCCTACTTTCAGCCCGGTAACGCATATGATTGGTACCGTTCTGACCGTGCTCCTCGAGACTATGTCGGTGAGTTTTACACTGGCGCTCCTCCTCACCCTTCTGGAGCTGGTACCTCTGCAGCTGGTCCTTCTGGACATGCCGGTCATGCTGCTGATGATGATGATGATGAGGTAATGTGATATGTTATCTGATGTTTGAGACTTAGATATTATCTACTGTATACTTGGAAATGCTCCGACATTCCAAGATTTCCAGTCTTTAGACTTTATTATCAGTATTTCTTTTGAGGACTTGTACTGGATATTTTTTATGTCTCTTGGACATCATTTCATCTTTATGGATTTCGTAGTTTATCTTTCACATCAGTTTACTTATTTACTTAGCATCTTTATCTGCTTCTTTATTATAAACTGTTTGTGAAATAATTCTTTATAAACTGCCTGAAATAAATACATGCCTGTGATGTCATTCTAATTTCTTTACTATTTCTACCTTTTGTCATAATTTTTTTATGTGTTTCTTCACTGTTTGTTATTTATGCATTGATTACGGGGGAGTTTTTCTCTTTTGCAATTATTTTGCTAAGTGACAACGGGGGAGAAAATATGATCTAACATTTCTTTTTGAGAAAATACAGGAATATGAACAATTTTTTTTATTTTATTCCAAGGTTAAATGTTATATCATTCATAGTTTGTCAATTATCAAAATAGGAGAGATTGTTGGCCCATTGGTCATATGGTCAAACTGATTTTAATAATTGATCAAACTCTGTCTGGATATATGAAGCTAGTCAGGATATCTCGGACTCTTGGACATGATCAAGAACAACTATCTACACAATTCAAGACCGAAGCAATATTTGCCTGTTCGAGTCTGTATTTCTTTGAGCAATATATTTTTCATTTTATTTGAGTCTAGGAATACGTTGTACACCGAGTCGTACTGGCAAATAGGCTATTCCAAAATAATTTTCAAAATGTTTTTAAAATGTCCTTAGTTTTTGAAAAACATTCATATTAACAAAAGCTTTAAAAAGGTTTTCAAAAAGGTTTTCAAAAATGCCCAAAAACTATTTTTAAAAACCTAACCTAACCCTGACAGAACTTGGCCAGAGTTCGGCCAGAGTTCGGTTAGTGGCCGTTTTGATTTTTGAATTCTCTGGAACTTGGTCCTCCTGCAGTTGCGGATTTGACCGAGATTTCCTCATCGAGTTCTGCCCGAATTCTGCCAGAATTCTGTCTTTGGAATTCCTATAAATAGAGAAGGATTTCGATCATTTTAACTCACTCATTCACTTTCAATCTTCTCTCTTCTAAAAAGCTTTCAGTCTTCCAAAGAGTTTTCTCGAGCTTCAAATTTCAGATCCCAAGCCAGTTACAATCCTCTAGTCGATTTGCCAGTACGGTGCGGTCTAGAAGTTTCAGAGTGATTGTAATCAGAGGCTTGATAGAAGATTCAACTCTTCAAAATTGAAGTTGGACGAGTTCTTCGTATCAAAGCTCGCGTTGTAGAAGTTGCAAGGACTTCGTAAGAAAACTTGCAGTTTTGCCAATAGTGGATTCAACTGGTAGCAAGAGTTCTACCGACTGGACTAGTCCTCAACAGAGAAAAACCAGTATACATCGCTGTCTTTGCGTTTGCTTTCTTATCTCTGCCTTTACATTATTTAGTTGTGATTATTATTCTGTGATCTTGCTGCTAATATTTTTAAATTAGCATTATTCCGCTGCCAACTCTATTCACTCCCCTCTAGAGTATTGTGCTTTACGATTTCGTTCCTACAGTTATCGTCCATCGTCAACTGGTAAGTAAGGGCGACACGGAACGAGGGTATTTGAGTTTCCAATGGGAGAACTGCCTCACTCCCGTATACCAGGGAGAATGGTGTGTTCCCTGTGGCTGTTCGGACTGTGGTACGGTACGCCCATAAGCATTCACCAAGCTTCTCATTCCAGTCGCGTTTGTTGGACGATACGAACTTCTTGAGAAGTTTGATGATTGTTTTGTTGAATGCTTCTGCCAACCCATTCGCTGCTGGGTTGTATGGCGTTGAAGCAATATTCTGGATGCGGTGCTTGTCGCAGAACCGATAGAAGGCGTGGCTTGCAAACTGCGGACCATTATCGTGGATGATCCTTCGGGGCAGTCTAAAGCGATAGATGACGTGATGCTTGAGGAAGCTGATCACGTTTGAAGTTTTGACTTCTGCAAGCGGAACAGCTTCCGCCCATTTGGAGAAGTAATCTGTGATTGCGAGTATGAAGCGATGTCCTCGGGAGGAAGGTGGAGTAATCGGACCGATAATATCCATTCTCCATGCTTCGAATGGCCAGGATGCTACTGTCGGATGTAGAAATTCGGATGGTTGGTGGATGAAGTCCGAGTGGACTTGGCAAGCTTTGCACTTTCTTGCATAGTCTATCGCATCTGCTACCATCGTAGGCCAGTAGTAGCCCATTCGGCGAAGACGGTCTTGCAATTTTGGGCCAGGCTGATGGGCCCCACAGACACCGTCTTGAGCTTCGCGTACGGCTTCTTTGGCTTCTGCGTTTGACAGACATTGAAGCAATAATCCATCGTAGCATCGGCGATACAGCATTTTTGTCTCTGTATCGTAGAAGAATCTGAGAGAACGCCTTCTGATAGAGGTGCTTCCTTTGGGTTCTCGGGCAAGATGTCGTAGACTACGAAGTCTATGAATGGTTGTCTCCAGTCTGGAGCTTCGTAGATCGTCTGAGCAGAATAACTCGCCACGAATTGAACATTATTCTTAGGACAGACTAGTTCATGGCCCACTACGTCCACTGATTGGCGAGCATAGTTCGGAACCGCTAGGGAAGCGGCAAGGCCAGCTAAGGCATCGGCTTCGATATTTTGGAGTCAGGGAACGTGTTCGATAAAGAACCCCTCGAATGACGAGATGATGTTGATTGCTATTTGGTGATAGGGGATCATGTCTTCATGACGAACCTCGTACGAACCCCGGATCTGATTGACGATTAATTATGAATCGCCGTATGCTTCAAGGTATTCTACCCCCAGCTCTTTTGCAAGTTAGAGGCCAATGAACAAAGCGTTGTACTCTGCCACATTGTTAGAGCAGGGTTCCGTGAGGGAGTAAGCGCGATTGATCACCAATCCAGAAGGAGAAACCAGCACCACCCCGACTCCGACGCCGATGTTGCCTTTGGGTCCGGTCCTTGAGGCGCCGTCAAAGAACATTCGCCATATATCATCGTGAGAGGTCACATGCGAGTCGGCGACCTCATCTGGGATTCCTTCATATATTCTGGACGACTTCGAGCCTGGGTGGGCTGCTAAAAAGTCTGCCAGAGCTTGACCTTTACCAGCCTTTTGCGGGACGAAGATCATATGGTAGGGGGACAGTAATATTGCCCATGTAGCGAGGCGAGAGCTGAGTGCTCCTGGTTTCTTCATGAGGATCCTGAGAGGATTGACTCGTGAGATCACATGTATGGTTTGTCCTGTGACATAGTGCCGCGTCTTTTGAATGGCGAACACCAGGGCGAGGCATTTCTTCTCCACGACGGTGTATCGGTGCTCTGGCCCAATCATCATTCGACTGAGGTAATATATAGCTTGTTCATGGCCTGCATCGTTGTTTTGTGCTAGCAGAGCGCCGAGGGAATGCTCCATTGCTCGTACATAGAGCAGAAATAGTTTTTCAGCAACCGGGGCCACCAGGACTGGAGGGTTCGACAAATATTCTTTGATGCTGTCGAAGGCACGCTGACATTCTTCGTCCCATACGAATGAGACGCCCTTTTTCATGAGATGGGTGAATGGCTGACAACGCCCGGAGAGGTTAGAAATGAACCTCCTGATGTAAGCTAACCTCACTTGGATGCCTCGAAGTTCTCGGAGATTTCTCGGGGGACCCATCTCCATGATTGCCTTCGTCTTCTCAGGGTCTACGTGGATACCCTGGGAGGTGATGATGAAATCCAAGAACTTTCTGCTGGATACGCCCAAGAAGGATTTTGTGGGATTCATCTTCAAGTTGTGTGCTCGCATTAGGTCGAATACCATCCTCAGATCCTGGAGATGGTCACCCTTATAGCGACTCTTGACGGCGATGTCATCAACATAGCACTCCACGGTCTTGCGCAAGTGATCCCTGAAGATGATACTCATAGCTCTTTGATATGTGGCGCCAGTTTCTTTAAACCGAAAGGCATGACTGTGTAGCAGTATGTGCCAATCGGTGTTCGGAATGATGTATGCTTTTCGTCGTTAGGAGACATCTTGATTTGGTTGTACCCCGAGAAACCATCCATGAATGACATACGTTCGAAGCCGCATGTGTTGTCGATCATGATGTCTGTGATAGGGAGGGGGAATTCATCTTTGGGACATGCCTCGTTCAGATTGCGGAAGTCGATGCAGATTCGAATCTTCCCATTTTTCTTGAGGACCGGTACTATGTTGGCGACCCAGTCTAGATGTTGCTCCTCGCGTATGAAGCCGCTGGCTATGAGTTTGTTGACTTCGGCTTCAATTGCATCCATGATGCCTGGGCGGAAGCGTCGTTGTTGTTGTTTGACTGGCTTTGTATCTGGCCGAATATTGAGTTTGTGAAGAGCAATGTCGGGATTTAACCCCGAAATGTCGTCATCGCTCCAGACGAAAACATCAATATATTCTTTGACAAGTTCCAGTAGCGACTCTCGCTCTTCGTCTGTCAGGCTTTTACTGACGAAGATTGGTTTTGGAGAAGATTCGTCGCCGAGGTCGACCTGTATAACTTCATCTTCATTAGGAGGTTCTCTCTGTTCTAACCGTTTTTCCCATTGTGCATCCAAATGTTGGGCCTACTGCTCTAACTCGAGGATTTCAGGCATATCTTCATCTTCTTCGTAAGCGTCGGTGAATGCCATGTTGACTGACAGGACTTGTCTGAATACGTCTCCGATGCTGGTGTCCGAATCAGAAGTTGGTGACCCGGTTGAGTGTGAATGCCAGTCGTATTCCTCATTCGAACTTTCAGGGGTCGTTGTGGGCGTAACATACCCTAATCCACATCGGGTCTTGCTGTAGTAGTCCCGTGGTTTGCCAGCCGGAACTGGTGGCTTTAAAGGTAATCGTCGTCCAGTGCCGTAGTTCAAGCCTGGCGTAGTCTCCAGATCGTACCCCTATTTTTGTATGAGGTATTTGGATTGGGGGCTATAAAGATACAGAGGCAGTCTCCCGGCATCTGATTCAAGACCGACCTTCTCTATGGTGAAGGGCTATGGGTCGTCATTCCGGCCGAAGATGATTGGATGGTCCCCTCCCTCGATTATGCGGTAAGCGTCTTCCAATAGAGTAAGCTGGTTTGTGGTGTACATATTTGTCACCTGTGTGTGTAGGTGAGTGCCTATACCGTGTTCCATAGCATACATTATACAAAGCTTATCAAGCGCGAGGTAGTTCAAAGATATACCTTTATTGATGAAGTAAGGTATCTTTTCTAGCGGGATTACATCATCTGCAGAGGGAACATCAGTGTGGGCAGCAACATACTTGGCCAGTTCCGGTTCTTCTTCAGCCACCCCCTGTATAAATGAAGACTGAGAGGATGACCTGGACAGCTTGATCGTCAGGGGTTCTGCCGGTGGAGGAGAACGTGGAGTCGTTGGCAAACTAGCGATCCCCAGTTTGGTATTCGATGCTGGGCAGCGAGTTGTTAGCTCGTTAGAAGACCCAGACCTTGCATCGGGCTGACGATTCTTTTTGGGAAGACGTATCGTCATTGGCTTGTCAGAGGGATTGAGCTTCTCTGCTTGTGGTTGGCCGACTCTAGGCAGTCTGATTGTCAGTGGCTCCGTTGTGGGTCTGGGCGCTTGGCCGGACCTTAGCAGCCGGATTATCATTTGCTTTTCTTGTACCGAGAGGCTGATTGCGTCCTTACGCAGAGTGGCTGTAAGGGGTGCGGACTTGCCAGGTTTGCGAGCTTGGAGGTGGATCGTCAGAGGTTCTTCTAATCCTGTGGCTGTCTCGGTACGAGCTTGCACATCTCCTCCCTCAAGGTGCCTCTTTGACTTTTCGTATAGGCAGGAGTCTGAGTAGTAGGACTCGACCCCTTTGAAGGGATCGATGTCGGCAAATTCTGTCCTCACGAAGTCGTGTTTGTCGACATACTTGAAGCACTGATGCAGAATGGAAGGCACGATCATGTAATCGTGTATCCAAGGGCACCCCAAGAGGATATTGTAGAAAGTGTCTACGTCTATGACGTAACAGGTTACTTCTGACTGGAGATCGCCAATTTGGCACTTCAAGCGAATCTTCCCAATTGGGTAGCTCCTGCCCGAATTGAAATCGCTGATGGCGATGCTTGTTGGTGTCAGGCGGTGCATAGGAATACGGAGATGATGTAACAGACCCTTCGGGATGATGCTTATGGAAGAACCAGGATAAATCTGCATCCGATCCACCTTTACGTCGCCGATGTATCCAGTGTAATATAACGGGCGATCGTGCAGGTTAGTTTTGATGAGCATTTCCTACGGAGTGAATACAATGTTGGGCATCGCTCCCGTGTAAGCGCTGTCTTGGAGATCTGCAGGCGGGCTCTCTCCCGTGAGGTTGACCTGAGCCAGATAGGCGTCGGCATTCTAGAGTGCATCGCTCAAAGCCGCGCGAACATCATTCGAGAGTCTCAGGAGCTCGTATAATGACAATTTGGCCAGTGTGTTGGCCAATTGCACCAAGATGCCGAAGTTATAGGGCCTCTCCAGCCCCTTCGGTGCCTCTTTTCGGAGGGATTTGTCAAAGCGAGTCTCCTTCGGCCTAGGCTTGTCGGTCGTCGGAGGCTGAGCAGGTCCTGGAGCGTCAGTAGTTGCTGGCTAATGATCTTCAGCCGAGTTATCAGCCACAGGTTGGGATTGTGCCCCAGACCGAGCGACGACAGCTGTGGCTTCTTCGATATCTACCAAGATTGTGCGACAGGATCTGACTTTTCTACTCTTCTTCTTACGAATGGAAGGTGGTGTGGATTGAGTCACCTCGAGTACCAGGTCCGGATGGACCCACATGACCTCCCCCCGTGATGTGGTGAGGGGCACTAGACCAGCAGCCTGATCCCGGGGAGGCGAAAGATTGGCAATTTCTATTGTTGCCAGAGGGATGGGTTCCACACCGTCTTGAGTTTCTGTTGGAGGGAAGCTGCCAAATTGTACTGACACCATATTGGCTGCCACAATTACCTCTTCGAAATCGATGGCCAGAGCGTTCGAATCGATGAGGTGTTGGATGTATCGTTTCAGTTGGTAACTGTCGTGTGTAGCATGGTGGACGTAGCGGTGGTAATGGCAGTACTTTGGGTTCTCCATTTCTGCCGGCCGGGGTTCCCGTCTTGGTGGAGGGAGCTGAATTCTGTCCCCTTGTATGAGCATGTCCAAGATAGGCTTGACGTGGCCGTCTTCGAAGGAGTAGGTCATTTGCGGCTATTGTTTGTCTGCCGGTTTTGACTCAAGTTTCTGTGCTGTGTCGGCCACCATAGCCTGCTTGCCCTTGTTGTCCCTATTGTTGGAGGTGTTACCACCATTGTTGTTGTTGGTATTATGGCGTTTGCCCTTGTCCTCTCCCTCCAAGATATGCAATCCCAATTAGCGAGCCTTCTTCAACCGTTCTTTGGCGCTAGTGGCACTGATAATAAATGTCTTCCAGTCCTTGAATTGACTTTCACCCATCCAGAGACTGATTGTCGGAATCAGTCTCTTTTGGCAAATTTCAATTAAGGAGGAATCCGGATTACCGGACGGCAGCTTCATGGCGGTTTGGCGGAACCGCTCAATATAGTTCCTTGTCAGCTCTTTCTTCCCTTGAACGACGTCCATGAGGGTGGACATTGTGATGTCCTATCCTACTTCGTAGAATCTCTCCAAGAACATGCGTTTGAAGCTGGCGAAGGAGTGGATGCAGTTGTCTGGCAGGTTACGGTACCAGTCGAAGGCGACTCCTTCCAATGCCCCAATGAATAATCGTGTAAGGATGGCATCGTCATGGGGCAGATGGTCGGTGGTGACCTCGAAGTAAGTGATGTACCGACTTGCGGAGGTCTTTCCATCATATGGATTGATGTGGAATAGTTTATACTTTGGTGGAAAGGGAACATCTCTCCACGCAGCGGGATACGGTTGTTGTATCCTGAGGTCTTGGCAGTTTTCTCGGGCGTGGAACATGGCCCGGAGTTCCTGGACCTCCCTTCTTGCCTCCCTGGCTTCGTCTGTAGCGGTAGGAGCCGATATTTCAGAAGGAATATTGCCCGAGTTTGGTGCCGCTGAGTTTGAGTCTGTATTGACCGTGGGGCCCGAGTTTGTTTGGCCAGGCGTCCCTCCTTGCAGAGTAGGGAGGGCTGCTTTGATCTCGTCCCCGGATTTGACCAAAGAGCGTAGTATGGCCTCCAGAGTGTCGATGCGTTGGCGATCACTGGGACCATCCTGTTCGTCGTTTGTCATGAATGCCGTCCTGACATGAGTAGAAGTGGAAGGGACGGTGGATGACGTACACTCCGAATCATACCCCTGTAATAAGAAGTCATCAGGGTATGTGGGAATGTCTTCCTCTGGTTCGGACTCAGAAGGAACAGTACCCCCAGCTTCCGAGTTCGCCTCGTCTTGGAAATTGTGGATGTCCTCGGGGACGTCAGGATTTGCTGCATCTGATAGGAGATTTGTTTCCCCCAACTCGTCTCCTTGGAACATCGGATTGTCGTAGAGTTTCGGAGGAGTGCTACCCCTAATTCCAGCAACCCCCAGTGGTGTGGACGATGAATTTCCTACTGTAGCAGATTTCGTCTTCGAACGGGTACCTTGGAAAACTCCGGTGGTGGGCACCTGCTTAGACGACAGTCTCTTAGTCATAGTGGTTGAAATCTTTGGGCTGGAAACATTTGTCTTCTTTCCTCTTCCATCAGCGGGGATTTTCTGAGCAGAGTTGCAGGAGACGACGGGAAATGCCTCATCTTCTGAACATGTTTGTTGCAGTCTTTGGAAGACGGACTGCCGGTCTTCTCATACCGTCGCGTTATTGCAACAGCAGTTGACGATGACTTGGGTGCAGTGACGTCCGTGGGAGGACTCTTTACACCCCGAGGCCCCTTCTCTTTCCTTGCGTTTGTGGAGGATAGCCTCACGTAAGTCAGATGGGTCCGGATCGACCATATTTGCTACCTGGATTTTGGGAGACTTTTGGGAACCTCTCTGTCCGTTTGCCACCGGGGGCTGGACTCTAGTGGTTCTGTATAACTTCCCATCAGAGGCCTGCATAACAGTATATGGGACGTTCGGATGGGCAGAGGTCGGATCAGTGGACCGAGCTTGCCAAGCTCGTGCTGCCCTAGACTTCTTCAATCTAGTGCATGAGGGCACATAGTAGGAAGAGTCTAAGTGGTGCTGGAGAGAGTCAGACATGTCTTCTTGGGAGCACAAGAGATCAGGACCATAAGTGAGGCGGTCGAAGACAGAGCCGCGTGGAGTAGGCGTCATGAGACTGGAATCAATAATCTTCATGCAGCTGGCAGTCGTAGCCGCATAGGTCTTCTCCATGCGGCTGGAAATCCTGGCCGCATGAGTGTTCTCCATGCGGCTGGAAATCCTGGCCGTATGAGTGTTACGCTTGCGGCTAGTGCCTTTGTTTGGCTTCTTCCCGGAGCACATAGAATTACTCTTTGCCCCTGCAAGTCCAGCATCGTAGTGCTTTCCTCTGCCGGACTTGGGGACAGCAGAGTCTTCTATGGCTTGAAGTGGGGCCGCACGAGAGTCGCCTTCGCCGTCTTGGGCAGCAGAGAGTACTCCGTCCAGAGCTTGGGGAGGAGCAAATGACTTTGGCCTCCACTCGCTGCGAGCTTTCTTTGTGCGGGTTCGCTTCTGGACCAGGCCAGCGCTTCCTTCAGAGAGCATTTCTCCAAACGCCTTTTGGTCGAAGCGGACGACCATCTTCTGTTGCGTGGAGCCAAGTTTGGCTGCATCCGATTGCGTCACCAACTCCTCAGCCGTGGAGAAGTTTGTCCCCAGCAGAGTCGCCATCGTGTTTGCCATTGATTGTAAAAGAACAGAACAATTATCGGAGGACTGAATTTAGACTCACAATACAAACTCGCTTGTACAAAGAAAGCCTAGGGACGAAAACCTAGGTACAGCAATCTAAGTACAATTGTTTATTTTAGATTCTGGGAGGTGACGATAGAGGCTCGGGAAAGCGACGGCAGCTCTGCCTTACTCCTTGGACGATCGGGTGCAGCCTTGGCTCTGGAGAAGAAGTACTTGGCGTTGATGAAGAAATGCTCTCATTATTCTCTCTGGATCTGAGCCGGGGGCCTCTCTCTCTCTATGTGTGTCTGTCCTCTCTGCGTGTCTTCGTCCTCTTTGCAAGGGAATGGCACCTTGCTATTTATAAGAGTGGGGGGGCATCATTAGGGTTTGCAATGATTGCCCATTCTCAAAAGTCGGCGGTCTGAAAGTTAATCTGGGCCGTCCATCTTGCATATGATAGATTTAAGCAATTAATGTGATTGCATTAAATCTCTGTAGATAATAAATGCTGATTGCCATGAATATTCGCGACTTGTAATGGCCTGCCACGTGTCTAATTTGCTCGATTTGATTTGATCTGGGCATTTATTGTAACAAATCTGACTAAGATTTGTTAACACCCATAATCCTAGGAAGATAAGACTGCCACGTGTCTCAATCACCTTGGCAGAGCCGCAGATGAGTGGGCCGCATGAAGCTAAATGGCCACATAAAGATGAGCAGCCGCATGGGGATAAACAGCCGCATAAAGATGGGCAGCCGCATGGGAGTGGACAGCCGCATGCTGATATTCGGCCGCATAAATATAGCAGTCGGATGCTGATGGGCAGCCGCATAAATGTAGCAGCCGTATGCCTCGGGATTAGATGGATTCTGCCAACTGTGAGAAGATTTTCTTCTCTTCCCTAGGAACGCACCATTACTTCAGTCATCATTGCCCCTTTTTGTCAGAGCTGTCATTTCGTCAGAGTTGTCAGCCGTCAGGGCATTAAATGCAGCAAAAGACGAAGGAAAGAAGCTGTTGAAGGCCACGTGGCTCCTCTCTGGGCCGCATGGAGTTATTTGAGCCGCATAGACGCTTGAACCGCATGGATCCCTGAGCCGCATGGTCTCTCTGAGCCGCATAGGGATCCTCGGCCGCATGAACCTTTCTTTTATTCTTTTCCATGCTTCTACAATGCCTCCACCACCGACTGATGGGAGCCCTACTTCCTAGTTTATGTATGCTATGATGCAGGCTCAGTGGCAGCAGACTGAGCTGATGAGGCAGACAATGATGGCATCATTGGCTAGACCTCCACCACCACCTCCGACACCGGTACCAACACCAGCTCTGCATCCTTATGAAGGATCTATCAAGAACTTTACAGATATGAACCCCAAGTCCTTCAGAGGTACTGAGAAGCCACTAGAGGTGTCAGCATGGCTTATTAGCACGGAGAAGCTACTGAAGGCATCCCAGTTGCCAGCACGTGATTGGATGACAGCAGTGGACCTACTTTTAGAAGATAATGCTCACCACTGGTGGAAGGCAGAAGAAAGGCGATTAGGCACTGGGATCACCTGGCAGCAGTTCTACGATCTTTTCTATGAAAGATTCTTCCCCTTTCATGTTTGAGACGGTCTCTACGATCAGTTCCTTCATCTGAAACAAGGAAACATGTCAGTTGATGAGTACGACTCAGAGTTCAATCACCTGGGTAGATTTGGTGCATGACTAATCCCGACAGAGTTAGAGAAGGCAAGGAGATTCCATCAGGGGCTTGCACCAGAGCTTAAGTCTTATACGACTACCCAGTCTCGAGTCTTCCATTCAGCTGTCTTGGAAGAAGCTCGTGCCCAGGAGATTCTTCGCAAGGAGCAGCAGCAGACATCGAGATGCCATACACTAGCAGTCGCACCGGCTAGAGCTACACATGATGGACCTATCAGGAGGCCCACAGGACAGTACCAGCAGAGGCCCACACCATATCAGAAGCCCATTTGCCATTACTGTGGGAAGGAAGGACATGTCCAGAGAGACTGTCGGATCCGTCATGGATGGTGCTTGAGGTGTGGATCCAGCCAGCATATGGTCAAGGATTGTCCAGAGCAGCAGGCGATAGTATATCCTCGACAGACCCCGAGGCCGACAGCTCCTACACTCCCAGCACCCCGACCAGGACAACAGGTGTCAGGGCTTATAGCACCAATAGTAGGAGCTCCTCGCCCACCATTACCACCCCAGCCAATACAGCACGACATGACTAGAGTTCAGGACCCCGGCCAGAATTAAGGACATGCCTTCTCGTTAGCAGTGGAGAATATGGAAACAGAAGGAGAAGTCGTAGCAGGTATGATTTAAATATTCCCTGTTATCATATCCATGCATCATACGTTAGCCAAGGCCAGAGAAAATCAGACAGTAGGACGATTGCATAAGCACGAACACTGGACACGGCTTAGATTCTTAAACCTCGAACTACTCGTGTTTTCATTCAATCATAAATCCCGCGTACTAATATTTGGACTAGTCTGACTAAACACCGCTATTATAGCCTAGATTTTGCAAGCTTATCCTAATCGAGCTTCTTCACGACATGTGTATATTGGGGATGCCCACTAACATATTGTCTAATCTGAATCAGTGTATGATGGTCTGATCAACCTCCGTACAGTTGGTTCATTTTTATTTGCTTATCCTACGTGGATTGAGATATAGATGGCTCTAGGATCTCATCTGCAACTGCCTTGACAACTCTATTTGAAATGCCTCTAGAATTTCATATTCGTATTCAGTCCTCTCTCCCTGGAACGCTTATTATTTTTGCCTTTACAGATTTCGGAAAGTCATATGCTCGTATTGAGGGAAGCTAGACCCGTAATATCCTCCCCAGTTCATCATACCATCTATAGGTAGGAAAGATATATTTATACAATCATAGACATCTGTTGGAATCAAAGTACGGTCTTAAAAACTTGACTCATATCTATCACATCTCGTATCCTAGTACATCGTGTAATATTCTTCCACAAATTGAGGTATGACATTCCGACTTGAACCTTTCTAACTCCACTAAACCAAAGAGCGGTGTCTTTGTTACCTTCTAGAAATGAATTACTGTAGGATATAGATCGTAGAGCCCCAGTAGAATTTAGAATGTACTAGGATTGTCTATTGATTAGAATAAGTAGTTTCTGTTAGAACGATAATTAGTGCCTCATGAACTCCCACTTTCTATTTAGAACATTTTTGGGTCCCCGACCATGGCATTTAGATTCGGAGCAAAAGACTAGCTGCTACCTTCCAACAAATTCCATCAGCAAGACCTATACGAGTCCACCTTCATGTAGACATATCATGTCCTACTAAAACACGTCCCCTTGTACTCTATTTTCATGATAAGATTCTTGAGCAAGAGGGCTAATTATAAACCTTACCGTAATACCGACGAACCTTTCGGCTTTAATTTGAGAACCAAACTCAACTCAAAACTTTCGACCCGATATATGGTTGTGATCTACTCGAAACCCAATATGCACCTGCCCTAGTATGATACTCAATTGAGACCCTATCTGCCACATGTACACAAAAACCATGGGAGGCATATTTTTGAATTACAGCACCTATCAAACCAATCCGATTCGGAACTAGCCCAACCTCTCGAGTTAGGACTTGTTCTAAACTACCATAGCCTAGCAGAGATGGTATAAGTGGATCTTACGAGATATTGCCCCACCAATATAGTTTAAATTCGAGATGGATTCATTCAATATGAAACCCCTGCACTTTTTAGCCCCTCTCAGAAGGCTCATAACGACGTTTATCACGGATAGCCAACTTCTATAAGTGGGGTAGAGCCTTGAACCAAGAACACTTACCCTATAGAAATTTAGCCAATAGGGTTCCTTGTACAACTACCCTCATTTGTTCAAAAACCAAGGGACGACTTTCATTTGTTAGCCCCTTAAAATTTTGCATTTGCAATTCGACCCCCCTTACCGTAGTTTTAATTTCGAGGACGAATTTTTTTTTAAGTTGGGTAGGATGTAAAACCCCTAATTTACTAAATTATTTAATTTTAGTTTTGTGTAGAAATTTTTGCTAAAATACATGTATGCATAATATTAGGAGTGTAATGCATAGTATGGGTGTAAGTTTATATGATATATTTATATATATGTATATATGTGTGTGTGTGTGTGTGTGTGTGTGTATGTGTTGATTTATTAAGGTGTATATATTTCTATATACATATATGTGGGAATATATGTGCATATAAATATACCTAATTATTGTATTATTGAAAAGAGTTTTAATTAGAAATAATAAATAAAACAGAATATAGTTATTAAATATAGTAATAATAGAAAATAGAAAATAGTTATTAAAAAAAAAGTTAACCCACCATAAAGGGGTTAAATATAGTAATAATAGAAAATAGAAAATAGTTATTTTAAAAAAAAAAGTCAACCCACCATAAAAGGGCGGGCCCCACCCTCTCCATGGTTGCTGCAGCAACCGAACGCAATTCTTAACCCGTGGGCCATCGGATTCGTATTGGTAATAATAGTAGTAATAGGATTTTCGTCCCACTTGTTATATATATAACTTCCTCCATAGACCTCAAAACCCTAGACTCCCAAAACAAAAATTGTGGCAGAACATACCCTCTTCGCCTACGAGTTTGTTTCACCAGCGACGGAGTTGTGTGCGCGACGAACGGAGCATCGAAAGTCAGCCCCTCGTCATCCACGGAGCAGTTTTTCCACTCAAGGTACCTTACTTCCCGACGACGTAACTTTTTGCTCGTAGCACCGATTTTCGAACCTTAAGATTTTCTGAAAAGTAGACTTGACCCTCTTCGAGATCCTCTAGATGGATTTTGACATAACCATCTAGCTGGTTCGAAAAATCGAACCGAAGTTAGCAAAAAAATCTATTTTTCTGGACTGTTAAATTCAATTCTAAACGACAACTTGTCGGCCAATTTTCTTGCTGTGAATTAAAGATTTGTAGAAACTAATTAAAAACAGTAAAAGACAACATAACCGAGATCGCAATGTATCTTCTGGATCGTCGTTTCGATTAACGTGTAAAAAGTAAATTGATGTTGAAGTTGGAGGAAAACCTGTGTAAATTTATATAAAATTCTAAAATTTTCTCAATACGGCGTGCGCTCCGACAAACCGGACGACATGGTCATGCGCTATATGCATAGAAAGGCGCATATAGACGTTGTCGACGTGTGGGAACTGGCGGAACTCAGTTTCGTCATGTGTGCGTGACGAAATCAGTCCGTATCCGTCGAGATACCCCGGTATCGTCAATTTGCAAACTTTGCCCTAACTTCGTGTACAGTCGTCAAATCGAGTCAAAACTTGCGCCAAAAGGTCCGAATCGAAATTCTGGTCCTGTGTGCCAAGTTTGGTTCGATTATGAGAAGGTCGAATCGGAACCCCTTTTTGGCGGGCCTGCGATCCACTCAAACTGCCAATTTTGTACGCGGCTCATCGGAATCCAAAACTGGACATAACGATTAGTTCATCTCCTCAAACTGAATTCGTAAACATGTAGTTTCACGACTTTAGAGACCATAGACTTTGGCACGCATTTCGGTGCAAAGCGAGTCCAACGGCGGACATCGTTTTGATCCGAAATTACGATTTTGCCCCTGTTCCAGAATTAGACTTTTGGACAGGCGTTTCCTAGGTATATCTTATACATCGAGTACATTTTTGATGTTTGTTTCAGCGTCCGGAGTTGTTTGGAGATTGTGACGTTTCTTGGCTGACATTGTGATTTTCTGAACTTGCCACTTTGCACCATCAGGCAAGATACCTTGCCGCCTTACTCTGTGATTTACATATTCTTATTTTTAGTTATTATTTTCAGCATTTCTTATTTATTATTATAAAACTGTGCGTCCAAGTCACACTTGGGTGCAAGCGACTCTATCGGTCGTTTTCTTGCTTTTATTTATCTCTCTTGCATCGACTTAGCCTAGTGACCACCCATTGTTGATAAGATATTGGTATATCTCATACGGCCTTGACTCTTACTTAATCATGTATTATGAGTCACATATAGGACACGTACTCGCGTAGTCGGTCGGCTACCGATACGTATGAGGCGTGCGACGGTTAGGAGTAACTGCCAATAGAATTGCATACTAGTGGACTTGGCAGTTACTAGATGGTCATATGAGTCATGGATGTGACTCCATTAGGCATTAGGAGGGAAGAACAGTTCCTTGATGTATGGGCCACATTTACATACTGCTATTGTACTTGAAGCTCCGTTGGAGATGCAGGTTCACCCTATTGTACTGATTCCCTCTGACGTTCAGGGAACGTTATGGACGTTATCTTACTGATTCCCTCTGACGTTCGCCGAACGTTATGGAAGAATTGTACTGATTACCGATGAGAGGGACGATGCCACTGCTATACAGCCCGAGTGCCCATATGTGGAGGATTGTTCTTTATTGCATATTCACTATAGTACGGTTATGTACCCTATTGCATGCATTCCTTCTTCTTATTATATTATCACAGTTTATATGGCATGGTATTTTCTTATATCTTGCTACGTCCCTCTGAGGACCTGGATATCTTTCCAGGATTTGACGATTTCCCACAGGAGTACGGAGCGACATTGGATCCATCTTTTGTGGGCGACGAGGCATTTCCCTTTGGCATTTAGCTCTATTCTTATCTTAGAGGATTATTGAGACTATGTAGTGGACATCTTATGATCTTTCATTTACTTTCTATTTTGCGGTGGTTGGACCCCGATCTTTGTGACTATTTTTTATAGCTGTTTGGAGTGGGTATGTCCACCCGGCTATATTTTGATGCATTATTTATTGGACTCTCGTTTCTTCTGTGTTGAGCTGTGATGAGATTAGATACTTATATTCTGGCCTGTGATTTTATTATATATATACAGCTTATGTACGTATACGAGAATTTCATATATTGGAGTATTCTTCGTATATGTGTAGCTGGCATGTTGCGTACTTGGTCCTAAGTATTCTGGGACTGGGGCGTTACACGTAGGCCGTCAATTGCAGTTGTAGTACCGCACATGAAACTCTCTTGAACCCTTTAATGCTGAGAAGATTAAACATTTCCTCGATTTTTGCTAGCCATCCTACGATCACATCGAGCTCCACTTGGCCGTTGAACTTTGGCGAGTTCATCTTGCGGAACTCAGTTGCTTTGAATAAGGAAGAAGAGTTTATTGTTTGTGCTTGAACTTCTTCCAGGACTTCTTTCCTGTCTTCAAATGTTAAGATCGTTGCATTGGTGTCAACCGTCATAGTACTTACGATTCACGTCAGGGCATCCATCTTCTTCTGTTGTGCACCAAATTGGGCATGGATTTGCGCCTGAAGCTGTTGCTGCTGCACCTTCATCAGGCGCAACATTCTTTCCATCATAGTCTTACTAGGACCAGCGCCCTCCGAAATAGTCAAACTATGCATAGCGTTGGTCGTTGTGGTAGGATTATTTTTCTTAGTCATTTATATAAAACAAAGTAAACTCGATAGTATTTTTAAAATATCTATGGGCTTACCTGTATGAAACTTTTATTTCACGTAGCATGTCGACAAGCATTCGATCGAGTAATCGCAACCAATATTCTAAATCCAATATTTTTTGAAAATCCAAGAAAATTGAACCGTGCTCTGATACAAATTTGTCACGCCCGATTCGACAAACCATTCTTCTTCGTATTGATAATGCCGAATCGATCGTCCTCGCTAGGGTGTGATGCCGAGTTGCACTCTTACAGGGCAATAATATTACATCTATTGATACATCTTTTAAAATATCAAGTTGAAACTTCACAAATCGCAGAGAATTGAATATGCAATTTAGGTAGATAGAAATATGCTTTTATTGATAGCTTGCAAGTAAATGCAAGTCATATTTCATTGGATATGTCGTTGCGGCTACATTGATTGAAACAAAAGAAAATACTCGACAAACTGCCTGAAATAATACTTGTCGTTCCAAACATTCACCCCCTTTTATACATTGAAAGCCTTCGATAAACTGGCTTCAAAATAGGAAGAGCTTCAAAATGCCTCTCCGAACTTCAGCTTTGGCCTAGCACCATGCACCCCCAAAGTTCTCATCACTTGTGTGGTTGGTAGATTAATAAACTTGGGAATGCACTAGTGAAGTGGGCGAACACACTCGTCTAAACCGATTATGATTATTAAGGTAGACATGTATTCGAGTTTTCTCTCTATTTAGAATTAGATAAATTCAGTTCATATTGATAGCCTTCTTTGAAACAGTAAAAACATATAGTAAAACATAGCGGTTTATCTTAATTCTTACCACGACATGCTCATTCCTGCATGAAACATAGATTATATTTATCACCTACATAAGACAACAAGTGAGCATGCTACTATCTTATATGTGGTCATCGCTGCTACGTACCACGATGGACCTTTATATGGCATTGCGATGTGCCCTTTCAGCCTGGGTTGCAAGCCCTACTGGAGGTCCCGTAACGCCTTGTGCCGAAGAACAAATTTATATTCCCCCTAGGTCTATTCGGTTCCAGCGCCCCAAATACCATTTTGAGGAAAATTAAACTTGTGTACAAGTTGTCCATGACCGTGATAATACGTGAACAGTTTAACATATGAAGTAGATTGCATAGCGCAGACAGAATTAAGAAGCATTATCATTTTGACTCATGCGATAGTTTATTTTCTCAAAGTCGTACGTTCTGATTTAGCGTCCCGTAGGCACTAAATTCCCAAGGCAGCATATGCCACAACCGACGTTTTATTATATTTTACAGTTCATTAAATAGTTTATTCTAGAATCTTAACTTTTCTCTTTTTAGTACAAAATTTATATTTTCAGAGTAAATTACTCTAAATAGATATAGTTATCCTGAGTCTTGATCTTAGTGATTTGGCTTGCATTTAACATGGCATCGTTGATTTAAATAATTTGGCTTGCATTTAACATGGCATCGTGCCGAGAGTCGGAGCCCTTCGTAATGTTCAAGCTTCAGTTATGCGATCTCCTGCAATGGCACCAATATTTTATCAAAATTTTTTCTTTAATCCTTCATTTCGAAATTCTTAGAATGAATGCAGAAATTGATGCTAAAACACATTCATAAAAACCAAGCATCAAAAACTTCAAGAAAAGCATACAACAGTCCAACCCCGTCAAAGGGACTCTTATATAGAGCTCCCTCACCGAGACGCAGTCTGCTACATCTAGGACTTGTTCCAGCAGAAGCCGTTCCATTAGTTGGATCGATTCTCGTAATATTCATCCAAATCGATTTATTTGATGTCGCAAAGTGTTATCGTATACGAAGCTCTGCGACCGAGTTAGACTGGCCATCTAGGTTTTCGATAGAGTCTAACTCGCCATAAGAATAATGCACTCCATCGCCTATCGGAAATGTGGCACTACATCGAGGGCCGCCGCATGTGGCCGGTGAGCATCTTCCCTCGTCTTCCCTCTCCGGCACCAGATCTGGGTTGACAATAAGCCCTACTGCGCTCCACCTCCCCGTCGAACTCTTTCTCATGTCCTCCCAGTAGCCGATCCACTGACCGAGCGTCGGATCCGTACCGTCAGCCGACCACGACACGTCGTACGACCCGACCGAGACAGGAGTGCCACCACGGGAGCCCAATCTCTGCGGCTCTACAGTGCCAGCCACGTCATGGCCAGACCTAACGATCCCTTAATAGACCGTCGAGACCGTGCCACCGACCTTCGCAATCGAGCTCTGGCAAGTCCACGCCGAAGCAGTCGCCGCTTCGTGCTGGGCTCAGAGCCTCGGTGATAGTTTTTCTCTCAAAACTCATTACTTTTCTATCTCTCTTGTGCTCACTCTCTCCCTCCTATTATTTTCCCTCTTTCCCAATGTATGCACTGGAAGCAATGAAAGGGGAATAAATTAGGTTATGTGTATATTTTATTCATAGTACCAAGTACAATATTTTGAACTGTATAATATATATATATATATATTTATATATATATATATATATATATATATATATATATATATATATATATATATATATATATATATTCGAACTGTATATATATATGATTACATATATTCTTGAAATATTTAGTATTATTTATTATTATTGTATTATTATTATTATTAATTGTACTAATACTATTATCGATGATATTTTATTAAATATTTCTAAGTTATAGTTGTAAACAAAAATATAGTTTTGGGCTTGACATATACTGATTTTCAAATTGGATTTAGAAATCATAAAATAATATTATAATATGATTTTATCTATTTGAATATAGTTTTTGACTTGAATATTTTTTATAGTTTCCAAACTATTTATTAAAATATTTTGACTAATAGTTTTCAAATATCGAAACTTATTTTTAAAAATAGTTATAGATTCTTTTTTTTTATTTTTTATAGATATTTATTATATAATTTCTTTCAATTAAACTTGATCGTGGCTAATCGTGCGTGCCCATTTCTTGCAAAATTCGGACATCTTCATATCGACCCTAGGCTAATTGGACTGTTCTGGACTCGACGGAACGATCCGTTCCATCATTAGAGGCCGTCTGCGTAGTTATGACATTTGCAACTATTCTGTGCCAATATGATAAAGTCACAACAACTACAACTTAACTCAAATTAAGTACACTATTGTTTTATGTTCTTATTACATCATAATTCTATTCTTTATTGTATTTAATTGAGTTTCTAGTTGAGACACGATTGTGACACGGTAGAACTTATTGTATCATTGCTCGTTTATTGATTGTTTAATGAGTTGGGAGGAAACATACTCAGTAGGTATGTGAACAAACCCCAGTTATTGTGGATAGCTAAGTCATACACCTCGTGTATGGGTTAGCCGTACCTTTTTATTGTGGATAGCCATCTACGATGTTTCGTATTACCATAGCCTTTAACATGTCGAAAGGTATTTCAAACATACTGTTTATTTTATTTGTACATGTTCATTGCTAGTTGTCTTGTTCATACATGTTCTTGCCAGTAGTTCTTGTACATGTTTATTATTTCCAGTTCATATACATGTTTTCTTTATTTTCTACTGCATCTCTACTTGTCTAGCTTATTTTGTATTAAGTTACATTATTGCAATAGGGTTGTACCTTGCTTATTTCCTGACTAGATAGTTGCAGGTGACTTGCTATGCTTGCTATTATGCACTTTGGACCTTTCTGAAGAGATAAAGATCTTGGAGGCCGACCTTAGATTCTAGATAGATCAGATAGTTCTTTTATTTCGTATTTAGCATATTTGTTCTCGAATATCATTTTTGTTGTATTATTGGATTTGTAAATAAAATAGTAACAGTGTATGAGCAATTAGATACGATTTTGTTGCATTTGAAATTGGCACTGAGACCTAGACAACATACTACCGTCAATGCTACGATGTAGGCTAGACTTGCCTATGTACTCGTATCCCGAAAAGCGGGAGCGGAACGTGACATGATTAGATTTGGATTTTTGAAGTGGTTTTAATCCAATCATGTAGAGGGTTTTATAGGGATTATACATAATTTTTTTGGAGGGATTTGGTTAACATTTGGAGGAGATCTTCCTCCTCAATCTATAAAAAAAAATCTCTCTATTCTTGGGGGGGGAGGTGTCGGCTTCTTGGTAGGATAGTACACCAAACGTTTTTCCCCCTTTATTTACCTATATATATATATATTTTTTACTCCACCCCGCTTGCCTCCCATGGCCACCAGATCGTCGCGGCTGCTGTCACGTGGGTATTATGGAAGAATCGCAACAAGGCCAGGTATGAGGGCTACCAATTCAATGCAGACAAGCTTATTCGGGAAGTGATCCAGCAGTGCCGGAAGATTCGTAGCGTCTGTTCGCATGAACAGACAGGTTTTTAGGATTCTCTCCTAGTTTAGTCTCCCGGTTTTGTTTCTTCTTTTGTGGGTATACTTGTATAGGCGTCGGC
This sequence comes from Iris pallida, assembly GCA_029216955.1. Classification (NCBI taxonomy): domain Eukaryota; kingdom Viridiplantae; phylum Streptophyta; class Magnoliopsida; order Asparagales; family Iridaceae; genus Iris; species Iris pallida. The sequence goes on from JANAVB010007399.1 coordinate 37,682,507, forward strand.
ATTTGCTGCCTTTAGTATACTTGTACAGGCTTCGGCATTTTGAGCCTTACTGAATAACTGGGGGAGTTTTTGGTAAAAAAATAAAAAAATATACCCCCACCCCAGAACAGAGAGAATTTTTTTTTAAAAGTCGACCAGTCTCTAGTCCGACTATCCTAGGTACCACCACGACTTCACATACTTTACGAAAAGTCGACCTGCATGGGCCACCACAAAAACATGTCACGTCCAGTCCCAAAATACGTAGGGCTTGGATGTGTAAACATGCCGACTACGTATTTAACCAGACTCTAGTCCGACTTAATAAGTATAAGTTGTACAAATCAAAGCTTGTGTCCATATAACTATAATAACATCCACAACAATAATTACACTATGAACTATGAAAAAATATGACTAAGGAAGAAAATAATAGAAGGCATCTCTAACGATACTTGAAGATCACAATGAAGTAACTCCCAACACGCCTGTCAGAACTCAGCAGTAACTAAGAAGAAAATCAACAACAACCTGGAGAGATCACCAGATCCTCAGAGGACTAGCAAGATATATAAAATATGCCTTTCTAACAGTAATAACATGCATAAAGAATAACTAGAAAAGAAATACAAATGACTAAGCAACAACTATACATGCATATAAGAATAACTACGCATAAATGAACTGTTGAAAAGAAAACAGGTAACAAATGCCAAGTTCCTACGTCAACACATGAAAAGAAGTCAAATGAATAATCAAACCCTCGCCCCTGTGTGGACTCTCAGGTTTGAACAACAACCAACCCTCGCCCCTGCGTGGACTCTTTGGTTAGCTCAAGCAATCAACCCACGCCCATGCTTGGACTCTCAAGTTGAGAATAAACGAAAATAGAAATAGCAGTTCAGTTATGATGCACTCGTCCTTCACACTCCCCGTAATACGATATAACTCAGACAAGGTACAAGTTCGAATAATCTAGTACGAACTACAATGCCAAAACATAAACAAGGATGATATATCAACGAGACAACTAAACTACTATGCATACTATGAGAAAAAACACATATCAACAAAAGAAAACTAGATATTGACATGTAACAAAGAAAAATAAATATAAGCACATAAATATACTGTAAAGAATGCAAGGTATACTTGTTTGGAGTTTTATCCAATATGTGCTGAGACTACGATAGCAAATGTTATATCCATGCCTAGGCACATGCTACGGTTCACAAGAAATCTACCAAAGCCCAAAACATACAACCAATAATCAACATACTGAAATAAAAATATAACTAACAACTCATACCTAGAGACTTGGGTCATTCTAAGTCGCATATCATCGATGTTACCTAAACCATTTATTAATCATACCATCAAGATCTAGGTTACACTAACCTCTATAACTACTATTTATTTGCTAATAATATGAATTGTAAATTCTAGGTTTAAAATATTAAGTTTGTATCTCGTAATTCGTACCACAAAACCTATGACACAAAAATCAAGAAAAGACGATTAACTGCAAGGTTAACAATCTTATCACTGGAATTGACTGATCTCAGTTTTGACTCACGGATTCCGAATTATAAACATAATATAAATTAGTTACAATTAATGATGATAGATGAAGAGAAGTCTAATGGACGTCTTCAGATGATGAAACAGATATCACCAACATGTCCATAATAGTTAAAGTAACTATGATAGCCTGCCCATAAGTCCATTTGGACACATGAGCAAAACGGTAATTTTGAGTCAAAACGATGTCCGTCGTTGGACCCACTTTACACCGAATAACATGCTGAATCCTTTGGTCCATAAAGTCATCAAACTATATGTCTATAAATCTAATCTGATGATATGGTATGTCTAAATTTAGATTCCGATGAGCCGTTCATAAAAAATGTCCATTGAATTAGATCGTGTAGCCCGTAAAATAGCGATCTGGTCAACTATCTCAGAATTGGACCAAACTTGGTTCACAGGACCTGGAAAGATGCTAAGTCGAATGACACAAGTTTCATCATGATGTGACGAGCGTGCACAAAGTAATTATGATATTTGTAAAATGACTGATATAGTGTTCTTCGACGGATATGCATCAAATTTATCGCGCACAGGCAACCAATTCGAGTTATGTCAAAGCCCACACCTCCGCAAAGTCCGTACACACCTTTTGATGCCCTATATTTACGACGAAGTCGCCTAGTTTGTCAGGACGTACCCTGTATCAATGTTTTCTTGGGTTTTTGAAACTGTTTTTTATTGACTTGTCTTGGTTTCTAATTAAAGATAATTTAAACTAATTACTGGGTTTTTTTTATCCTGGTTATGTAGGCTTTATATTAAAGAAATAAAAACCATATTTGGTTGAATATATTAGAAGGAAACTATATTCGACAACAAGGTTATATCGAATTAAAACTGTTGAATATAGCTCAGTTTCAGTAACTTTTTTGGAGATTTGCTATAGATTTTTGAATGAAATAATCCGAATAAAATTAAACTAAATGAAGAAATTTGAAGGGGGTCAACTAGGCTATTCGTTGGATTTAATAGATCCACAAAACTATCTAGTAAAATGAAGCTAACTGGCGATGAAGGTAGGTACCTGGCTGTCGGGTTAAATAGGCGGTCCAGTCTCGTCTAGGGTTAGGGTTCTATCTGGAATAGGGGTCTTCGAACACGAGAGGAATTTTATAGCTAGGTTCAAAAAAACTAAAATTTATCGATATCTAATATATATAATTTAAATCCCATTTTAAGTGAATTTTTGATAGGATTAGATTTGGATTTTTGAAGTGGTTTTAATCTAATCATTAGAGGGTTGTATAGGGATTATACAAAAAAAAAATTTGGAGGGATTTGGTTAACATTTGGAGGAGATCTCCCTCCTCAATCTTTCGAAAAAAAATTTCTCTATGCTGGGGGGGGGTCGGGTTCTTGGTGAGGGAACAGTACAACAAACTTTTTTCCTTATATATATATATATATATATATATATATATATATATATATATATATATATATATATATATATAAATTTTCTTTTCCCTCTTTCGTTAGGGCGAGTGCACTGCGATTGCGCCGCCTCTTCCCCTAGGCGGCTCGGGCGCCATGGCCACGGCACGACGTCATCTTAGGCGCCGGACTGATACCGGCAGCTCGCCTCCCTCTCGCGGACACGTTCTCGGTGCTCCTCCTCCGATTCTGGCCTTGGGTGTCTCATCCCAGTAGCCCCCCTCTTCTCGGCGCTTCTTCTTCTTTCCGTTCGCAGCCTCCCGGGCCAGCGGGGGCTTCTACTCCGCCTCCCTCCACCCCTCCGCCATCCCCCTTCTGACCCTTCTCTGCCTCTTCCGGGTCTTGAGACCGGTTCGCACCGCCCCCACCCCCACCCTTGACCAGGACCCATTCCCCTTCCTCCTCCCCTTATCGTTCGTACGTGGACGCGACCACTGCCTCCGCTCGGTGCCAGGCGTCCCCTATAGCCACCCCCTGTGTCCCTCTTCTGTCTTTGAAGGTGCTTCGGCCATCACCTTCTCTGCCGACGCGGTGGCTACCCTAGCGGCACCACTCCGTTTCACCCTCATAGGGAAATTCTCTCACGACCGTCCTCCGGTGGAGGGCTTTTGACGCCTTTCGACTTTTCGGTCCGATTTCTATCGGTGTGATGAGTTCCAAGCATTTGTTGCTGCGTCCTACGTCGGAGGCTGACTTCCTCAGATTACGGGCTAAAGACGTCTGGTTCGTGGCGAATGTGTCACGACCCGCACCCGCTTTTCGGATACGAAGCGTGTCCAAGCCCAGCCTACGTCGCGGTATCGGCGGTAGAACGCTGTCTAGTATATACAAGTCACAGAAACTATGTCCAACAAGGTAATCTAGATCTCATCCACAGAAAGTAATGTCACATCCAAATCCAATAAATAAAACTGAAATAAAGGACTGAATAATATAAACTGAATTTCAAGTAGTTCAAGTCACGTCCAGGGATACAAATCTACTACCAGTAGACGGAATAAAATAAGACAGGAACGATACAACTGAAACCAACTACGCTAATCATCAATACAACAATACCGTGATCTGAATGCTGGCTCAACACTGCTCGTCTCCACCTGGCTCAAGTGCGGCTAACCTGAAGAGATCATCAGGTCCTCAAAGGACTAGGAAGATACATAATATACAAGCCTTTCTAATAGTTTATCATGCATAAAAGAAATCCAGGATATAAACAGGAAAAGCTAAACGAATACGAGACATGAAAGTATGAACAACTACGTATAAATAAACTGCAGGAGAACAAGTAAATAAGAGATCAATAGAATACTAAACCCTCGCCCCGAGTGTGGACTTGCAGGTTTGAACTAATTACTAACCCTCGTCCCGAATATGGACTCGCAGGTTGTAAACAATCAAAATACGGAATATCAGTTCAGTTTATAACGCAGTCATCCTATGATACCACTCAATCAAGTACAAGTGAAGAACGTGCCTGATATGGCTACAAGACTGACTATAAAGAAGCACATGTAAGCAATCAAATCAGAATCAATGGAATAATGACAGAGGGTAAGCATGTAAATAAAGCTGTAAAGAACGGCAAGGTATACTTGCCTGTGGTCCTGAGCTGTTGGCACGGGTCGAGTACTGAATCAGAGTCCAACAGACCTATATTATGAATTTATATAATCAAATTTAAGAGTGTAAATAAGCCTATCTATTGATTTATTAGGTTACTAGGTCATTTTCCTCCTTAGTTGCCTTGTAGGTTGGTAATCCTCTTTAGGTAAGACCTATCTATACTGTTTTCACCTTCATATTAATTAGCTATCCTTGTATATATATATATATATATATATATATATATATATATATATATATATATATATATATATATATAGGGTCGTTCTACCATACATCCCCTGGAAAAGGATGTATCGATACATCCGAAATTTGGACCGTTGGATGTTGATCCAATGGTTCGGATTGAATAATAGTGTAGAAACATCATTTAATGCTGATTTAGACTTTTGACCTGTTGGTAACTTGCTTTAGCAGGTCATTCTTCACTTTAATTTTTTCAATGAACACCCTAAATTAACTCATATTTACTCTTTCTTTCATCCATCCAATTTAATATTTCGTAATTTTTTTTGGTTAAAGGCCGTGGTGGTGGTGGTGTTGGTGGTGGTGGTGGAAAGAGAAACGAAGATGAAGAAGGAAATAAGAATCGATCCGGATCACGTCGAACGTCGTCGAGCCCTCCTAGAACAACGAGGAGTACCAGCTGCGCCGAGAAGAATCGGTCCGGTTCGCGTCGGACGTCGTCGAAACCTCCTCGAACAAGAAGAAGTACCAGCGGCGTCGCTCTAATTTTACTGTCCATACCATTGTCAGAAATCTTATTTTTCATCTAATAATTTAATATTTTGTTAATAAAGCTACATGTCATGGTGGTGGTGGTGAACTGAGGAAACCTGCTTCTGAGGTCGGGCGGATCATCTGCTCACATATTTAAAAAAAATCTGTATTGATCGGAAGAAATATTTTTTACTTTTCTAATGATAATATTTTCGAAGAGAATATTTTTTTTGGACGGTGAATGGCCATTCTCTTTGCTTTTAACACGAAGAATGGCCATTCTCTTTTCTTTTAACACGGCGAATGGACGGAGAATGGCCATTCTCTTTGCTTTTAACACGGCGAATGGACGGAGAATACCGTTCTCTTTGCTTTTAACACGAAGAATGGCCATTCTCAAGGAGAATCGCCATTCTCCGTTCCTTTAACATGGAGAATAGCCATTCTCCGTTCTTTGAAAACAGGAGAATGGACACTCTCTGTACTTTTAACAAAGTATGGTACATTTAGGACTGGAAATGTTCAAGTATCTCATATTTTTTTCACCAAATATTTACAGTATTTTTAATATCATTTACCATAGTATATTTATTTAATATTAAATCATTTTCAAGAAAATTCGAATATCATTTTATTAGGCTTCCACTGTATGGCTGCACAAAATTTCTTGCGAGTGTTTGAATATAATTAACTTAATATCAAAGAGAATTTTTCTTACATTACATTATGCATTACACTGGCATCGACTTCATACTGATGGCATCGATGTACTGATGGCAATAACAAAGGATGAACAGGCAGGATTACAATTATGCTTCAGCAATAACAAGGGATGAACAGGCACTGGCATCGAATTCATACTGATGGCATCGATATAATAATTTTTTACAGAAAGCAAAACACATTACAATCAAATAAAGTTTTAGTGATCCCAGGAATGCATCCGTAATGAGGCCATTTGTAAACCTTAGGAATGCACCCAGGACTCAAGAAATCTGTGATGGGCATCTGCAAATCAAAGGAATACACCAAAATATCAATATCATCTAAGAAGGCCAACTGCCAATCAAATAAATGCTTCAACCAAAAAATCATAATCAAATTAAGTATACTTCATTCCAAGTCCAATAAACTGCATAATTCACGTTACAGTAATCTGCCCAATCCACGTTAGTAATTCAACATACAACCTGCATAATTCACAATACAATAATCCAAATAAATATCAGACCTACTCTAAATTCAAGACCATATTACATTTTCCAAACAAATTACGAACTATGCACTTAGTACAAGCGAAAAGTTTAGTCTTACAATATTTCAAACACAAAATTTAGTTTGACCGCCATGACCAACAAATATTCAGAACCATATTACAAGTCAAATATTACTTCCAAATTGAAATAAAAGATTCAAAACTCAAAAGATGAATCTTCATAGCCATCTCCATCTTCTTCTTCTTGTTTCTTTTTTTTTTTCTTCTTCTTCTTCTTTCTCAAAATATCCTTCACCTACACCTTGAGGGACGGATTAAGAAAAATTATAGTCAGTATGGACTCACTGTATATGTAGAAATGACATCCAGAAACATAAATAGAAGTATCAAAGTGATGGCTAGCATTAAAGTGTCAATGTGCACAATGTATATTTTTACATAAGAGTTTGGGCTAGCCCCATTTACCTTCTTCACGAGGGAAGGAAAATCTTATTCTTGGTCAGAAAATTCAACCTCTATCTGGTTAATCTTATCCAGAATCAATTTCTGGTTGTCGGATATAGTCTTCATCTCTTTGAAGACATTCTCAAAGTTTGCAGCAACAAAATTGTATAGATCATCAACCCTGTCCTTAGTGTTTTTGATTCCATAAGTTGATGGTTTTCCAGATGTTGATGGTTTGCTTGCAGCTGCTGCCCGTTTTCCAAACATTCGAGTGAAGGTTAGTTTTCTTATGGGGCCTTTGTTTTTAATATAAACATCCCCTGCTAAGCTTGGGACATAATGTTTATTAGCCATCGAGCATACAAATCCTCCGAAAGGGAGAGCTGTCCTTGCAGTTGGTTTTCCCACGAGATGCATCATTCTACTGAACATGTTGGAACCTATATCCATCCTTTTTTTCTTCCCCATATAATAAAAAAAATTTACTCTCTCGGGATGGATGGAAAACTCATGTCCAGTAGGGTTGAGTGTTTGAGATACGTAGGCATGCAATAATTTATACAAAGTTTTTAATTGATCTTTGTATACATTTTGAGGGGTCTTGGCACCCATTGATACACCTGTAATCTCATGAATTACATCCGTCATGGAAACATTATCAATATCTTTCATATCAAACTCAGGAACTGGATCAAATCCATAAAATTTATTGATGATAGCAGCATTTACCCTAATCAGTTTCCCTCTCAGAAACACCAGTTGTTGATCCTCTTCTTTTTTTTAATTTCAGCCGGAAGATTTGAGTAAAATTCTCTTACTATTGTTTGCGAGATTTTCTCAAGACAGGATTTGTTCAGTTTCTCCAATTGATAGAATTTCAATATATCCAGGAAAGCTTCGTCTTTGACATCATCCATCTTAATTGATCTTTCAGGCATAACAGCCTTTTTCTTGAAATATTTATTATAAATCTTCTTAGATTTAGAGTCTTTAAATTTTTTTACCTCCTCTCGAGCCTGGGACTTATTTGATGATTGCTCTTCCTCTTCATTTTCCTCTTCTGATGAGGATTCAAAATCCTCAGAGTACGCTGATGACTCTGTATCCATTGCCACCTTAGCCTTCGCTTGAGTACGCCTTCGATCTTCATAAGTTGAGTCTTCCGACGACTCTGTATCGAAGATAGATTTTCCGGTCTTTGTCGAGCAATGAGTTTTTTAGCCTTTTTTGCACGTGGCTTGGCTACCGCCTCCGCTTTCATCGTCGCTACCGCCGCCGCTGCCCTTTCGGCCTCTGCCCTAGCGACCGTAATCTTGGTTTTTGTCGTCCTTGAAAGTTCTGCCCTTCGGGCCTGTATCGCATCCCTTTGTGGATTCTTTCCCTTCGGCGACGGTCGTTGTTTCTTCGGCGGCATTTTGATTAGAAGAGGGTTTGGGAGAGGATTTGGGAGAAGGAAGAGAATTTGAGAGAAGAAGAGGGAAAATTCGACCGTCTTATATGACCTTGGAAAGTAGAAAAAATTAGAATAGTTTTGAGTCTTAAATTAAATTTATTACTATTATTACTAGTATAAGACGGTCGAATTTATTACTATTAAATTTAAAAAACTACTTTTCAAAATTAAATTTATTACTATTATTACTAGTATACATCCATGTGAAATCACTACATAAACCTTTGGGATTTTGAGACCCTAATTTTAAAAACTACTTTCCAAAATTAAATTTATTACTATTATTACTATTATATATCCACGTTTTCCGTATAAGTTATTAAAAAATTGGCAGAAAAAACGTGGTGGAAACATGTTTAATTAAAAAAATTTGACAACATATTTAAGAATGTGAAGTTTAATCTCAATATTTCCATTTTTCGAATATTTGATTAAAATTTTAAAAATAAGAAGACTATGTACTTGAAAAGACTAAAATTGAAACACTCAAAGTTGTCCTCTATTTTACTTTGTAATCATATTTAAGATGAATTTGACGGCAAGATTGACGCTGGCAGCATAATCAATTCTATGACGTAACAAGTCATTGATGGGGATATCGTCGCTGATATATGGATTTGACGTAACAAGATTTGTTAATTGAAAAATAGATAAAGAGCAATGCTATAGGTAGCAAATGGGTGTAAGTTGTAAGAAGGTTGTAAAAGTTTGATTGTAGCCGAAACCAATTTGAATTAACAAAATATTATATTTCATTAAATCCCAGCTTCGTCGCTGGAACATTCTCCGGCGAAGTATACAAGAGGAGGACAAAAAACTGTAAAAAACGAAAAAAAAACAGAAAAATAAGAGGTCTACCCCTCACTGGCCTCGCGGAGGATCTTCGCAAAGTCCTGCAGGGTGCACACACCCGCCCTATGGCACAGGCGGCGAAACGCTTCCCTCTTCTCCAGAGAATCCCGTTCCTCCGAAGTGATCGACAACAGGTCAAAGTTGGGCGTCGGATGAAGAGGTCGAGTGATGACCTCCAGTGACAACCCGCAGGAGGTCAGGAAGTCCGCAGCCGCTGCCAGCCAGTCATGGGCCGGAGGCGACGCAAAGGGTGCACCATGCGGAGAGGCTCGGCGACGACTGGAAGAAGACTCTGGCAATGGTTCCCAACCAGATGATCTTTTTGGAGCCATGTTAAATGTGCAACCTACTCAGATGAATGGGGACCCCTATGTATATATAGACACGTTCCTAACCAACTCTTCTTATTCCTTATTGGAAGTTGGGGATATTCAATTTCTTATTCCTTATTGGAAGTTGGGGATATAATGCTACAGTTACAACCAAATGCTTACAACACTCTTACAACCTTCACCCATTGCTGACATGTAGGCCATGGCCCATATGTCAGCAATGGGTGAAGGTTGTAAGAGTGTTGTAAGCATTTGGTAGTAGACTTAGCATTATTGATGTCTTATTCCAAGCTTAGTTGGTTGTACTGTTTGGCTTTTACATGGAAGGCCTAGGTTCGAGTCTGGTGTTTGGGTTCTGTAGAATTTTTCTATTGTTAACATTTTTGGGTGCTATTATATGCTTTTAACTTAGTATGGAACAAATTTTGGGACTGTTAATGGCCATTCTCCGTTCCTCTAACGCGGAGATTGGTACATTTAGGACGGAGAATGGTACATTTAGGACGGCGAATGGTACATTTAGGACGGAGAATGGTAAATCTAGGACGGAGAATGATACATGTAGGACGGAGAATGGTACATATAGGACGGAGAATGGTACATTTAGGACGGAGAATGGTACATTTAGGACGAAGAATGGTACATTTAGGACGGAGAATGATATATGTAGGATGGAGAATGGTACATATAAGACGAAGAATGGTACATTTAGGACGGAGAATGGTACATTTGAGACTGTTCTGTAGGGTTGTGAATTTTAAATAGTTTGGCTGTTTAGTTTTGTTTTGAATCTATATAAATTAGTTTTGAAGGCTGGTGAAGATGAATTAGTTTGGCTGTATAAATAGATTTTAATGGGTTGTGAAAAAGAAACCAATGTTTTCGTATCGATCACCATTAATTATGGTGAATGGCACTGATACCACTAATATGAGTGGAATTTGCACCTCCAGAATTTATTTTGAATAAGGTAAAATCTGTGTTGGGAAATGTCGAAATTTTTTGGATATGATTACACTGAGATGTTGTATTAATGGTAAAATCTGTGTTGGAAAATGTCGAAATCTCAGAAGTGAGCCGTCTTAGGCGTCATTATATCACAGTCCATTTTATTTATAAAAAAATTAATCTTGTAAAAAATTATTGACAAAAGTAAAATTTTGTCAAAATGGAGAATCGAACTCATAAAAAATATCTTATATGTAGACTAGTGAAAAATATAAAGAAATGCATGCATGCATGCTAATGTTTTCACCATTCACCCCAGGAATGATTGATGATATCTAAATCATTATACATCTCGTATCCAGGTTCCCCTGGGACTGGGATTACATCATCAAAGGGTCGTTTAAACGTTTGTATTAAATAACAAATTTTCCAGAGTTTATCGTCGAAGTGCACGTTGAAGCACCCACGTATGTCGAGCATGCGAAGATCCTTGCAGTTGCATATGATAGATCACAGCGTGTCTACATTGAACATACCGAATCCCATATGTAGGTGCTCGAGTCGCGGCATCGAATCAGCCACGGCCTTTTCCTCCGTCTCGTTTTGCGTGTCCAGCACGAATCTGTTCCTGAGCATGAAATCTGGAGGGGGCATGTTCCTACTCAGCTTGACCAGACGGTGGCAATACTTTCCGGCGGAAAATATTCCAGTCGACGTGATATAGAGGCAGTAGCTAATGTCGAGTTCTTCCAGCACCGGGAGAAACTCCAAATGTCTCACGAAAGTGTCATCACTCACGTCGCACTTCGGAATGAACAGCACCCTTAGAAATTTTCTACTGTATTATAAAAATGGGAAAACATCAATAGAAATTAACAAAAGTATACGTAAAATTTTGTAATAGAAAAAATAAAGTATTAGAATAAGACCAAATAAAATTTTGCACTGGCCTTAAACATGCAAAACAGAAGGCTGCTTCGTCGAGCTTGTACGCGGAGAAGGACCCTAGATATCCCCCACTGCGATCCACGAGCTTCTTTACGGTCAAACTAATCTCAGCGGTTTGCTGGGTCCTCCGGCACCACTGTACCAAGTCGACGTTAGACCAATAGTCTAAGGGACCGTTGAGCGCCTTCCACCACGAACGGCAAACTGGGGCCACGTTGTACATTACCTCGTTCGTCGGCATCCCCGACAGTACCAGTATCATCGAGAGAATCTCGGTAGGGATGACGGCCCATCCGCTGCAGTTGATCGTGCTCTTGCTCCTCTCCATTACGACTGTTCTTCTTCTTCTCTCCTTTGTTTCTCTCTAGTCGGATGGGTTCTCTTCTTTGAAAAAGGCTATTTAACCCCTCGTTTAGGGGGTGTAACCCGCTCGTGGAGGGGTGTGACCGAACAAGGCACGAATATATTAGGAAATAACGGTAATGCCACTGTATCAATATTACCAATTAGTCGTTTGGGCTCCCAACATATTTTGGTGATGCCATCTCCCATTATGTGGCATCTGACATGGCAGATGACATAACAGCTGACATGGCAAATTTTAACCCCTAAAATTAATTACCCAAATTTTTTTAATGTTAATGTTAATGTTAATGTCAATATTAATGTTAATATTAATGTTAATGTTAATGCTAATGCTAATGTTAATGTTAATATTAATATTAATGTTAATATTAATGTTAATGTTAATATTAATTAATATTAATTTAATATTAAATTATTTGTTTACTATTAATGTTAATTTTAATATTAATTTTATTGTTAAATTTTGCCATGTCAGCTGTCATGTTAGCAACCATGTCATATGCCACATAATGAAAGATGGTATCATCCAAATTTTTTGGAAGCAAATAGCATTTTCGTAATATTAGTTTCAATTATATTGTAAATTTTAAATTAACAGAAAAGCCAATGTAGATTTAATATTAATGCTACTGTTAAATTTTTTCGATCATACCTCGATACTTACGATTGTCGACCGAGTTACCGTCTTCATCATTATCAAGTTTTCACCCGAATCATCGTCCTCGCTGGGGCGTGATGCCGCATGAGTCTGGAGTTGCGCTCGTGCAAGGCAAGATAACAGATTCATAATAGTGTTTATAGCTCAAATTGATAACATAAGCAGCGGAAGGAAAACGTAGTATACAACAAGAATCCCTTTTATTGATATTGAACTGAAGGTTACAATGGCTCTGAATAGCCCAACTTAACATGCCAATTGGCTACAACGCTCATGATCTCTCTAGCTCACAAAGGAGTACATTGTTCCATACATTATGCCTCTTTATAGCCAACAAGTAGTCTTTCGCTGAACATCTCCATGTCGCAAGTCCGAACGCCAATGCGGTAGCTCCTCTTGAACGCTAAGGACTCCATGCCTCGGCACGTCCAAGCCGAGCCCCATCTCGAGCCAAACATATCCTGAACTTGTCCACTACCGTGTTCCTGCGGCAGATACAGTTAGACATAATCTTAACATAAATATAGTGATCGTGCTCATCTATGTCCCATTTCGCCTAGCCTGCAAGGTTAGAACTTTACATAAGAAATCATATCATTTCACTCAACCAACCAACCATAAACTTAAACATATGTATAAGGGTAGCAGGACCTGCGCCTGCACCCAGCGCTAATCTCAGCCCACCGGCCCTATCTATATGAAGGTCACGGTGTTTCGTGCCGTAATGCATCTTTGGCATCCTTATATGTAAGACTATGATCGCTTCGATACGGGTTGCTAGCCCAATATCCGAAGGATCCCAAACTTACTGATATCATAGCTTATCACAACACTGGACGGTCGCAACCCGTCCTATTGATGTGCACCATAAATACCATATATAATTCCCTCATTTGAACTACTCGGTTGATTTGGCCTACCGCGTCCATGCCACACTCCGTTGCAAGGCGATGATTTGGTTTTGCGGACACTTTGACTCTAGACTTGTATTATTTCTGTGTTGGATCTTTTGGATGCTATTTCATATCTTGTTGTCTTTATCTTTCGGTATCATCTATATTTCTTAGAGTTTGTGATTGAGTATATTATATTGTCATTGCTTGTCCTCCATTCGGAGTTGACCGTTCTCGACAGGTTTTGATATTATAACTGTTGTTAGATAGTAGAACTAGACAGCATTCTACGTCGTTTTTTGCGGTATAGGCTGGGATGCTGTCACGCACTCATGCCCTTCCTCCGGGTTCGAGTCGTGACAGGGTGCGCGAGAAAGAAACAATGTCGCTACCGATTCGGTCGGGACCGATAGGTCGAAATCGGCCGGGTCGATCGAACGGGAACGGTTGAATTAAGATCCATTCCATGTTATGGAATGGCTTCTCTGGAACCAAGTCCCATATTCAGCGGGTTGCAGGTGATCGCGTAGGCGACGTCAGCGCAGCCAACCAGTCGCTCGCTTGAAGCAAGTCTAAGGCGAGTGGTTGACCTCCTTCGCCTCGTCCCTCTTCGACGTTACTGGCATCACAAGCCATCCTAGACGTATAGCTTTGTTAATCGGGGTCCTTTCAATGCAAGTAGCTAGCTCCGATGCAAGTCCCCGCTTAACCTGTGCTGAAACCTTATGCACGACTATACCCTGTTTCCTCCTAGGCCGAAACGGTCTCGTGGCCCCGGGTTGCTGCTCGAGGAAACTACCGCCTTGTCGAAAATTTGTCCATAACCGTGTGAAGACATATTTTCCTTTTAGTTATTAAGACAGCCTATATTATCTCTAAAAACTCAATCCCTTTCCCATGTTTGTGCCCTTGCATTTATCCTTTCATTCGCAACAACATTATCGATTTACCTAGGAAGGGGGTCGAGAAGAGAAGGGTCAGCCACTCACCTTGAGTTTACTTTAGGTGAGAGAATGGATCTTAATTTAACCGTTTATGTTCGATCAAGTCAATCGATCCCGACCTATCGGTCCCGACCGAATCGATAGCGACAGTGTTCCTTTCTCGCGCACCCCGTAGACGAAGTACGGGGCACGATGTAGGGACGGGGCACTACAACTATAGACTAAGATGTCATCTATGAATACTATCACAAACTGATCCAAATAGTGCATGAAGATATGATTCATGGGGTCCATGAATACGGCTGGCACACTTGTCGCTCCAAATGGCCTAGCAAGGAAATTCCAATGTCCATACCTCGATCTGAATGATGTCTTCGGGATGACTTGCTCTCTGACTCTGATCTGATGGTACCTTTATGACCGCAAGTCAATATTCGAGAATACAACCGCTCCCTTGAGCTGATCAAATAAGTCATCAATGTACGATAGTCAACACATAATCTTGATGTACCATCCTTCTTCTTCCCAAGAAGCATCGGTGCTCCCCAAGGCGATCCACTAGCACGAATGATCCTTTGGTTCTGAGTTCTTCAATCATCTTGTACAAGATTTCTAACTTTGAAGGTGCCATCCTGTAGACTCTCTTCGATACTGGTGTCGTCCCTGGAATCAAGTCGACGGTGAAAACTCTGCCTCACCGGAAAATAAAAACTCTGCCTCATCGGGAATACCAAAAATAATCCTGCCAATATGGCAGTCTATTCTTGTGTATTGCTCCTTCAACCAATCCATTCCTAGGCCAAGGGACCGATTCGGCCCGCCGCAAAAGGGTCGCCGTCTAACCAAGCTATAGTCCGTGATGGCTTGATATTGCCAGTGGCCTTCACACCCTTTCACTGCTTAACAAATGCACGTGACATAGGACGGTGCTTGCTATACTTCGATAGCCTAACAAAACTCTTTTCTAATGTGTTCGTGTAACGACTTGACAACCAAGGGCTACGTCAAGCCTTGCATCGAGGGAACGTGCTGTGCACGCGTTCGACTTGAACAATCAAGTTCTTTAGGTGCATAGACTTAAGCAAGAAGCAGTAAAACACGACTTAAACTATGGGACAAGCGAATGTTAATATTAATTGTAGTTCCAATTACATTTTAAATAAAAAAGAATGAATTTTAACTTTAACTAGTTTGAAGTAAATGTTAAATCAAAAACTATTTTAAATTTTAGTATTAATATTAGTTTTAATAATATTATAAATTTTAAATTAACAGGAATGCCACGGTAATAGAAACCTAGCTAGCTGATGTCACGTTGCTCGGGGCTCGGTTAGTGTTCGTCTAAACTCGTACGTGCGAACTAGTTATTAGTAATGAAAACCAAAAATTGAATTTTAAGTTTAAAATCTAGTCGAGCTCGATCCTTCCTCTTTATCCCATCTCCCACACTCTCTCTTTCTCTCTCTCTCTCTCGGGTTCTTTTTCACAGGTTGTGTTCCTTACACAACAGATCCCATAGCATTAAATGCTGCTGCATGAGTTATCCTATACAATTTAATAATAAACACCGATACCATATCATTAGAAGAGTAAAAGTTGTCTTGGAAGTTGTAAAAAATTACTTTGTATTGTCTTCTCAATACTTTTTTGCATTGGAGATGACTTTTTAAACTTATTGTCATTTGTGAATATAATGAATTACCGCCTATGCAAGATATTGTCTTCTGCCTCATGCCACATAGGATACACAACACATAACAAGACAATAGGGTTTCGTAGCATTAAATGCTGCAGCAGGCGTTATCCTACAGAAGAGGGCCATGTGGAGAATGCTGTTGCATGCTTCCTCATGCGTTATTAGCTACACAATTTAATAATACATGTACCCAGAAGACGAGAAAGTTGTGTTGTTGGAAGTTGTTTCCTTAAATTATGCTTGCTCCTAGAATCAGTCAAATTTTTCATAAGCCATCAAAAGTGGGCCACGTGGCGGAGTTATAAGGAAGACGAAAAGGTTGTGTTGTTGCCTTGCTGGAAGTTGTTTCTTCCTGAATAATGCTTTTTGTACCTCCAAATTGTACTTTCAAACTGTCCATCCTTACGTGGCAGCTGACGTGATATGTTGATCTGGCAGCTGACGTGGCAAATTTTTTTAAAATAAAACTAAAAAAAAAATTAACATTAAAGTTAATGTTAATGTTAATATTAGCATTAATATTAATATTAATATTAATATTATCGTTAACATTAACAATAATATTAATATTAATATTAACATTAACATTAACATTAATATTAACATAAATTAATATTAACATTAAATTAACATTGATAATAACGTTAAATTATTATGGAGAAAAGTATATGTCGCCAAACAATGTCAACCGGAAGGTTACATTTGATCCGGCCGACAACATCATAAATTGTGAATGCTTGTGGATGGAGACCAAGGAGATTCCTTGTAGGCATATTTTTTCAGCAATGAAGAGATTGCAAATTGGAGATATTCCAAAGAACTTGATAAAATCTCGTTGGCTCAAGGATTGCAAAGAGAGTTATCTCTCCGGACCTGGCTCAGAAAGAAGATTCATCCACCCAGACATTGTTGAGAGCAGAAGGTATGGTGGTATTAATGAACAAGTTAATCTATTTACATACTATTGTAAAAAATCAAGAAAAATTCAAGAGAGGGGAACGGAGTTGATGTTGTCTGTTTTGATGGAGTTAAAAGAAATGGTGATCGATATTGGTGAAGAAGAACAAATGGTAGCTGATGCAGTTCATGGAGTGCATGAAGCTTTAAAATAGCCAAATCCGGTAGCAACAAAAGGAAGGCCTTCTCAAGGGAAATCAAGCCAGCCTACAGAAAGTCAGCCTATCCCGAAGCCTAGAACTTGTAGAGTTTGTAAAAAATCGGATCACGATTTTCATAATTGTAAAGTACGAAAGCGAAATAGCGACAAAGAGCAAATTGAATAAAATGAAACGTCGTTAACTTAAGACAATGTCTTTCCTATGTGGCAAGATGTCATTCACACGAGATAATTAGATAAAAAATATGTTCTCCAATGCAAAAGTTTGAGAAGACAATTAGATAAAAATGGAGAATATCAAATTCCAAGTTCAAAACGGAGAATATTAAAAATGGAGAAAATATGTTCTCCGTGCAGTTCAAAACGGAGAATATCATTCTCCGTTTCAAAAGACACGGAGAATATCATTCTCCGTTTCAAATTAAACGGAGAATGCCGTTCTCCGTTCCAAATTAAACGGCGAATAGAATCCTCAATCGTTTTGACACTGGGAATGCTATTCTCCGTGTAATTCAAAACGGAGAATGCTATTCTCCGTTTAATAAAACACGAAGAATGCTATTGTAGTGTCGTGGTTACAATGCTAGACTTGTATTTAAGAGGTCATTGGTTTAAATCTTGACTATAACAAAATTTTGTTTTATTTATACTTTTTTTGTAAGTTATGTATGGGGCCCATTTAAAAGGAAAAAACTTTGATACAGTAGGGGGTATCAAAACTACCCCCTATGAATGACATGTGGGCCCTTCCTACTTTGTAAAATGTGTACACATATATATATACACATAAATTTTGAGAGGGCCCACATGTCATACATAGGGGTATCAAAACTTTGATACCCCCTACTGTATCAAAGATTCTCTCATTTAAAAGTTAAGTAAAATTAAGGAAAAAACTTTGATACAGTAGGGGTATCAAAGTTTTGATACCCCCTATGTATGATATGTGGGCCCCTCCTGCTTTGTAAAACGTGTAAACATATATATATACACATAAAATTTGAGAGGGCCCACATGTCATACATAGGGGGTATCAAAACTTTGATACCCCCTACTGTATCAAAGTTTCTCTCTAAAATTGAAACCCTCTTCAAAGTTGGCAGAATTCGAAGGGGGCAGATTCATTGGTATTAATGGCATATAAATGGCAGTACTTGGAAGATTTTGCTCTAGTCTTACTTAGTTTTACTTGAGAAGGGGCAGATGCATTGGTATTGATGGAAATTAATTGAATTGAATTCGAAGTGGCTGCCACTTGGCGCATGCGTCCGAGTTGTTCCTTGCCTATAAATGGCAGTAGTGTAGGGAGAGTTTGTTCTTGTCTCACTCAGCTTTTCTTGTGGAGATGGACTCTACCGATCCTCCGCCTTGGCAAGACGCTTTCGTCTTGGTTGTCGATCTCCTCGTTCGAAGAAGCTTTGGTGGTGAAGTCCTTCAGAAGACTGAGATGTGCCTGGGTTTGGATTTATGGCCAACCCACGCTCTATCGAAGCGCCCGCACGTTGATTCGCTCGGACTATGCACGGTGTTCCTTTGCTACAAGGAGTTCCTTTGTTCGATATGTTCCATTGGTCCGACGATGCACGACGAAGTAATTTGCCTCAAGGAATTCCTTTTCCTCAGGGCGTTCCATTGCTCGGAAGAATGCAATATAAAGTGAATTCCTTTGCAGGTCCTTTGCCTCAAGGAAAGAGTCTTGCCAAGGTGGGGGATCGATACAGTGCATCTCCAGGATGAAGAAGGATGCCTTTGCACGGTGCTCTGTCTCAAGGAATTCCTTTGCCTCAGTGAGTTCCTTTGCTCGGACGATGCACGATGAAGTAATTTGCCCCAAGGTGTCATCCAACGGTTTCTATGCTCTGATGATGCACGATGAAGTGATTTGGCTCAAGAAATTCTTTTGCCTCAAAGCGTTCCATTGCTCTGACGATGCACGATGAACTGAATTCACTTCATTGTGCATCGTCAGAGGAATAGAACTCCTTGAGGCAAAGGAATTCCTTGAGGCAAATTACTTTATCGTGTTTCGTCAGAGCATAGGAACCTTTGGATGACTCCTTGAGGCAAATCACTTCATCGTGCATCGTCAGAGCAAGAGCAAGATGAATTTCTTGAGACACAGGAACAGAAGCAAAGGAATTCCTTGAGAGCAAAGGACCTTGCAAAGAAATTCCTTGAGGCAGAGCACCTTGCAAAGGTATCCTTTTTCATCCTAGAGATGCACTCTACCGATCTCCTACCTTGGTAAGACTCTTTCCTGTTGGTTACTGGAAGAGCCGCACGGTTTGGGTTGATTGCCAACCCACACTCTGTCGAAGCGCTCGCACTTTGATTCGCTCTGACTATGCATGGAGTTCCTTTGTTCATGGAGTTCCATTGCTCTGACTATGCACGGAGTTCCTTTTTTCAGGGAGTTCCATTGCTCTGACGATGCACGATGAAGTGATTTGTCTCAAGGAATTCCTTTGCCTCAAGGAGTTCCATTGCTCTGTGATGCCCGCACGCAGCTTACATTCAACTTTTTTCTTGATAGTAGGATTTTATGTAGTAGTTCAGACTTTCATATGTAAATAAAAGTCAAACTTTTTATGGTTTTCACAATGTAAATGTAACTCAAAAATATTTTATTATAAAAGACAGAGCAGAGCAGACATTATAAAAGACAGAAGTTCCTTGCCCATTACATAATTACGTTATTGTTTTACAATGTCATTGCTAGGTTGGTGGTGTTACATATTCTCTTGAAAGCAAATTCTTAGCCCATACCAACCTCATCATTGTAGTCTTCTTAGCCTATACCAACCTCGTCATATTCTCATCAAGCTCATCTTCATTCTCCTTTTCAAACTAAAAGGAGAATAACATTCTCCGTTTTAAAAGACACGGAGAACGTCATTCTTTATTTAAATAAAAACGGAGAATGAACATTTTAACTTGTTTTACCACTGGGAATGTTATTCTCCGTTTCAAGACAGACGGAGAATGTTATTATCCGTTTCGAAATAAACGGTGAATATAATCCTCAAACGGTTTAATTTAAACGGGAAAATTATCCTCCGTTTCAAGTAAACGGAGAACGCCATTCTCCGTTCCAAATAAAACGGAGAATATAATCCGAAGGGGCAGATTCATTGGACTCTACCGATCCCCCGCCTTAGCAAGACTCTTTCCTGTTGGTTCACTTCAAATGACCAGGAGAATGGAATTCTCCGTCTTATTCAACTTTTTCTTGGTTGTAGGATTTTATGTAGTAGTTCAGACTTTCATATGTAAATAAAAGTCAAACTTTTCGTGGTTTTGACAATGTAAATGTAATTCAAAAATGATTTTATTATAAAAGCAGAGCTTATAAAAGACAGAAGTTCCTTGCCCAATTACATAATTACATTGTTGTTTTACAATGTCATTGCTTGTTTCGTGTTACATATTTGCTTGAAAGCAACTTCTTAGCCCATACCAACCTCATCATTGTAATCTTCTGGTGAGTTTCATCGTCATTTCCTCCCGGTATTTCGAAGGGAGTAGTCGTCAACATATTCATATAATACGCCATGTACAAGAGGCAGTTGGGTGTCCGTTGTTGTGGGAAATTTGGAGAACAATTCAGCACTTTGCTCTCATACTCCATCTTCGCCGGGCATCTCTCCCTCATCATATCAACTTTTCTCTTGACGATAGCTTCTAAGGTGTTCTTCATTAATTCTGTATCCACCTTGCACTTTTTGTACGTGGTTTGCCTCAAGGAGTTGTAGTATGTCTAGTCGAAGGAGATAAAGTTGAATGTGAGCAGAGTATAGCGTCTCATGGATGAATTAAAGAGTGGGATAAATAGCAACTCTATGCCATCCTCCAAACCCATGACGAAGTCTACTACATCTGTTTGGATATCTTGAAAGGCGCCAGCTTTTGCGTCTTGTTCATTGGCACGTTCAACGATGGTCTGTTTCCCAAAAACAAAACACAATATCATGAGTAATTTAATTCTGTCATTTTTCATCGGTGTACACATGAATATGGATTTTTCTGTTTGAATTCTTACCAATGTGTGGGCCATCATGAATACAGACCACTTATGTGATTGGGGTGCCGGCTTTTGCTTCTGGAATAATGGCACGTCCTTTGAACTAGACGGGGTACACCTTCTTTTAATGCCTTGAATTTCTCTCAGCTTCCTTATTATTAGGTTCAGTATGCCAGCCTCCATGTCGTTATAGTTGAGTATGTCTTGCAGGTCTATTGCCGACAGCTCGACTGAAACTCCATTTTTACCCTCTTTCGGCAAAAATAAGTATACAATACCACTGCACATAAATTTAGTTTAGATTAAATTAATAAAGATAGATTCTCATTACATAATTGTGAAAAAAGTCTAGGAAAAACAAAAAGAAAAAAGGGTTCAGAATACATACTTTGGACACTTCTTTTTAGGAATTACGATGTCGATGTATTGCTTCTTCAGCTCTTCATCCGCATCTTTCCAAAGTAAGAGTTTATCGCATTCCCTTAGTATGACACGGTTCCTCTTTAATTCAGCCATTTTGACGTAATCTTCGGATTTCGGAGCGGCATTAATCTTCCGCTTTTTATTAGCCTCTCTAACTGTATTCTTTTCCAAGGGAGTAACATCTTCAACGGCTAATGGCGCTGATGGTTTTATTAACCTCTTTCCCCCTGATCCTCCTCTTCTTTTGGAGCAGCAAGTTCAGCAGCTGCTTCAATCTCCTGACGCTGCAATGCTACAACCATGGCTTCGAGATTAACGATTTTCCCATCCTTTTCAGTAGCTTCAATATTGAACGATTCAACTTTATTTTGAAGCTCCCTTTTCTCCTCAACGAGCCTTTTATTTGTTTCTCTGAGTTGCTCGGTTGTTCGCACTGAAATAAAATAAACAACAATGAAATGTATGTTATGAATCTAACACGGAGAATGATATTCTCCGTGTAATATAATACGGAGAATAACATTCTCCGTTTGGAATTACACGGAGAATAACCTTCCCAGTGTCGAAATGATAGAGAATAGCAATTATCCGTTTCAAATAATACGGAGAATGCCATTCTCCGTGTTATAATCCACGGAGAATAGCCATTCTCATGGAAGATTACAAATCAGAAATTTGAAATAGAAAAGATTTTACCTTGTGCATGTACATCTGCAATAAGAACAGAATTCTGCTTTCTCAAATCCTCCAGTTCATGCACAGAGCCCTCCATCATAACGTTAACTGCACGTTGTTGCGCTTCTTCTGCCTCGAGCTCTTTCAGCTTTTCTTTGAGTATGGCATTCTCAAGGTTGGCTGCACGTAACTGCGCTCCTTGTGCCTCCATCTCTTTTAACTTTTCTTTGAGTTCTTTATTCTGCGCAAGAATATCAGAATGATGTCTTCTCAAATCCTCTAGTTCATGCACAGAGCCCTCCATCACAACGTTGACTGCACATTGTTGCGCTTCTTCTGCCTCGAGCTCTTTCAGCTTTTCTTTCAGTATGGCATTCTCAAGGTTGGCTGTACGTAACTGCGCTCCTTGTGCCTCCATCTCTTTTAACTTTTCTTTGAGTTCTTCATTCTGCGCAAGAATATCAGAATGATGTCTTCTCAAATCCTCCAATTCCTTTGCTGAGTCGTCCATCACAGCGCCCATTTCATGATGCTGTGGTATCCGTTGTTCATCAAAATTATCTCCACCTGCTTCTTGGTGTTCTTCATCTCCCTCTTTTTGAAATTCTTCTATGGTGGCTCATCTTCTTTGTGCCCTTCTTCTTCCCCAACATGTATAACCAGATCTTCCAATATCATCTTCGATCTCATTTAGTTGTGATATTCGGCCTTGAGGAAGTTTGAGATTTCGTACCCATTCTATGTAAAAAATCTTGGGTAATCAGAAATTGGGGCAGACTTTCTTTCCACAAATTTACTATGTTCTGCAAACCAATAGAGGAAGTATATTGTGCAACCTTCCAATTTGTGGAAAGCCATTGAGTAATCTCCCTGTTCAGTTTTGCTTCTACTCATCTTTATGCTATCCATTACATATGCCAGGATTAACCTTGGCCAGCATATACTGTTGATGACGTCCACACTGTCTACCAAGGCCAAGAATCTGTACGGCAAATTTGAACCGCCAGACTTTGTGAAGAATACTGTTTGGCACAAGTGGAAGATTATTAGCTTGGCCAAATCATCTGGATTAACAGCGTTATCTCCGCTACGAAGTCGTCGTAACAATTCAAAGAACTTGTCTCTCACTTCCTTATTCGTGACTTCTGAGTGTTTGCCCTTAGTATTAGCCAGCAATCTTGTGAAGTGATCTCTACACAGGCTCAATGATGCTGGTGGTGTGGGCTGCTGTTGTTTTTCCTTTATCAATCTTCTGTAAGAAAAATCATCATCGTTTTCTTTATTCAGCGGTAGACCGAATATGACTGCCATATCGTCGACGCTTGGCGCAATTTTAACAGTGGTGCTCAATTCAAAGAATCCGACACCATCTTCTTCTTCTGTGTAACTTGCAATTAAATTCTCAAGGCCTTCCGTTACCTTGGCCACTTCGGAGACGTGGACTCGTTTTTGGTAGAAAATCTCGACAAAATTCCAGAAACCGGTATTCTTCAAGGAACCAATAACTAGCTCAGGTAAACGACCAACATCTTGATTGACCTCCTCCATAAGATTTAGCATTGGCTTGAAGGTAGAATGGAAAAGTCTTGAATCCTTATTCCTGACAGAATTTTTTTCTACAAAACAAAAAATTAGGTCGGAGAATGGCCATTCTTATGGGATTTAACACTGGGAACGACATTCTCCGTGTAAACTAACACAGAGAATGTCATTCTCCCTTTCAAATGACACGGAGAGTGTCATTCTCCGTTTAAAATAAAATGGAGAATGAACATTCTAATGTGTTTTAACACTGAGAATGTTATTCTCCGTTTCAAGTTAGACGGAGAATGCCATTCTCCGTTCCAAATTAAACGGCGAATAGAATTTAACATTCAAATGCGTTTTATGACGGAGAATATTATTTTCCTTGTAATATATACAGAATTTGCGAACATAAAATCAAAGTTATACCTTCTATTTGCACTTCTTCTTGCACTTCTTTTTGTTTAGCAACTTTTTCCTTTTTCTTTTGTGCAACTTTCTTAGAATAGGGTTTCGGTTGTTCTCCGTCTATCGCTTTTGGATTTTCTGTAACTGGTACATCTTCTCTAATTGGTGATGCTGTCGGTGATGATTCTGCCGCTGATGTCGACATGGTATGAAGATTGCGAATGGGGAGGAAGGTTTGAAGATTTTGGAGGAGAATGACCTAGGTTTGAGTACAGAGTGGAGTATGGAAGAAGAGGAAGAATCAAAACGGTTTTCTTTTTTCTTTTTTTGGTAATAAAAGGGTTCGGAGGTATTTTGAATTAATTAGAAGGACAAAAATGTCATTCGATAGAAGGACAAAAGACTCCTTTCTGCTTAATTATATTAATTTGAAGGGCAAAAATGATTCTGCTTAATAAAAAAGAATCGAAGCCGTTTGGCAAAAATGTCATTACAACTCAATAAAACAAATGAACATAATACATTAGGGGTTTCCATACATTAGATATAAAAGAAGAAAAAAAATCATCGTCTTCCATATTCAATCATTTCAGATTGGACTTCTTTTAGCTCTTCATTGTGCTTTGAAGTTGTAATCCATTCAGCAGCTTTGCGTCTTTCCATTCCCGCATCAAACTGTATATAACAAACATAACATCAAAAATATTGCTCTAAAAAGTGTAAGTTTTTGACGAAATATTTTCAGACTTACATCGAGAGAACGGTAGTCTAGACTACATCGGTCTTTCATGAATGCAATTACAAAATCCCATAATCAACAGAATTGCCTTGGCGGGGAACATAAGAAGGACTTTTATTGCAAAAGTAGAAAAGCTGAACCTAGCATCTCTCAACTTCAAAATCTCTTCTTCGAGAAAGAGATCCAAATTTGAAAACTACAATTACCAGAATAAAATATGTATTAGTATACCGTGTATCATGTACCCAATTCATAAAAATTGATGAATATGAGCTTACTATTTCTTTTATGACTGTTTTGTTTTGAATCGGATCATCTTTAGATGCAAGTGAGTCCCAAATTTCAACAGTCCTTTTTTAACCAGAACTCTTGTAAGAGTATAGTGTCCGTCCAAATAAATGGGTATGTATATCTGAATCAGGATTAATTAGGTAAAACAAATTAGTAAATTTTCAGAAAATTAGGATTAATATTTAAACAGAAATACATTAATACCTCGTTACAAGTGCTTAAAGATCCCATGTAATCCTGAAAATATTTGTACTTCTTCCATATTTCATGAAGCTTTTTGTCGGATGGAGGTAACGTTTCTTTCTACATATACATCAACTAATACATTACGAAGGACAAACAAACGAGAAAATTGTTAATGCATATGCATTGAAGAATAAAATGCTCACTCACCGATATCTTTATTGGTAAAAACCATACATTAGCTTTTTTGGAGGTTCTTTTCCGTTCCTCTGCGGTGAGAAGAGCAGAGACAATGCCTACAATCTGAATAAATCATTAAAAATGTAAGCGATGGAATCGAAGTAAACATAGATGGCATCTAAGAAGAAATATACTCTCTATACATACCCCATTTCCAATTCTCGTTAAAGGAGCTAAGATCTTCATCTCAAACCGAGACACATAGATTTTGTTGCAAGATGATATTATTTCTCTAAGAAAAGAAACGAATAAATTAGGAGAAAAAAACTGTTGGAATTAAATCAAAACTCATATTACTTACTCGTCAGGTCTATCATCGGCAAAAATATAGTTGTAATAACTCGAAGAACCACTAGTACAATTGCTAGGCTTCGAGGTGGAACCCTTTGTTAAACTTTTCGATCGTGTGACCGGATCTAAATTTCCACACATTCTTTTAGAAGAACTGCTAAAGTTAGTTTCTTCTGTATGGGACAATACGAGAATTCGGTCCAATGCTTTACTACGAGACTGTAGCTCCACGTCCTCCTCATCGGAAGAAGATTCAACGGAAACCACCTTCACATTATTAAATTCTCCAGATGAAGATGCCTTCTTCAAAGCTGGAGATTCTTCAATCTTCTCAAAACGTCGAGATAAATTCATTTGTTCAATTTCTAATGAACAAAGCTTAGAATTGATCTTTACAACTTCAGCTGAAATCGTCGACAGATGTTCTTCAATCTTGCACAATATACGCGGAATGAAGGTTTCATTTGGAGCTGGCAACCAATCTTCTACATCTTCTACATTTCTCACCACACGAGTAGACATCTTGAGAACAAGAAAACTATTGTATTTTAGAAAACTATTCTATGTATTTTAGAATGAATAATAGTACTATGAAACAAGAAAACTTTTGTATATATAGCAAGAGAGAAGTACAAAAAGTGAGAAAGATGGAAAGACAAATAAATTTTGAGACTAGCAAACAATCTACTAGCCGTTTGATTGAGGAGGGCTCGAGGAAGATTCTACTAGCCGTTTGAAAAATACAAAAGGTTATCATGATCAACTTTAATTAAGGAACTCTATAAGAGATTTAATTCCGCTTGATTGAGGAACTCGACGAAGTCCGTCGCGAACTGGAACTTCTTCTTCTTTCCTTCTTCTTTTTTCCTTCTTCATCTCCGTTTCTCCTTCCACCACCACCACCATGGCCTGTAGCTTTATAACAAAAATATTAAATTGTTAGATGAAACAAAAAAACTAATTACGGAAAGATTACTAAATCAAAATCAAACAGAACACATATTCATAGAAAATATGAGATTAAAGATGAAAGTGTCACAGAAGCAATACCACAATTTTACAACAACTAAGAAGACTCTGCTAAGCAATAACTAAAATTAGGGATTGTGTCCTCCTTGGATTTAATTTACATAAAGAAGAGATTTGAGAGAACGAGCTTTTGTCGGCTTTCTAAATGTACCTTTCTCCGTCCTAAATGTACCATTCTCCGTCCTAAATGTACCATTCGTCGTCGGTGTCCTCATCTAGATCGCCAACAGCGGTGGTGTCGTCTACATCGCCAACAGACCTGGACACACTGTGTCCTTAGGGATTGTGTCCTCCTTGGATTTAATTTACACAAAGAAGAGATTTGAGAGAACGAGCTTTTATCGGCTTCCTAAATGTACCATTCTCCGTCCTAAATGTACCATTCTCTGTCCTAAATGTACCATTCTCCTTCCTAAATGTACCATTCTCCATTCTAAATGTATTATTCGTCGTCGGTGTCCTCATCTAGATCGCCAGCAGCGGTGGTGTCGTCTATATCGCCTACAGACGTGGACACTCTGTGTCCTTAGGGATTGTGTCCTCCTTGGATTTAATTTACATAAAGAAGAGATTTGAGAGAATGAGCTTTTATTGGCTTCCTAAATGTACCATTCTCCGTCCTAAATGTACCATTTCGTCGTCGGTGTCACCATCTAGATCGCCAGCGGCGGTAGTGTCGTCGTCTACATAGCCTACAGACCTGGACACACTATGTCCTTCCTTTCCTGCCGACACACAATTATTGTTTTATATACGTAGTTGCACAAAATATTAAATTACCTGGACGAAAGAGAAAGTAAATATGAGTTAATTTAGGGTGTTCATTAAAAAATTGCATTGAAGAATGACCTGCTATAGCAAGTTAACAAGAGGTCAAAAGTCAAAAACAGCATTAAATGATGTCTCCTGCATTATTTCAACTGAATTTAATCTGAACCGTTGGATTAATATCCAACGGTCCAGATTTTGGATGTATCGATACATCCAAAATGGGTGGATGTATTGTAGAATATTCCTATATATATATATATATATATATATATATATATATATATATATATATATATATATATACATGATTCAACCTTTGGGCATAACTGGCACACTATAAACCTCAAGCCATTACCTTTCTTTTTCAAACTAGACTGCACACTATGCATAATTGGATGATAAGTGAGGCAGGACATAACATCAAAGGGTGATCTCAGAGCTATGTAGACTAAAAATCAGTGAAGCTCAAGTCATCAACTCTCCCTTCAAACTGGACTGAACACTCAAAATATCAATAGAACTGAACTTAAGGATGCATAAGATAGGATATGGACAGAACATTAAGTAGGTAATATAGACTGAACATGCAATATGCAGGACACTCCACTATGACTGATATTCTAAGGGTTGGACATTTATATTAGGGACTGAATATATGGTAGATGCAAGGACTGATACATCATGACACCATCAACTCGAGCCATAAACTTCCCCACTCATTTACTGGGTTGAGACAGAAGATCAAAATAGACTGATACTCAAGTCTTCCCGAGGACTGAATAATTTTAGATAAAGCAGGGGACAGATGGATATATTTAGGACTGGGCTGATCAAAGATATGGGCTAAATAAAAGAAGAACTGATACACTATTTGTCAACCCCTTGACCAAATTTTTCCTATTTATTACATTCTTTATTGTCTCATATATATATATATATATGTTATGCTTTATATTTTGTTTTGCTTAAAATACACAATAGGGGACCAAGGGGTAATAGAAGTATTGGCAAGGACTATTGTGCAAAAATTTTCTTTTAAATTCAAATTTCCTTGGCCGATAGAGAAATCAATCGTTAGGGATAGAATCAATCAAATTCAAAATCGATTTCCTCAAATCCATTAGGATTCGAGATGATTTCAATCCCTGAATACATATATATATATATATATATATATATATATATATATATATATATATATATATATATATATATATATATATATATATATATATATGGAGAGGTATAGCAGCCTTTCTTTACAAAAGCCCTAGCTTTCCAACTTCAATTGCTGCCGCAAGTTCTTCCTCTTACAAGACAGGAAACGTTGAACGATACCTGAAGATGGCCCGAGTCCCAGAAGATTTAAAGATCGAGTCAGCCAGTGGACAGCTTTTCGACATCGCACGAACGTGGTACCAAAGCGAGCCCCGATTATTGGCTCCAGACGTAACTTGGGAGGAATTCAAGCGACTGTTCAAGAAGAAATTCTATCCATATGCAGCACGAGAGGCGTTGATGAGTCAGTTCGAGCACCTAGAGCAGGGCAACCACACAGTCGACGAGTACACATCAGAGTTTTCTCGCCTCAGCCGCTTCGCCGAGAACTTGGTCAGCACCCCTGAAGACAAGGCACGACGATTCAGGAAGGAACTATCTCACAAAATTCTATAGCCATCGCCACCAGTCGAGTCGCCACTTACGAGGAGATTCTAGAAGTCGCCCAAGCTGTAGAAGAAGAACTGAGCCACAAGCCGAAGAGGAATCGAGATGCATTCGGAGGGGGCAACAACCAATCAGCACCGGCAAAACGTCCCAACATTCCAGGGAAGACCTTAGCACAACACCATCAACAGCAGCTACAAGCAGCCCCACGCCAAGTCCAAGATGTTCCCACCTGCCAACGTTGCTCGAAGAAAGGCCACACTCAGGAAAATTGTCACGACAGATTAGGGTTGTATTGGACTTGTGGATCCAACCAACACTTGTCTCGAAATTATCCGAAGAGGAACGTGAGAGCTCAACCACTACCAACCGCACAAGGAGGGAGAGCTTTTGCCATGATCGCAGAGGATGCAGCGACACCACCAGGAGTAAATGGCGGAGATTTTCAGTAGATTATAGTGGTAGCATTGATTTTGACTTGCAAGGAATCGCAATAAATTCTATAGCAAACTGTTAAACTATTTCCTTATAGTAGAACACGGCTTCTTAAATTTCGAGGACGAAATTTGTTTAAGGGGGATAGAGTTGTCAACCCCTTGACCAAATTTTTCCTATTTATTAAAATTATTTTTCCTAATTATTACATTCTTTATTGTCTCATATATATATGTTATGCTTTATACTTTGTTTTGCTTAAAATACACAATAGGGGACCAAGGGGTAATAGAAGTATTGACAGGGACTATTGTGCAAATTTTTTCTTTTAAATTCAAATTTCCCTGGCCGATAGAGAAATCGACCGTTAGGGATAGAATCAATCAAATTCAAAATTGATTTCCTCAAATCCATTAGGATTCGAGATGATTTCAATCCCTGAATACATATATATATATATATATATGTGGAGAGGTGTAGCAGCCTTTCTTTACAAAAGCCCTAGCTTCCCAACTTCAATTGCTGTCGCAAGTTCTTCCTCTTTCATGACAGGAAACTCTTTGGGGAATCGTTCAGTAAACCATCGATTCTTCGAAACAGGTAATCCCTCTTTCTATGTAATCGTGACAGTCGTTCCTTAACAAATTGTTGTGTCCTGCATAATATGGGTGTTCGGGATTATGACAATGAGAACCCTCCTGGTATCATAAACTCTCTCGTGACCATCAGTTGGATTGGTGAAGCCTTCCATGTACCAGCCCACTACACAAATTGACACTGGACTTAGAGTACACCTAGTATCAATACACCCACACCAGATTGCGTAGCATCAAACCATATTGCAGGTTCAAGACAAAAACCTAGGAGTAATGGGATGTGCCAGGACCTTACCTTAGGCCAACCCTGTAATAGACAGGTACATTTCCTACCCTGGAAAGGCTACTAACACCATCACATTGGGGTATGGGAATACCAGAGTTGGGGACTAGTTGTCCTGTGATAGGCCAAGTGTGATTGATGTACTGATACATCAGTACATGGTTGTGTGCAGGAGCAAACCAGCAAGCCCTGTAAGGTCTTTAGATGCATCCCATGTCTTCTCTTTTGTTCGTGTGTACCAGCAGGATAATAGGTTCAATGGATCATGGGTGGTGCCCTATTGTCCAATGGGAGATTCAATCCAGTAGGGGAGGGGTTTCTGTTCAGTCCTTGTGTCAGTTTCAGTTTCCCTTCACATAGTACACAATGTATATATGTATAGTTCACCTTGAAGGCATGATCAGTCTATATATTTTCATTCGAGCCCCATATCCAGTCATGTTCCTATTTCCATGTACTTAAACCCTTGTACATACCAGTCCATGCTGCTGAGATTGTTTGCAGAAGACCAACATCCACATACATGTTATTGAAATAGGTGGAGTATCAGATATCTTGGGATGTCCTACATTATTTAGGATATTAGACATGACCAGTTCTCATTTGAATGCCAGCTATAGGAGTGTCTGTCCTCGAGTAGTTGCCTAGTAGGATATCTAAGAGATTGATTATGATGACCATCCTAGAATTAGATTCCAGTTATGGTTCACCTATAGGCCCTAGGTAAGTATCCAAGTGTAAGCAAGTTAACCCAAAAGGTTAGGCTAAGGAGGGTATCAAGAGTCAGGGTGCTGACAACTATGGACTAGGTATCAGGACCTAAATAGTAGATAGGACCACCCTGTATCAGACCTGGGTAAGTACACAGAGTGGACCAAGTCTAGGTACTACCTTAATCTGATGAATCAGAACCTACATGCATAACAGTAGATGGTAGGATGGCCTGGGTAGGCAAAATCTTGCAGGACATGTAGCAGTAGTGTATCAAGCCATTATGAACTCTCGAGTTCAGATGAAACTTTTGGTCAGTTTTTGGCATTCATCCCTGAACCATTATTTCAGTTCTAATGTTAAGAATCAGATATTACTTTGTATCAATTCCTAGTGTGTTGTTTATTTTTCAAATATGGTTCAGTCCATTATGAACTATAGTGCAATCAGTTGCCTACTCGTTTGGTAGCAGTAATGGAGGATGGGGAATATTTTTTTGTATCAGCCAATACTATTGTTCAGTGCTAAACCCAATGCAGTTTATCATTCCTTGTTAGGGATCAATCCCTTACTTAATTTTTAAAGTTCAGATTAACACTGTCTAGCCATATATAAGCCCTATCCTGCTTACTTCCTAGTTCAGTTCACTTCATTAGTGGTTCAGTCCATTAACCATTTTTCAGTTCATCATTATATATGGTACAGTCCAGTTCTCTTTAATTCAGTCCTCCATGTTGCTTTGTACCAGGTTACTTGTTATTGCATCAGTCTCCTTAGGAGTAAACCTTTATATCATTCAAGATATCCTTGTTTCAGTCCCTTTGTTAGTCCAGAGATGATTCAGTCCCATATATTCTTGAGTGTTAGTCCATATTACCATGTGCAGGTGCTAGTATAGTTGGGTTCTAGTGCGAGTGCCAAGCAGTGGCAAAAAATAATAGGTAGGGGTGTCAACACATCGAGTTTGATTAGAGTGTATGCACGTAGTAATGTTGAGCAGAGAGTCGGGGTTTCCATATACAGATTGCATTAGTATCAGTCCATAAACTGACATATTATTTTGTATCACCTATCCTTAGGCGATCAGGTAAGTTTAGTTTGGGGGTACTTAGACATGTCCATAACTATAGAGATAGATGGGCATCCAGATGACCCGTGCAAATGAGGGCTTGTGTATGTTATGTCATTGTTGATGTTCTCCTTTCAATTGGCTCAACTTACCATCTCACTTTTGTTCTCTATGCAAAAAGGAGGCAATGATGATGATCTCTAATGTATCCCTTTAGTATAATGGATAGACCCTCTTATATTGTCCATTTTCCTTTCCATCTGTTAGTGGCATTTGTGGGTAGGCAAGTTCCTGGGTATGGTGGGTTCAGCCTAGTCAAGTATATAGTTGCCAAGTTCATGCATTGCTAGGATAATTGGGCATCAGATATGGGTATGTGGTGATAGATAAGCTTCAAAACATGTCTTAATTATCATGAATAAAACGAGCAAATAGAAGCCCAGTAGAGTGAGTATTGAGAGGAGAATTTCATGCATAGGTAAGTTACAGACCAAGTACATATTAGAGGGTAGTAGAGAGGTTGCACTCAAGAGGATAAATCCAGACTATGTAAGATAGTCAGAAGACAGACCAAAGAGGAATTAGTAAACTTCGAAGGTATAAGCAGTAGAACAGGAAGGGTTACCCTCCAAATGTATATTAATCTAATTAAAATTAGTTAAGAGGATCCAGCCCAAAGCATAGGAGTTGTTGACACTAACCCAAGAAAGATTTATTGTAGAATTATTTCACATGTTAATTAGAAATTCGTAAATACAGGTTACTTGGACTTTGACTCAATACTTGAACGTGCCAGCAGCTCAGGACCTAAGGCAAGTATACCTTGCCTTTCTACACAGCTTTATTTATATGCACTGTCTTTCAGTATTCAGTTATTCAGTTTTTCTCATTATTGTTGATATGTACTTTTCATATCATGCCAGTATTTTACTTCATTGATACATAGTTATGGCTTATAGTTAGTCTTGTGATTTTATTGAACATGTTCACACTTGTGCCTTGATTGAGTCATGTCATGAGTCGAGAAGTCATGAACTGAACTGCTATACCTCCTTGTCTTGAAATCCTGAAGCTAACCTGTGAGTCCACATTAGGGACGAGGGTTAGTAGATATCTGTCTGCACCTGCGAGTCCACACTAGGGGCGAGGGTGATCTCTTGAAGCTAACCTGTGAGTCCACATTAGGGGCGAGGGTTAGTAGTATATGGTTCACACCTGCGAGTCCACACTAGGGACGAGGGTGATGCTAACCTGCGAGCCCACACTAGGGGCGAGGGTTAGTAGTTGATCAAACCTGCGAGTCCACACTGCGAGTCCACACTAGGGGCGAGGGTTTGAGTATTTCGATTTGGTTATCCGTTGACATCTTGACATGAGTTCTCTTGTCCTCGTTCAGCAATTCATTTATGTGTAGTCAGTGTACAGATTCGTGTTTTATTTATTGCTTAGTTTTACTTGTTTATTCTATATTTTTTTCCATGTATGATAAACTGTTAGAAAGGCTCATTTTTTTGTTTCTTGCTAGTCCTCTGAGGACCTGATGATCTCTTCAGGTTAGCCGAGTTTGAGTCAGAAGCAGACGAGAGGTTTGAGTCAGCATCAGACCGCAGTGATTGCAGTTGAGGTTGTCTCGATTAGCAGGTTGTATTCAGATAGTGTATTTCATGTATTTATTTCTCTTTTCGTCTATTGGTAGTGGATTTGTGTCCACCGGACGTGACATTGATTCTTGGAGACATTCAGTTTATATTCTTATTGCTCAGTTTCATGGTTATTCATTGATCTTGGTTATGTCTTGATTATTCTGTAGATGAGATATAGATTTCCCGTGATTATAGATTCAGTGACTTGTGAGTTATAGACAGCGTTCTACCACCGACACTGCGACGTAGGCTGGGCTTAGACATGTCTTGTATCCGAAAAGCGGGTGCGGATCGTGACACTATTCCCCTATATTTTCTCGAATAAGTAGACACAGCCATGTTGGATACTCCTACACTTACTGGTATCCCTACTGAACCCTTTTCATATATTTGTTGTCTTAATAGTGTACAGGTTTAGGTGCTTTCACCCACCATAGTTCTAGATACAAACATCTATTGTATCCCAATTCCCATATGAGTGAAGTCTATCTAAACTCTCGCATTTCTACTTGAACTTCATTGACCCAGTAGTCACTAACCTTGTTACCTTACCTATTTGTAATATCCCCTGTACTATATCTTCCATCAGTTGTATATCTGCCCCCTTTCTACCCTACTGGTATGAGATGACAGCCATTACTTGGCTTGTTATGTGGATACAAGCACCTACTCCTTAAGCCTATTTTCTAGTACACAAGCCTATATGGACATTCATATTATCAGATTAGTGATGTCCAGGGACATCTGATCTTCCTAACCCATTACTAAAGACCCCAACCTATTTCCTACATGCAGCCCCTCACCTACTGGGATGAGGTTCACTGTCATTGGCACATGGTTCCTGTACTTCCCTGCCATAGGCTATTAGATACTCCTGTACTAGTTGGATACAGGGGACAGTCCGCATACTTGTGTCTAGTGAATAACAGGGGAAATTTATGAGAGATGAGGACGTGATATGACTGATATGTACCCTGGAAATCATATATACCTGTGTCTAATGAATAACCTGATAAATGTATGTCACTGGTCTTATGTTCCTAGGGTGTCCTGTAGCAGAGTCCCTAGAATACATTAGAGTACAGGGCTTTGTATGACTGAACCAAGGGATACTAATGGATTGCTCTGCATACAACCAAGGTTGAGCTCAAATAACTAAACAATGAAGATGCCATCTCCTACTCGAACCATCACACTACATCTCATATCTGAACATAAGTCCAAAGGGGACCGATCTCCTGTAGATGTGCATATGGACTGATACTCTAAGTGTCTCAGTCACAAACTGGACTTGGGTATCAAATAGACAAAATGTTTACAAGAGCATGAAATGGACTGATATCAAGGTAATATGTACAGCACATGTATATCCTTGGGACAGAACCAAAATCAAGTGGTTTAATGTTTATAAGGACAGAACAATACAGAGAATGGGGATTGAACAACATATGGAGTACTTGGTCTGAACTTAAATCTAAGGAGGATTGGTACTAAAACCAAACTCGAGCCATACTCCCGACTGAACCCAAAATAATATAGGCCTGAACTTTAATGCAGGGCACTACTGCTCACTGACCTGGTGAACCTAGGTAGCACTGGCAAACATGGCCTAAGGCCAATGCCAAATGCATCAACTCCAAGACCCTGTCCTGCAACTATCCTAGACCTCCCTCTGTTTTTCCTGATATCAAGTAATTTTTCCCATTGATACACCCACTTGTCACTTCCTTCCATTTCTAGTCTACTATGCCACATGTTCCCAGACATCTCCCTTAATGTAGGAACCCTATTATATTACCTCTGTTACATACCAAAGTCCAATACATAGCTGATTCTATCTACTGGGCTCTACCCCTAGATACACGACCTACAAGTAATCTCACTTACCCTTAGGTACATGATACTATTGTAGGTTCCCACATACTAGGCCCTGTGTAATCTAGGTTCTGGCACACTGCCTTATTCCTGATACCCAATTGTACCCATCAATTGACTATACCCACAATACCAGGATCCAAGTAAAATCCACTGTGCCTACGATACATTACATACATGTGTCTTCTACTCAAACTTGGGTTTCCTCTAGGCTCTGACACCTATAGGTAGTCCTAATACCTACCTTAGACCCTAAGCCAAGGCAATTTCCACTGTACTATGATTGCTAAAGGCCTATAGGAGTAGTCCTAACCTGCCTATGTGCAGAGCTCGGTATGACAGGGCAAGTCACAGGTGGTGTTTGGGACACCCCAGTATTTGGTCTGCTCTCCCCCATTGCTACTAATCCCTTTCCCAAATTACTACAAATACCTTGCCTTCATTGGTGTACTCGTGAGTTAATAGTCTTATTGAATCAAATTTAGGGTGGAGGAAAGTTACATGTTGATGGTTCGATTGCTTCGATCCTGCAGGAAGTTGCCTCGACTTCGAGAGGGGAGAACTGGAAAGAACTCGTGCCAGGAAATTTTAGGGTTTAATGAGGAAACGGAGGCATTAATTTAACATACATATATATAGGCTAAATCGAATCCTGTTGAGATAAAGAGGAGGAGAATTTGATCATATCTGCAACTGCTCTTGTGCTTAGCCGTTGGAAGAATTGAATATTGGGTTTTAAATCCCTGTTTATCAATTCTGTTTTGAATTAACACATTAGCATTTAGGTCCCTGGATGTTTGGGGGTTTGAATTTAATTGGGTTTTTGCACAAAAACCCCTTAAGGAACTTTCTATTTGCAAAGTCCACCATCCTCCTTTCACTATTTATTGACATTCACTACAAAAAAGGAAATATTAGAGGAGAGTAAATTAAGTTTAAAAAAAATAAATAGGAAAATTGGCTAAGGGCTCACAGAATGCTCCGATGCGGGTGTTTCGATGGTCCCTGGATTTCTTGCCAGAGCGCGAATTTGGGTGTCACTCCCTGGACTCCCTCAACACCTCTTTGCCAAGTCCACAGTGTTCAGCATAGCTGCAAGTATCGGGTCCCTCTCCAACTCGACAAGGCCACGGAAGTTTATTCTCGCCCTAGTCGTGTGAGAGTTCAGGTGGAGATGGACACCAGCTCCGCCTTCCCGAAAAAAGTTTGCCTCATCCTACCTGGAGGCAACAGCACCTGGCAGAAGATTGAATATGAGTCTGCCCCAGAGTTCTGCTCTATCTGCTACCATCAAGGCCATTCCTAGAGCGTTTGTAAGAGATCGAAGGATAACGTCCCTACAGAGGAGATAAATAAAGTGACGCCCAGTAATTGTGCACCGACCGAGGTTCCGCGAAAGGTAGTGGCATCGCCCAGCGGTTCTACCGTGGTCGCGGTCCCCCTAAAGCCAGCTAATGTGATCACTCTATTGTGATGTCCCCTCTCCTCTGATCAGAGCGGAACCGTGGTGGTTCGTACGATCCAGCAAGGTGGGCTATACAACTCGGAGGGGTTTAGCGGTGGAAATTCAAATTCAAATGCTCTATCTACTCTCGATAAGGAACTGGTCCCCATCCCTTATGAACATCTAGTCCCATTCAAACCCCAATTCGTTGGCTCTTTGCATATTGCTACCCTTATGGAGATTCAAGATGATCTGGATCCCGACGAGGAGCCTCCCTTCCCCGCCATCACCTCTTCTGATCCTGATCCATTCCTCGTGGATCGGAGCCTATGGAAGCGATCCAGACTGAGCAAGAAATAGAACAGAGAGCAGCAGCCATCAAGTCCAGAAACTCGGCGATGACCTTGCGGTCGTCGAAGAAAACCCGCCCCATTCCCATCCTAGAAATTGATGTTACGAATCCTGATCTGGAACGCGCGAGGCATTGCTAACATGCAGATGATGAATAGACTTAAATCCCTTACCAGAATTCATAAAATTTCCATTCTCGCCATCATCGAGACCAAGATCGACATCTCGCTTATTTTCAAGTATCAGATTATGCTAGGCTTTACTGGTGCTATAAGAAGGGGAAAGACATTTGGATTCTTCGACATCAGCGTCGAGGTCGTCGAGATTATCGATCAGTCAGTAACTATCAAATTCGAGCATGCCCAACTGAGCAAGAAGATGCTGTTGTCTGTAGTTCACGGCGGTACGGACAAGAGGAAGCGGAGGGAGCTGTGGGCGAATCTCCTCCGTATGCAGAGCAGCTTCCGGGACTCCACTTGGATATGCGGGGGAGACTTTAACGCCGTGAAGTCCTCTGATGAAAAGTCAGGGGGCTTACCTCCTTCATTTGGTTCGATGTCCGAGATCAACCAATTCTTCTTCGACGCGGGGCTCATCGAAGTCCCGTTCATCAGCAACAGATTTACTTGGACGAATTTGTGCCAGGGGGCTCAAGTTCAGAACTGCCGTCTCGATAGGATTCTCGTCAACCATCACTGGCTCGATATTACGTACAAGGCGAAGGTGAGGCATCTGAACAGAAATGAATCAGACCACAGCCCGCTCTTAATGGAGATCGACATCGCCCCACTGACAATTTGGAAGCCAATCAAATTTTTGGATTTTGTGTCAACACGCGGAGTTCCTTGGGATCACCGCTGAAGCTTGGACGAGTGTCGACCAGAAGAATCCTATGATCAGAGTGGCATTGTGTCTTAAGGCCACCCGCTGGGCCTTGGCCTCCTGGAGCAGAGCGACCCATGGGGACATCTTCGCTTCTCTCAAAGAGGCAGAAGACAGTGTCGCGGAGGCGGAGACCTGCTTTGATCGAGATGGGGAGGTGCTTCAGAGGGCGGAGCTCAACGAGGTGCGGGCTCGACTGAAGCGGTGTAACTCAATAGTAGTAGACTTTTGGCGCCAGAAAGCGAGGGCGCGATGGGACCGTGACGGCGATCAAAATTCCACGTTCTTTCACGCTTGTGTCAAGCAGAAGCGGAACTCCCTTCATATCCACAATATCATTGGAGGGGACGGCAATCTCCACAACAGACCAGACCAGAGGACATAAGCATCGAAGCTACAAGGTTCTACTCTGAGCTTTTCACCAAAGAGATTATCAATAAAGATGCGTCTCTCCTAGACGTGATTCCGTCCCTAATCTCCCAGGAAGAGAGCTACAAGCTGCTAATCCCAGTCTCCGAGGAGGAGTTGCTGTCAACTGTGAAGCAGATGAATAATGGCAGTACACCTGGGCCCGACGGATTCTCTACCATGTTCTTCGTCAAGTCTTGGGATCTGATGAAGAATGACATCCTGGAGGCGGTTCAGAGCTTCTTCGATGGTCTTCAGTACCCGAAGGCGTGGTCCAGCATCCATCAGATGCTTATTTCGAAGAAGTTCAATCGTTCTTCCTTTGCGAATTTCTGCCCTTTTAGCATTGGTAACTTCACTAACAAACTGATATTAAATATTATTTCTAACCGTCTCAGTTTTCTCCTCCCTAAGATTATCTCTCAGGAGCAAAGTGCCTTCGTGAAAGACAGAGGGATTATTGATAACATCCTGATTGCTCAAGAGATGACGAGTCAGATGGGGCAAGACAACAGAGGGGGCAATATTGTTACCAAGTTAGACGTGGAGAATGCATATGATAGGGTGGATTGGCAGGTTATGATTTGGGTGTTCAGAAAATTCGATTTTCGGAGGCGTGGATCAATCTTATCTGGAGATCGGTCAACAACTCTTGGTTCTTCGTTCTCACCAACGGGCCCCCGTCCGGCTTCTTCAATTCCTTTCGAGGCGAGCGACGGGGCGGCCCTCTTTCCTCCTCAATCTTCACCATTACGGCCGAGCTCCTGAGTCAGAACCTTATCCCTTTGGGAGATCGTCCGTCCTTCTCCCGATACCGTACCACTAGTGGATGCCCGTTCATCACTCACGTGGCCTACGCTGACGACATCTTGATCTTTTCATCTGTCGACCGGAGGATGATATCCATCGTCACTGAGACCCTGAGGAGGTTCGAAGTCGAGGCAGGTCAGAGGATTAACAAGTCAAAGAGTCGTATATTCATTCATAATTCGTCGAGTATCAGAAGAGGGAGTCTATTACGGCTTTAACAGGCATCGAAGTTGAGGTTCCTCCTTTAACCTATCTTGGTTGTCCCTTGGCGTACGGAAGACGCAAGGTGGTCCTTTTCGAATCTCTTATCTCGAAGGTGAAGCACCACATCAACGGATGGCAGTACAAGCTCCTATCGGTGGGGGACAAGTTGACCCTCATCAATCATATTCTGAATTCCATCCCTATTTTCACGTTTGCGGCTTGTAATCCACCTATCCAGGTTATAAATACTATCGAAAATCACCTTAGCAGCTTCCTTTGGGGCGACTCGATCGACGTCGGGCGTCGAAGATGGGCGAAGTGGGTCGACATTGCGAAACCCACCGAGGAGGGGGGCATGGGGATTCAGAATCTTCGCGATACTATCAACGCCCTCTTGATCAAGCTTTGGTGGTCACTTCGGTCCAGAGAGTCTCTTTGGGCTTTGTTTATGCGCGCCAGATACTTTCGGCGCATCCATCCGAATGCTTCCTTTGCGAACTCGGAGGCTTCCCCTGTTTGGCGGCGTATCCTTATTGGTCAGGAATTGGGTGAGCGACATATCTCGGTAATCATAGGGAATGGCAAGGCGGGCGACTTCGAGAAGAAATGGTCTCAGTTGGGTAAGCTCTCACCTCTCATTCAATTCGAGTCTTCGAGAAGGGTGCGGGATTTTTGGGCTGACACCGGGTGGGACGAGGTCGCGCTGTCGGAGGCATTTGGCAGGAAGATTATGTCACGCTCCGATTCTGAAGAATCGATAGTCGTCCCCCGAGCGTGATGCCGTGCGAACCTAGGTTGCGTTCGCAAAAGGCATAGTCATAAGGTAATCTAAAACACGTCAACTAGGAGAGAGCACAGACAAATTGAACAACATATTGAGATAGAGAAAATTTGCATTGTATTGATAATAGACATCATTTACAGACTCTATTACAATCGTGCCGCACGGGCTTTATAACATGACTCGATTACAAAAGGAGTGCCGATGAGATAGCCGTTCCATACATACATCCCTCATTTACAACAAAAGTATTCCAGCCACCTGGATGTGAGGGATGCCGAGATATGTTCCTTGGACTTGCGGAGAGTCTTCACAAGTTCAGCGACGGGGTCTTCGACGCATGGTTGAAGCTTCAAAAGCACGAACGTGGCCTAGCTAGTTGGCGCGTTCTTCCTGATTCCTGGTACCTGCAAAGAGCGAGGGTCAGCACGATCACATGTACCAAGCTCTGCATTTGGTTCAAACAGTTTTATAAAACATGTTAGCTATTTTTTGTGATCTTTCTAACCATCCTGATTGATTTGCATGTTAACATGTTTTGAGGCAAGCATATAAAATTGTATACATTGAGCAGCTATCATAATCATCCCGTGTCACGTGCGTCAGTTTAAGCAGTGAAAGGGGTGTAAAGGTCACTGGAAATGTCAAGCCATCATGGACTATAGCTAGGTTAGACGGTGACCCTTTCGCGGCGGGTAGCGAGCCCTGTGCAAAAGTTTCCGAATCACCCACACCGATTCATGGTTAGCGCTTGCTATACTCGTTCCTTCCGGGCCAAATCAATTCCTTGTCCTAGGCAACCGTTCGAGAAAACTACACCTTGTGCATAAGTTGTCCAATGACCGTTTTTTGCAGATTCATAAAATATTCTATCTTTTTTACTATAACCTTTAACTTTCTCTTTTAGTATAAAACTGACCCTTTTCTTTGAACTTAGTCATTTATGCACTTTAGCCATATCGTTGTGATAAATGTTAATCGATTCATCCTTTGGTTTGTATAGGCTAAGTAAATAAGGCATAAGAAGGCAGGCATCAGTTTTTCATGTAAAGTAGTTCGATAGCAAGTGTTTCATGGAGAATCGTGACATGATTTCATTGATTCTACACTATGGAGACAAGCATTGTTTTTGTATTACATATTTGATTCTGAAACAGAGGGTCGAGGCGAAGAAGGTCAGCCACTCACCTTAGTCTTTGCTTCAGACGAGGGACTGGTTAGCTGCGCTTAGACGTCGCCTACGCGATCACCTGCAATCGCATAAGCAACTGATTAGAACACTATATTATTCAAAGATTTCGATACGAATGCGAAGTTCATAAACGCAAGCCATGAAAAATATCAAAAACATTCATTAAAATGCATTCACGAAAACCAAAGCCAAAGCAACTGCGGCATGAAAAGCAGAGCAACGGGAGGTCTCTCCTGACTCAGTCGCAGAGCCAATCCTTGAGACGCAACCCGCTGAATATGGGACTTGATTTCGAAGAATCCTTTCCATAACGAGAAAAGGATCTTAATTCAATCGTTCCCTTTCGACCGATTTAACCGATCCCGATCTATCGGTCCTGACTGAATCGGTAGTGACAGTTTTCCTTTCTCGCGTACCCCGTGGACAGAAACGGGGCACGATGTAGGGATGGGGCACTACACCATAACCAACTAATAAAAAGTTTCGTCCTCGAAACTTAAGAATAGAACCTACCTCTACGAGAACAATGAATGAAATTTCTCCTTCATCTCCGATTCAAGTTCCCAGGTCGACTCCTCGACCGAATGATTGCTCCAGCGTACGCGGACGAGAGGGATCGCTCGATTTTGCAGCAATTTATCTTTATGTTCTAAGATTTGGACCGGCACTTCAACATATCATAAGTCGACCTTCAACTCCAGCTGACCAAAATCTACCACGTGGCTTGGGTCTTACACGTACTTTTGCAGCTAAGAGACATGGAAGACATTATACACACCCGCTAGCACTGGCGGCAGGGCAATCTGATAGGCCACTAGGGCGACTCGCTTGAGTAATTCAAACGGCCCAACGAATTTCGGACTCAACTTTATCTTTGCACCAAACCGAGTAACTCCACGCATAGGCGACACTTTAAGAAATACGTGATCGCCTTCTTGAAACTCGAGGGGTCAATGGTGGATATCCGTATAGCTTTTTTGTCGACTCTGTGCAGTCTTTAATCTTTCTCGAATGAGCTTGACCTTCTCCACGGTCTGTTCCACCATCTTCGGGCCAAGAATCTGTCATTCTCCGACTTCATCCCAGCAAATGGGTGATCTGCACTTCCGGCCGTACAAGACTTCATACGACTCCATTTGAATGCTGGACTGATAGCAATTGTTGTATGCAAATTCGGCCAACGGTAGATGAACGTCCCAACTTGACTTGAAGTCAATTGCG
This sequence comes from Iris pallida, assembly GCA_029216955.1. Lineage (NCBI taxonomy): Eukaryota > Viridiplantae > Streptophyta > Magnoliopsida > Asparagales > Iridaceae > Iris > Iris pallida. The sequence goes on from JANAVB010007399.1 coordinate 37,725,885, forward strand.
CAAAGCCATAACATGTCTTCGAGGATCTGATTCACCCGCTCCGTTTGGCCGTCGGTCTGGGGATGGTAAGCTGAGCTGAACTGTAACTTGGTACCTAGAGCCGACTGAAGGCTACTCCAGACGAGCAATAGAAATCGTACATCCCGATCAGAGACGATGGATATAGGAACCCCGTGCAGTCGTACTATCTCGTCAAGTTAAATCTGAGCCAGGCGATCGACGCTCCAAGTAACTTTAATGGCAATGAAGTACGCGGACTTGGTTAGTCAATCAACAATGACCCAGATGGAATCATTTCCCTGCGACATCTTCGGCAGGCCGACAACAAAGTCTATAGTGACATGGTCCCATTTTTATTCTATAACGGCAAGGTTCTGCATCTCTCCGTCGGGTCTCTGATGCTCAGCTTACACCTGCTGAGAGGCCATGCATTACGATATGAAGAGCACCACATCTCTCTTCATTTCGTGCCACCAGAAGGTCGTGTGGAGGTCCTTGTACATCTTCGTGTTGTCATGATGTAAGGTATATTTTGCATAGTGCGCCTCCGTCAATATCTTCTTTCTAAGTTCTGAATCATCCGGAACGCATAGTCTACCCTTTAATCGAAGCATGCCGGTTTCGTCTACCACAAAGTCGGTCGTACTACCCGTTGAAATTTGCTCTCGCACTTTCTTCAGGTATGGATCATCCTTCTGAGCAGTCTTGATCTTTTCCCGCAAGCTCGGCTCTAACTGTATTTGCACCAACTGTACATCCCTGAATCAAACCCGGAGGTCGATGCCCATGTCTTCTAAGTTATGTAGCAGTCTACGGTCGATGGATAGTGAGGCAATATACTTTCGACTCAGAGCGTCTGCCACAATATTTCCCTTGCCCGGCGCAAAGTCAATAGTCAAGTCGTAATCTTTGATCAGTTCAAGCCGGCGCCTTTGCCGTATTTTCAGCTCCTTCTCCGTGAATAGATACTTAAGGCTCTTGTGATCCTTATAGATCGCGCATGCTACGCCATAAAGATAGTGACGCCACAATTTCAACGCGAACACAATCGCCGCTAACTCTAACTCATGGGTAGGATAGTTCTTCTCGTAGTCTTTAGCTGTCGGGAAGCAAAAGATATCACCTTGTTCCAATACGTCAGCACACACCCTAAACCCTGACCGGACGTATCGCTGAATATCTGGAATCCCTTATTCCTTTTTGGAAGTACAAGTATCAGGGCCGAGACGAGCCGTTGCTTTAACTCTTGGAAGGAAGCTTCACAGTCGTCTGACCATCCAAAAGCGACTCCTTTCTGGATGAGGCGAGTCAGAGGTGACGCGATCTTCACAAAGTCTTTCATGAAGCGTCTGTAGTATCCTACTAAGCCAGGAAAGCTGCGAATCTTACCGACTAACGCTGGCTGTTTCCAACCGACAACGGTTTCAACTTTCTTTGGGTCGACTACTATGCCTTCAGATAAAATGATGTGTCCGAGGAATGCGACGCTGCTCAGCCAAAATTCATACTTGCTCCACTTTACATACAACTAATTTTTTCGAAGGGTCTGAAGCACGGTCCACAGATGCTCAGCGTATTGTCACTTGTCTTTCGAGTAGACGAGTATATCGTCGATGAAGACTACTACGATCTTGTCAAGGAAGGGTCGAAACACCCGATTCATTAAATCCATAAAAGCAGCTGGGGCATTTGTTAGGTCGAACGACGTTACCAAAAATTCGTAATGGCCGTATCGAGTGCGGAAGGATGACTTTGACACATCGTCCGCCTTGATCTTGAGTTGATGGTAACCTGATCAAAGATCAATTTTAGAAAATATCGAAGCACCTTACAACTGATTGAACAGGTCGTCTATGCAGGACAATGGATATTTATTTCGGACGGTGGCTTTGTTCAGCTTTCGGTGGTTGATACAAAGACACATTGAGCCATCCTTCTTTTTGACAAACAATATAGGCGCTCCCTATGGCGAGACGCTAGGCCGTATGAATCCCTTGTCGAGCAACTCTTGTAACTGTACTTTGAGTTCATTAAGTTCTGTATTTGCCATTCTGTACGGGGCTTTTGAGATTGGTCCGGTATCGTAGAATGTGCCAAAGGTGAACTCTATCTCTCAATCAGGTACTGGCATGCCGGGCAGCTCGTACGAAAACATGTCTGGAAATTCTACCACAACGTCGACCTGACCCGCGTTTGTACCATCTGTCTCATGTCTCGAACAGACGCTAAATAGCCTTCACACCCGAAATGCAGCATCCTTCAAGCCAATATTGCCGAGATCACCATACAAGTCGACGATGCCTCACCACACGAATAGCAGAATTCAGGCACTCCAAGTATATAGAAGGTGACCGTCTTTTCGGCATAGTCGATGGTTGCGTTGCAAGGACCGAGCCACAAAAACATGTAACACCCCAGTCCCAAAATACTTGGGACTAAGTACGTGGACATGCCATCTACATATATATGAAACTCCAATATATGGAAACCTCGTATGTATACATAAGCTGTAAACGCAATAAACTAAGACAACTAAATCTCATCTACCAAATAAGAGAATAATAATATAAATCAACTATGAAATTTGTCATTTATATATGTAGTTGGGCGAAGACAAATCCACTGCCAACCATTTAAATGAGAAGAAGAATACACAGGAGAAAATACAAAGAAAAGGTAGAAAGTCGACCCAAGGGCAATCCTTTGCGAAGGAATGGAGAAGATCACAGCCTTGGCTAAACACCTGCAGATATCACAGAAGCACACACCTGGAGAGATCACCAGGTCCTCAGAGGGACGTAACAAGATACAGAAAGAACATGCAACATAACTGAATATATATAATATGTCATAAATCACAAGTAAAGTAAAATAGTCCCAATCGTAACAAGGATCAATATCTCATCATTGAAACAGTGGACTACCCCTACAACCAAACAAGGACAAGGGGTAGCACACTATTATGCGATGCGACATCGTCCTAAGCTACTAATGGAACAAGGGTGACATGACATTGACTAAGGTTACCTAACCATTCTACTGTGTTCATTCAGTTAAGAACAAACCTTCAACGCATGGGCACTCTGGTTACAGGTACATAAAACTCAGGTATGGTCCCACCAGGACACCAGGGACCTCAAAGCATAACATTCATCGAATGTCAGCGGCCAGCAGGATCAGAAGTAGGAAAGTGCATACGTGGCCCATACGTTAAGGAACTATTCTCTCCATCCAATGCTTAGTAGGGTCACATCCATGACTCATTAACCTCTACTAACTGCCAAGTCTCCTAACTTGCCTCTACTAGCAGCTAGACCTGACGCATGCACACAAGTGATCAGCCAACACGTAAGTACCTCTACATGTTACTAATCTCACACATATCTCATGGTACAACTGTGTCAAGGTTTATGATATACACTATACTGGTAGTCCCTTAACTTTAGGTCCATATGCAATCAAAAGAGAATTAAATAAAGCAAAACTAATATCACTGAACAGGTAAGAAATCTAGAACTATAATAATGGTACAGCTAAAAGAACTGGAAATAAATAAATAGTGATATGTAAAAAATTGAAGAAAACACAGACTAAATATAAACAGTAAATATGGCAAGGTATCTTGCCCGAGGTGGTGTGCAAAAGAGCGATGTCCAATAGCTCGAACCGTCAGAATAGTGAAACGATGAAAGCCAAATCCCATATACGTCCTCGGATGCTGAAATAAATACCACGAACGTGTTTGCAATAAAGGATATGTTAAGAAAATACTTGTTCAAAAGTCCAATTCTGGAACAGGGGTAAAATCATAATTTCGGGTCAAAATGATGACTGCCGTTGGACCTATTTTGCACCGAAACACGTGCAAATATTTATGGTCTCTAAAGTCGTCAAACTATATGTCTACAGGTCCGGTTTGAGGAGACGAACTCAAGCGTATGTCCAAAGTTGAATTCCGACAGGCTGTGCACAATTTCGTCTGTTGGCGCGGATCGCGGGTCCGCCAAAATAGCGTTCCGATCGACCTTCTCAGAATCAAACCAAACTTGGCATACATGACCAGAAAAATAATACGGTCCTGTTGGCACTAGTTTTATTTCGATTTGACGAACATGCACAAAGTAATTAGAGTTTTTGCAAAAGTGCCGATACGGGAAAATTTGATAGATACGCTTCGAATTCGTCGCGCACACGCAACTAATTCGAGTTCCATCAAAGCCCAGATATCCGAATATATCATACGCATCTTTCGATATAATTGGTCCACGACAAAGTGGTCCGGATTGGCGGGGCGCACCCCGTATCGCAAGTTTTCAGTTTTGGAAAGCATGATTTTTAGTATACTTTAGACAGGTTTACTCGATGACTGCATAGAAGTAATTAAAACTAAAAGAAGGGTTTTTCTGTCCTACTTGTTATCAATAAACGCCTTCAAATAGATTTTCAAAATCGTGCATGGTTTGGGAGAAAACTGACCGCGAACTAGGGTAGTTGGACTGGTTTCTTGACTATTTTTATAACAGTTTGCCATCGTCTTTGAGTAGATTTTTCGGACAATTGGGTTAGCTATTGCCAAATATATTTATTGGGATTTCTAGAGGTTAATATAGGCTACATGTAAGAGTTTACAGATCTAAATTTGGTCGAGTATTCGTCAAAAAAAATAAGCGGAGAAGGGGGTACCTGCTGTTGACAGTTGCTGCTGCGGGTTCAGGCGGCGATCGGCGATGGGCTGCTGTCTGGCTCTGCCCATGGCCGTTCCACGGTGGTTCGCCGCCTCGCAAGGGCATGGATGGTTCGCCCATGGTGGGGAATCGATTAGAGTTTAGGGTTTGAGGGATTTCTCTCTTGATCCCTCTCGGTATATAAGGTCGGTTGTTCGTTTGATGGAGAGTCGAATTTTGAACAGTTTGATTCCAAAGGGCCGGCTCTGCCACCCTTTAAGTCGGGCTGGGTGTCTTTGCTCGATTTTGGGCTTTCATGGGAAATTTTGTTTTTTTGTTTTTTCTTTTTCCTTTACTAATCTGTTTATATTTAACTTATATATATGAACTCTTATATATATATATATATATATATATATATATATATATATATATATATATATATATATATATAGATACATGTATGTATATATCCATATTGGCAATACATACATATATGAGCCATAAATACAATAAAAATCCTAAAATTTTATAAACTTAATAACAACCTTATAAGTATTTTTTTAGAAAATATTTTGAATCAACTAATAGAGAATATTATTAGTATTTTCTTTTTCTTTCTTTCTAAAACATAAATAACTCCATTTATATATATAAGTATGTAATAAAATATCTAATATATACTATTTATATATGAACTTCTTATATCCAATATACACCTATCTATATAACCTAGCATTCAAGAAAATATTAAAATAATTTAGAAAAAGATTATAACTATATATTATACAAAAATTTATGTATTTCTCATATTGTAATTATTTACTTATTTAGCATAAAAATTTCCGGAATAATCCATAAACCTAATAATATATATATAACTAAATATTTAATAAATATTTGTTAAAAAGAAATTCTACATATTACATGGTATGTAAAAATGCATTTAGTATAAAATTTCTATTATTATTATCATACAATAAAATAAGACAACAAAATTTAAATTTACAAATTATTTTAAACAGTAAATGAATAATTATAAAGAAATAGATTGTAACAACTGAATATTTAAAATAGTAAAATAAAAATTCCATAAAAATTCGGGATTTTACATTCTACCCACTTATAAAAATTTCTTCCTCGAAATTAAAATAAAACTTAATAAAATTAAAAGAATAATGAGGTTGAGTACGAAGGAAGAGTAAGTGTATCCATTATCAATTTATAACCCAGTTTCTGTAAGGATGAGGGAGATAGCTATAGGGAGAATCCAAAATAATATCATATTCTAGAAGATTGGGTATTCTAGTCTTGCAAGGATCATGGGTATCTAGTTTATTGAGGAATTGGTCAAAATTGCATGGTTAAAATTAAACGGACGAAAGTAGGCATCCATGGTCTGTTCTAAGGGAAAAATAGGTCATGCATATGGTGTAATTGAAATGGAGCACAAGGTGGTGTGTTTGAGTGGGACGTGTATGTTATGTGTGTAGTTTGACTGTTCTACTTCAAGAGGGTGAAATTTGTGGGAAAGAAAATGCTAGTGTTGTGCTCAACTTCTCAAAGTCACGGTAGAGGATATCAACTGATACAGATAGAAGTGGACACTATGAACCGCTGTTTCATTGGTTCAATCGGAAACAATCTATCCCCATCATTTGCTAATTCAAAGGAACCCTACGTTCTTAGAGAGGCTTGTCTATACATTTCAGCAATTTCTATTCTCGAAGTTCTATCCAAGACACTATTCCATGATAGAATGGGTTTGAAGAATCAAGATTGCAATCTTTTACTGCGGTTATCTAAACACACAAGGGAAGGAAGAAAAGGTAACACAAAAAAATCGTATCACAACTTCCAAACAATTGGAAGAACGGTTACGAGTGGGATCCAATTCTAAGAGGTAGAGTACACTAAGTTCATGGTTTTATCCAACCCACATGAAAGTTAAACGTAGAGAGCACAATAATAGGACTTCTAAGATAGAAATTTTTAAGGAGGTGTTTGATGTTATGAGGTACTTCTAGTCGTAGTCATGGACTCTATAGGAAGTCTATGTACTACTTATTTAATATTACTCATGTACTAGCCACGTTTATCAAGGTGGTAGGAGAGGTCTTGGTTAAGCCTAACCGAAAAAGTTGATACAACGGGATTCCATTCATCTCATAACATGATTACGACGGAATACTGTTAAGGAAATTATGGACGGGGAATAAGTGGATCATGAGATAGAGCCTACATAATATGTGTCGGGACCTATTTCATAAGTTTGGTTTAATAGTCCGCATATGGTGATATGCATGGATGGGTTTAACTGGAGTTTAATGGGTTCCCTGATTGGATATCAATCTTTTATCGAATAAGTCTTTGGTTTTAATCCATATTGATTGGACAAGATCCGCAAAATCAATCGAGACCATGCCTATTAGGTTAGGGTAACCTAGAATAGGTTCTAACTCAAGTGGTTGGCCTAATTGTCAGTCGGGTTGGTTAACTAGGTTCCTAAATATCACGACCCGTGCCCACTTTTCGGGATGCAAGTACATGAGCAAGCCAGCTACGTATCAAGCGGACTCCAGTCCGACTCGAATATGTATAAGCTGTCAAGAGCATGGTATCATGTCTAATATGGTAATCTAAACTATATGTCAATCCACAAGATGTATATAAATCAAGAATGAACAAGTATGGTTCATGGTCTGCAGCCCACTTGCATATTGTCCGATTAGACTCCAAGAATAACATGAGTCTATGAAACTAGGCTAACAAGCAGGATACATCATAAGAGCACGAGAAGATAACAAAGCAATATCACTAGCAAAATACCTGAATCATGTAGATGTAATCGACTACCACATGCTCAGCTAACTAACTCCGTGCAACCAGCTACCTGAAGTGATCATCAGGTCCTCAGAGGACTAGCAAGATACATAAAACATGCCTATTAATATAACAGTAAATAACATGTATGGAAGATAAGGACGGTACAAGAAGAACATCTAAGACACGACAAGTCATATGGAAATGTAATACTAGACTTGGCTATCAATCAAACGATTAATCCCTATAGCAGTACAATGCAAGATACTCCCAATCTATTGTAGGTTTCGACTGTAGGACAATGTAAGATACTGCCAGTCGAGATTAGCCAATTCTAGTATCGATTTTCTCTCCTAAAAGAATACAAGGTCAATTAGACTCCTATAAATCGTAGTATAATACAAGATACTCCCAATCTATAGTATGTCACAAGTCAAGTCAATCAGTCAATATCAAGATCAAAGAATCTGCTATAGGTCGTAGTACAATGTAAGATACTCTCAATCTATAATATGTCTCAAATATAGTACAATGCAAGATACTTCCAGTCAAGAATGGTCAAGTCAAGAACAAGGTGTAGAACTGGCAACTCTATCATAAGACACGATAACATGAAGAAGACCAATAGACAAACAATATCGAATATCCTATACGTGCACGTAAATCTAGAAACAAGTAAAATAGTCAATAAAAAACTAATCACAATATGAGAAACAGGTAACCATATGGGAGAAGTACAATAGAAAAAATAATATAAATACTGTATATGTTCGGCAAGGTATACTTGCCTGGTGGTAGCACGAAGAACCAACAATATACCGTCAACTGGTAAGCCATAAAGTCCAATTCTCACAACTGTCTTCGAAAGCTGAAACAGACATTGCCAACATTCTCAGAATAATCAAAATAGCTAGGATTGCTTGTCCTTAAGTCCAATTCTGGACACAGGGGAAAAACGATAATTTTGGGCCAAAACGATGTCCGTCGTTGGACCCACTTTGCACCAAAAATGTGCCAGAGTCAATGGTCTATAAAGTCATCAAACTACATGTCTATAGATTTGTTTTGATGAAACGAACCCAACGTATGTCCAAAGTTGAATTTCGACAGGCCGTGTACAAAATCGCCCGTTGAATCGGATCGTGGGGCCCACAAAACGGCGATCCAATCAACTATCTCAGAATTGAACCAAACTTGGCATATAGGACCAAAAAAATGATACGGTCATGTTGGCGCAAGCTTCGTCTTGATCTGACGAACATGCACAAAGTAATTGGGACATTTACAAGGTGGCCGACACGATAAATTTCGACGGATACACATCAAATTCGTCGCGCACACGCAACCAATTTGAATTCCGTCAAAGCCCACACGTCCGAGAAGTCGATATGCACCTTTCGATGCTTTCGGTTCGCGACTACGTCGCTCGATTTGGCGGAACGCACGTCGTATCGGAGAGTTTTAGTGAAAATTCATAGTTTTGAAAACAGATTTTTGTCAATATTTGGGATCCGATTTCTCGACGCATAGTCGATGAAATCAATTTCTGTAAATTGGGTTGCAGAGTCTTACAGGTTGTCTATAAGTCTGTTTAATTAGATTTTTATAATACCTAATATCCTGACAGTAAAATGGCTTTCAAGTTGGGTGTTGTGCCTGTTACAAACTCTGTTTACGAACAGAGTTTTCATCGACTTCGAGTCGATTTCCTGTCGAATCAATTTTAATCCTACTCAAACTAATTAATGGATATCCGAGAGGGTTAGTTCAAGATTTTACCTGAGGAAGTGGCTCGTAAATCGAACGTGTATACACGATGAAAAGTCAACACAAAGACAACCTGAAAGTTGTATACTGCTGCTGCTGCTGTCGTTCCTACTGCTCCTGTGGCGGCTGCTGTCGGCCTGCCACCGGCCGACGGTCGACCACGCGGCGGCGCGTGCATGCGATCTGGGGGAGGGGGAGGTTGTATAGAGGATTTGGGTTTTTCGTCTTGCTCTCTCTCTCTCTCTCTCACGATACTTTACTAGGGGGTCGGTTCGGTTCTGGGCTGGGATTTCCTTAGTGTTATATATATATATATATATATATATATATATATATATATATATATATATATATTTATATATATATATATAATATATATATATATATATATATATATATATATATATATATATATATATACATATAAAACTATATACATCTATATATGAATAATACTCATTAAAATGGGAAAATCCTCACAACCTACTGTAGGACTGTTTATAGAAATATGAATATATATAATAATATTTATATTATATTTAATCCAAAATACCAAATGATATTATTATAAATGTATTAACAATATTAATAATAACAAGAATTATAACAAACAAGGTAAACCAATAATAGGTATACATACAAATATGGGTTTAGCCTAAATATTCCCAAAAATACACAAGGGTAGCTAAGAAAATCATTTAGCATACTTATAAATATCTTTTGAGTATCAAATAATTATTATATTATATAATAATAATAATAATAATAATAATAATAATAATAATAATAATAATAATAATAATAATAATAATAATAATAATAATTACTTACAACATATATGTAGTAGAGCATTTAAGGTAAAATACGTACACACAAAATATATCGACACGAACATCTTTCGTCATCCTACATGCCTACACGGGCTTGAGCTTGGTTCGGGTCCAGTCCAGACTAGCTTGGTATAACCGAATTTCCTTCAAGTCAAAATATTAATAATAACTAATTTAATCATTTATTGGGATTAACTCGCAACTTGGCCTGGTTTTCTTAGTTAGAACACACCTATGGCTCGGTATTCCCCTACCATGGTTAAACACTAGTCAAAGCACACCACTGCACTATCCGTGCCATAATTCCTAGTCGTCTTGTACTTAAAAACTCAACCATGGCTAAAGTCATCTACCGTAATAATTAACTAAATAATTATTTATAAAATTCTAAAAATCACCATTTAAATCAAATAAATAATAAAAATATTTCAAAAATTTTTGGGAAGTGGAGTTACACTAAAGCCCAAAAATGTGCCTTCTGTGCCTTTTGTGTTTAAGTAGCACAAGAAGACTCAATTGAGTGACACACCAGTGGCATGTGCGTAGTGGGCTTCGAGTTGGTCACAACCGTATATTGGGTCGAAAGAATTGAGTCGAGGTTCGGTCTCTAATTAAAGTCAGAAAGTTATCAGTATTATGGTAAGGGTTATTGATTAGCCCTTTTTTACCTTAAAGTTGTATCATAAAAATAAAGTACAAGAGAACGTGTTTGAACGGGACATGATATGTCTACTTGAAGGTGGACTCGTCTAGGTCTTGTATATGAATTTTGTTGGAAGGTAACAGCTAGTATTACACTCCGAATATCAAAGTCATGGTAAGGGACACCAAAAGATCTAAAAAGAATGTGGGAGTTCACGAGACACTAATTTATCATCCTAGTGAGAAACAATTTACCTCAATCAATCGGTGATCCCATAATTCCTAAAAGTAAAAAATATCTTACAATCTATTCACTCTAGAGATTAGGACATGGTTTTAGGAATAATGAGGTTGGGAATATTGAAGTCGAGACATCGTACCCTGACCTTTGATAATAATAACGCACGATGTGATCGATAATGTGATATGGTAAATACGAATCAAGTTCAAGGATCGTACTCCAATTTCTAATAAATGGTGGCATACAACGACGTATGAGTCGATAAAATAGAATGACCCACTCGTTCATAATATGCGAGAGTCTCTCGATAGGGTAACAATTTCTAAAGCACGTCATATGAAAGATCTCTAACTGCTAAGTCATAAATTTCTATTTGTGCTAAATCGGTCAGACTATAGTCATAAGGTTTCTAATATGTTGCATGTAGTACTCATGCATTGTTTGTTGATAACTAGTAAATAAACATGATGGAGTGTTAAGCTACAGATATTGGCTAAGCTGGTGAACGTGTTGTTCTAATGCTTGTTCACTTCTTTAATAGTAAAATTGTATAACTTTAATGATACACGTGGGATCCCAATCTCGGGATGGGTGTCAATCATAGTTATGGTAAATGCTTATGTTTCTGTCTTTTCCTCTTATGTCTAAACTACGGGCTTGGTCGAGTAAAGATTGTGTTAAGGCATAAGGATTGCTAGTTAAGTCAAGATTTAAGAAAAATATTTAGAGACCCACAATAATTTGTTTCTTGCAAATAGTTAGTCTCCTAGGTTGGTAATTTGATCAAGGGTAAGATCCTAATCATTCTCAAATTCCAATGACTAGAAGATCATGATCTTAGTTTTAGGGTCGAGGGGAGAACGAGTAACTGAAGGCAAGGTTGTAGTCACATGGCTGGCCGATGGTAGCTACACTTGTGTATACAACTATCATGGCTATAGGGGATACTCTGTATCTATCTACCAAATACGAGCGTTCGTATTTTCAAATCAGTGAAAGACAACAGCAATATAGAGTTCAAGAAAGATGTCACCGAATACAATTCTTTACTTCAAAGGCGAATGTATAATTCAAGAGGAATTGTCAATGCAGTCGCGGATGAGATCCTAGATACCTCGATATCTCAATCTACGTAGGAGAATCAAATGAAGAGCGAACCAAATACATCAAGGTTGATCTGACCATAATACACTGATTCTGATTAGACAATATGTTAGTGGGCGTCTCTAGTATACATATGTCCTGAACAAGCTCGATAAAGAATAATCTTACAAAAATAGGATATAAATAGCAACATTATTTATGATATTGCAAAGTAATAGTACGGGAGATAATATTGAAAGCAGTAATAAATAGCTCAAGTTTTATAAGGATCTAAGTCTTGTCCGGTGTTCCTGCTTATACAGTCGTCCTACTGCCTCTTGTATCATACCGTGGTTGACCAAAGGAGTATGGGCTACTAAAACTCTATTTTCTAGGTTAACATATCTTTCTGCACTAGTATATATTCAGTTGCCACCCTATTACACTTCATTACTAGGTTACAAGGATACGGGTGGTTGGCTGTGAGGCATACGACCCAACTTATAAGTCAATTAATAGAGTAACTGAGAAATATAACACGTTTACTTGTATGAATTATCTTCCTAACCTCCCTATCAAGCACGAGGGCAAAAGAGAAGATTTACAGCGAAAGGAATCAAGCAGAAAGTAGCCAAGGTAATTAGATGAGAGTTCGAATTGAATTCAAGGAATGAGGTCAAATGTGTGGATGAGATACCTAGATTCTAATCCAATATGCAGGTTCATATCGGTACAGTAATGTAACCGAAGTGATAAACTCGACCTTCATGGGCCACCACAAAAACATATAACGGCCCAGTCCCAAAATACTTAGGCCTAAGTATGTGGACATGCCAGCTGCATACATACGAAGTATACTCCTATATACAAAAATCTCGTATGTATACATAAGCTGTAAAATACAGTAAATCAAGATAACTAAATCTCATCCACCAAATAAGAGAATAATAATATAAATCAACTATGAAAAATTTTCATTTATATATGTAGTTGGGCGGAGACAAATCCATTACCAACCATTTAAATGGGAAGAAGAATACACGGGAGAAAATGCAAAGGAAAGGTAGAAAGTTGACCCAAGAGAAATCCTCTGCGAAGGAATGGAGAAGATCACGGCCTTGGCTAAACACCTGTAGATATCACAGAAGCACACACGTGGAGAGATCACCAGGTTCTCAGAGCGACGTAACAAGATACATGAAGAACATGCCACATAACTGAATATATATAATATGTCATAAATCACAAGTAAAGTAAAATAGTCCCAATCATAAAAGGTTCAATATCTCATCATCGAAATAGTGGACTACCCCTACAATCAAACAAGGACAAGGGGTAGCACACGATTCTATGATGCGACATCGTCCCAAGCTACTAATGGAACAAGGGTGACATGACATTGACTAAGGTTACCTAACCATTCTACTGTGTTCATGCAGTTAAGAACAAACCTTCAATGCATGGGCACTCTGGCTACAGGTACAAAAACTCAGGTATGGTCCCACTAAGATACCAGGGACCCCAAAGCATAACATTTATCGAATATCACAGGCCAGCAGGATCAGGAGTACGAAAGTACATACGTGGCCCATACGTTAAGGAACTATTCTCCCCACCTAATGCCCAGTAGGATCACATCCATGACTCATTAACCTCTACTAACTGCCAAGTCTTCTAACTTGTCTCTATTAGCAGCTAGACCTGACACATGCACACAAGTGATCAGCCAACACGCAAGTACCTCTACATGCTACTCATCTCACACATATCTCGTGGTACAACTGTGTCAAGGTTTATGATATATACTATAGCTGGTAGTCCCTTAACTCTAGGTCCATATGCAATCAAAAGAGAATTAAATAAAGCAAAACTAATATCACTGAACATGTAAGAAATCAGGAACTGTAATAATGGTACAGCTAGAAGAACAGGAAATAATTAAACAGTGATTTACAAATAACTGAAAAAATGTAGACTAAATATAAGTAATAAATATTTAAAGGTATCTTGCCTGAGGTGGTGTACAAAAGAGCGACGTCCAATAGCTCGAACCATCAGAATAGTGAAGCGATAAAAGCCAAATTCCGTATACATCCTCGGATGCTGAAATAAACACCACGAACGTGTGTGGAACAAAGGATATGTCTAGGAAACGCCTTTCCAAAAGTCCAATTCTAGAAAAGGGGTAAAATCGTAGTTTCGGGTCAAAACGATGTCCGTCTTTAGACCCGTTATACACCAAAATGCGTGCCAATATCTATGGTCTCTAAAGTCATCAAACTACATATCTACAGGTCCGATTTGAGGAGACAAACGCAATCGTATGTCCAAAGTTGGATTCTGGTGAGCCGTACACAATTTCGTCCGTTAGAGCGGATCACAGGCCCGCCAAAATAGCGTTTCGGTCGACCTTCTCAGAATCGAACCAAACTTGGCATACAGGACTAGAAAAACAATACGGTCCTGTTGGCGCAAGTTTCGTTTCGATTTGATGAACGTGCACAAAGTTTGGAGTTTTGCAAAAGGGCCGATACGGTAAAATTTGATGGATACGCTTCGAATTCGTCGCGCACATGCAACCAATTTGAGTTCCATCAAAGCCCAAACGTCCGGGTATATCATACACGTCTTTCGATACAATTGGTACACGACGAAGTGGTTCGGATTGGCGGGCGCACCCCGTATCGCAAGTTTTTAGCTTTGAAAAACATGATTTTTAGTGTACTTTAGACAGGTTTTACTCGATGACTGCATGGAAGTAATTAAAACTGAAAGAAGGGTTTTTCTGTCCTACATGTTATCAATAAACGCCTTCAAATAGATTTTCAAATCATGCATGGTTTGGGAGAAAATTGACCGCAAACTAGGGTAGTTGGACTGGTTTTTTGACTGTTTTTATAACAGCTTTCCATCGACTTTAAGTCAATTTTTTGGACAATTGGGTTAGCTATTGCCAAATATATTTGTTGAGATTCCTAGAGGTTAATATAGGCTACATGTAAGAGTTTACAGATCTAAATTTGGTCGAGTATTCATCAAAAAAACAAGCAGAGAAGAGGGTACCTACTGTTGACAGCTGCTGCTGCGGGTTCAGGCGGCAACCGGCGATGGGCTGCTGTCTGGCTCTGCCCGCGGCCGTTCCACGGTGGCGCGCCGCCTCACAGGGGCGGGGATGGTTCGCCCATGGTGGGGAAGTCGACTAGAATTTAGGGTTTTGGGGATTTCTCTCTTGATCCCTCTCGGTATATAAGGTCGGTTTCTCGTTTGATGGAGAGTCGAATTTTGAACAGTTTGATTCCAAATGGCCGGCTCTGCCACCCTTTAAGTCGGACTGGGAGTCTTTGCTCGATTTTGGGCTTGCATAGGAATTTTTGTTTTTTGTTTTTTTGTTTTTCCTTTACTAATTTATCTATATTTAACTTAGGCTTAATCGCACTTTGCTACCCTCAACTATTACCATTTTTCAACTTTGTACCCTAAACTATTTTTTGTAATAATTTGGTACCCAGATGTTATTTTGGACTAAAATGTCCCTACCCCTAACCCTCCCCCCCTGCACACTCCGGCCGCCCCCCTGCTCACTCCGGCCGCCCCCCCCCCCTGCTAGCTCCGCCCCCCCCTCCGCCCCCCACCCCCCCCTGCTCGCTCCGGCCGCCCGCCCGCCCCCGCCTCTCCCCTAGGCCGCGGCAGCACGGGAGGAGGGGGGCTGGGGAGGGAGGGCGGGGCGGGAGGCGGGGCTGGGGGTGGCCGAAGCTAGCAGGGGGGCGGCCGGAGCTAGGGGGCGGAGCTAGCAGGGGGAGGGGGTGGGGCGGCCAGAGCTAGCAGGGGGGGTGGTCGGAGTGGGAAAGGGGGTGGAGGGAAGGAAGAGGGAAGGGCATTTTCGGAATTTTTGAAAAATTAGGTATCAAGTTGAAAAAAAATAATAGTTGAGGTACCAATTTGTTACGAAAAAAAGTTTATGGTATCAAGTTGAAAATGCGGAATAGTTGAGGGTAGCAAAGTGCAATTAAGCCTTTAACTTATATATATGAACTCTTATATATATATATATATATATATATATATATATATATATATATATTTTTTTTCTTATATATATATATATATATATATATATATATATATATATATATATATATATATATATATATATATATATATATAAAATATATATATATATATATATATATATATGTATGTGTATATCCATATTGGCAATACATACATATATGAGCCATAAATACAATAAAAATCCTAAAATTTTATAAACTTAATAACAACCTTATAAGTATTTTTTTTAGAAAATATTTTGAATCACCTAATATAGAATATTATTAGTATTTTCTTTTTCTTTCTTTCTAAAACATAAATAACTCCATTTATATATATAAATATGTAATAAAATATCTAATATATAAATATCCAATATCTTTTTATATATGAACTTCTTATATCTAATATACACCTATCTATATATCTAAGTATTCAAGAAAATATAAAAATAATTTAGAAAATGATTACAATTATATATTATATACAAGAATTTATGTATTTCTCATATAGTAATTATTTACTTATTTAGCATAAAAATTTCCGGAATAATCCATAAACCTAATAATAGATATATATAACTATATATTTCATAAATATTTGTTAAAAAGAAATTCTACATATTACATGGTATATAAAAAATGCATTTAGTATAAAATTTCTATTATTATTATCATACAATAAAACAAGACAACAAAATTTAAATTTACAAATTATTTTAAACAGTAAATAAATAATTATAAAGAAATAGATTGTAAACCACTGAATATTTAAAATAGTAAAACATAAATTCCACAAAAATTTGGGATTTTACAACTCGGTTCCTCCCCAGGTTGCCACCTCCGTTGCCGTGGTTGGGACGCTTATGTGCATTATTGCCTCCTACATTACTATGGCGTTTGTTATTAAAGTGAACAACGCCAGTAGTGGCATGAGGATACTGAGGCTCCAAGCGGAGGCGTGCTTAAGTGACTCGCCCATCGTTTGATACTCGGGCACAGTCACGTGGGCAGAAATTGAAGGCCCCAGGCCCACTTCAAATCTCCATGCTCGACTCGCCGTCGTCGGCAGGTAGACACCAGCAAATCGGGCCAACTTATTGAATTCTGCAGCATACTCGTGTACTGTCATGTTTTATTGTTTCAGTTGCATGAACTCGTTCTCCTTCGCCTGGCGGACCACAATAGGTAAGTACTCGACTTCAAAGGCCTTGCGGATAGCCCAGGAGAGCGACGTGGTGGAGTCATCGGGACGGATAGCCTACTTTTGTACCGTCCACCAGTCGTACGCATTCAATCGAAGTTGAAGTTGAGCACATACAACTTTTTTTGTCTCGTCGATGTGAGGAGCTCGAAGTTGTCTTCGATCTTGTCTAACCAGTCGATTGCAAGGAAAGGACCTTTGGTGCCGGAGAAGGAAGTGCGAAACGCCTTTTTGAAGCTGGTATAGTCGAAGGTGTTGTTCTTTGGCGACGCAAGCTGAGACGAAGACTCCCTAGGTACGACTTCGATGGGTCCGTTCATGGGTTCGACAGTACAGGTTACAGAGTTCCCGTTGGTCACGACTGTTTACACCAAATGCCGTAGCGTGTCAAGTTGCCCTTGCTGCATCTTGAACTACGCTTCGAACCGGGCTTCAAATTGGGCATGTCATCTTTCGGACTGCAGGCGCAGCTTCTCGCTTTCTTGTTAGAATGCTACGGCCTGCCTCTGCTGCATTTTGAGCATATACAGCATCGGCTCCATAGGACTGCCGGAAGGTCCAGCTTTGGTCGGCATCCTCCCCGTTGGATTGACGTAAGGATCGATTTCGGAACTACTCAAGCCGCTGGAAGTGCTCGCTTCGCCCTCTGTCCGAGGCCCCGCAACTTCTAGGAAAAAATGCAACTCTCGTTAGTTTCAGAAAATATCTTGGGTTCAGTGTATGTAACAACTCATCTCATCAACACGAGGTCAACGGTTCGAGACTAGAGATTCGAGACTGGAGGCCAAGGACATAAAGCCGTGCTCTGATACCAGTATGTCATGCTCATATTCCGAAGAATCGATAGTCGTCCCCCGGCTGTGATCCCGTACGAACCTAGGTTGTGATCGCACAAGGCGTAGTCATATGGTAATCTGAAACACGTCAACTAGGAGAGAGCGCAGACAAATTGAACAACACATTGAGATAGAGAAACTTTGAATTTTATTGATAATAGACATCACTTACAGACTCTATTACAATCGTGCCGCACGGGCTTTACAACATGACCCGATTACAAATGGAGTGTCGATGAGATAGCCGTTCCATATATACATTCCTTATTTACAACAAAAGTATTCCAGCCACCTGGATGCGAGGGATGTCGAGACATGTCCTTGGACTTGCGGAGAGTCTTCACAAGTTTAGCGGCGGGGTCTTCGTCGCGCGGTCGAAGCTTCAAAAGCACGAACGTCGCCTTGCTAGTTGGCACGTTCTTCCTGATTCCTGGCACATGCAAAGAGCGAAGGTCAGCACGATCACATGTACTGGCAAGTGGCTAATTAAACCCAAGATCTGCATTTGGTTCAAGCAGTTTTATAAAATATGTTACCTATTTTTTGTGATCTTTCTAACTATCCTGATTGATTTGCATGTTAACATGTTTTGAGGCAAGCATATAAAATTGTATACATTGAGCAGCTATCATAATCATCCCGTGTCACGTGCGTTATTTCAAGCAGTGAAAGGGTGTGAAGGTCACTGGTAATGTCAAGCCATCATGGACTATAGCTGGATTAGACGGCGATACTTCGCGGCGGGTAGCGAGCTCTGTACGAAAGTTTCCGAATAACCCACGCCGATTTATGGTTGGCGCTTGCTATACTCGTTCCTCCCAGGCCGAATCGGTTCCTTGGCCTAGGCAACCGTTCGAGGAAACTACGCCTTATGCATAAGTTATCCAATGACCGTTTTTGCAGATTCATGAAATATTCTATTTTTTTACTAGAACATTTAACTTTCTTTTTTGGTGTGAAACTGACCCTTTTCTTTGAACTTAGTCATTTATGCACTTTAGCCGTATTATTTTGATAAACGTTAATCGATTCATCCTTTGGTTTTCATAGGCTAAGTAAATAAGGCATAAGAAGGCAGGCATCAATTTTTTATGTAATGCAGTTCGATAGTAAGTGTTTCATGGAGAATCATGCCATAATTTTATTGATTCTACACTATGGTGACAAGCATTGCTTTTGTGTTTCATATTTGATTTTGAAACAGAGGGTCGAGGCGAAGAAGGTCAGCCACTCACCTTCTTTGCTTCAGGCGAGGGACTGGTTGGCTTCGCTTAGACGTCACCTATGCGATCACCTGCAATCGCATAAGCAACTGATTAGAACACTCTATTTATTCAAGGAATTCGATGTAAATGCGAAGTTTGAAAACGCAAGCCATAAAAACTATCGAAAACATTTACGAAAATGCATTCACGAAAATCAAAGCCAAAGCAAGTGCGGCATAAAAAGCAGAGCAACGGAACGTCTCTCCCGACTCAGCCGCAGAGCCAATCCTTGAGGCGCAGCCCGCTGAATATGGGACATGATTCCGATGAATCCTTTCCGTAATGAGAAAAGGATCTTAATTCAATCGTTCCTGTTCGACCGATTCAACCGATCCCGATCTATCGGTCCCGACTGAATCGGTAGGGATAGTGTTCCTTTCTTGCGCACCCCATGGACGAAAATGGGGCATGATATAGGGATGGGGCACTACAGGTTGTAGGGGCTGTCACTAGGTCCGGGGTCTCCATTGGGGATAGTCCAGACGAGATTGTGTGGGCAGCTGATGGCGAGTCCAAGTTTTCTACAACGTCGGCCTGGAGGGCGACGAGACGGGCGAGCTTTGGCTCGATGGCGCTGCAACCGATCTGGCGGAGATGTATTCCGAAGAAATGGTACGTTCTTTTGTGGCAGGTAATACGGGCCAAGCTCCCGATCGACGACTTTCTGTGTCATATTGGGTTCTTGCAGTGTTCTAAATGCCATTGTTGCGCTGACCCGGATCAGGAGAGCATTGAACACATTCTTTCTTCGGGACAGTTGGCGGATGGCATGTGGAGACACTTTCAGACTGTCAATCTTATTAAGGATTTGACAGGCCGCTGCATGCGCGAATCTACGCGTGGAGTAGGCCAGCTTACGGTACTCTTCATCTCATAGTTGCGGCTACCATCTGGGTCCTATGGAAGAATAAGAATAAGGCAAGATACGAGGGGAAGAGCTTCATTTTTTCACAGATTATCTTGGAGGTTGATAGACAGGTGCACCGCTCTCGGCTCATCTGCGATAAGGACGTTGAGCAGGAGAGTAGAGGTATCGGCTAGCTTCGGTTGGTGGTGCGCTTTGGGGGTAAAGTTTTGGTTGTCTTTCTTTCCTTTGGGGGACAGGGTTTTGTTTCTTTCCTTCCCGCATCGACGTGGCCGTGCTTCGCACTTTTGTGGCCCGAGATGTTTGTATTGCTTTTTCGTGATTTTTTATATATGGTTGGTTTCCTTTAATATATATATATATATATATATATATATATATATATATATATATATATATATATATATATATAGATATATATATATAGACAAAACACACACACACACACACACACACACACACACACACACACACACATACACACATATAATGATTTATATGCACCCATATGTGACAAATACAAGAAATATTTATAAAATATTCTTAAAAATAACCAAATAGTTGTAACATATATTTTCCTATTTACGTAGAAATATTCTATTTCATATTATATTATAAAACTCTTTTGTTTATGTAACGCCCCAGTCCTAAAATACGTATAGGACCAGGATACGGTACATGCAAGCAGCACTTCACCAGTGGGCCAAATCTCATAATAAGCCCACTAGCGAAATGCTTAAGCTGTAAATCATAATAACAACCCAGAATATAGTACAAGTCACAGGTACACAACTAATCTTATCCACACAAAAATAAGACAGGAGGTATCAAGTCCAATAAAATAATACTAACGAGAAAGATCTGTCCAACATGAAATAGAAATAATAATTGTGCGGGTAAGACATCCCAAAACCGCAGTATAAAGAAATGAATAATCAACTACATGTGCACTGATGAAAAGAAAGAAAATAATATATCAAGTCTAAAATAAAGAGACATGTCTCAAGAGAAGTCCTCGGCCACTATCTCGTCCTCCTGCGAAGGTACGTCACCTATCTCCGTACCAGAACCATAAACCTCCAGGAAGTCCTCCTCTCTAACTAAGCCTGGAGAGATAACCAGGTCCTCAGGGGACTAGCAAGACACATAATATACAAGCCTACTTTAACAGTTTTGACTTGCAAAGAAAGGGTATGAAATTGTAGAAGAAATAAAGACTGCAGAGTAGTATAAGAATGAAATATATAAGAAAGTGGCAAGCTATCGAGAATCGTGCTGATAAACATGACTAAGAGTAAATCGGAGAAAACCGCAGCTTAGTGGGGGCTCACAACCTAGAGTAAGTCTCTATCGCAGCTCAGTGGGGGATCATAACAGAGAGTGGTCAAGTATAGTCATCTTCTATCACAAGGTCCTCGCCTAGAACTACGAGTCAAGTCAAGTCAATAAGTCAACAAGTCAAGTCCAGCTCAATCATGTCAAAAGGATACGACAGTGGCTAAGCAATACTATCACTAGACATGAACACGATAGAAAAATATGGCAAGTAACATGAGAAAAGAAAGAGTAATAATCTATGTGCACGTAAAACTAGGAAGTAACTATGACATGATGTCACGACCCGCACCCAGTGTAGGGGGACGAGAAGTGGGTACGTCCAGCCTACGCTGCAGTATCGGCGGTAGAACGCTGTCCCAGGTCACATACATCTAACAATTATAAGGTACCTGTACAGTATATACACTCCAAATGGAGGACAAAATAGAAATGTATAGCTCAATCACAACTAAGGTAGAAGTACGATAAGATAGATAGATAATAAAAATCATCAAATGAGATACAAACAGGAGAAGAAGTCTAAGTGTCTAAGATAATATCTCCACAACATCCAGAATAATAACAAGATCCCAAATATAACATAAATGTATCCAAATGAGACAAGACATCAAAATAAGATAGAAGTCTAAGCTAACTAGCCTAAACTATAGGGGTGACATCCTTTACTGCTGATGGATTCTGCTGAAGGTCCAAGTCGCAGGTGTCATCTATGACAGCTCCATAATAAGTAGGTAAAGGTCCTCTTCATCCTCTGTAATATTTTTAACAGGTCCAGTCAGGACAGGAACGAGCACATAATCTCAACAGTTTATATCAAGAAAAGAATATAAAGGATGCAATAGAGTAAAATATATGAAACGCTGAAAGAAAGTACATATAGTAAAAAAAAGAACTGTAATGTAAATAGCTACTATAAGTAGAGAACTATCAGTGACAATTGATGTAGAGTACAAGATAGACATATGAACGGCTTGAATTTGCACATGATTATACTAAAGAGTTTGTACAATGGCTACTTTGGAATTGCTCACATGACTGCTTCTACTCTCCCGTACTACAATCAATACACAAGGATCTAGACAAGTTATGTTATTGTACAATATTTCACATGAGGGCCCATAAATGGGTGCACATGAAGGTATACATGAGGGCTCTGTGAACATGAGAGTACATAAATCACAATAGTGTACATGAATAATGAAAGCACAAGAATACATGATGTAAGTGAAACGCACATGACATGATGTACCCGATGCTCCCGAGGGGGATAACATCTTAATGTAAAGATCCATATAGTACTAATCCGTGTTAACAACGTGACAGCATCAAGTAAAGTAATCTAGAGCAAGAATATAAATCCTAACAAGTATAAAATGATCAGAGAATGTACTCGCCTGATATCCTGAGTATTTGGTAAGTGTAGATGTCTAGACAGAGTAGATGAGTCCTATTTAGAGCAACACAGGTCACAACATGTCCAGAATGGTTATAGTGAACTTTATAATGCATTCTATATGATTTCTAGGTCATTCTAGACTAAAGTCAACTCTTGGTCAACTCTGGTCAACTTATGGAGTCAAACTTGGTCAACCAAGCTATTCTAGGTCTAAACCTAGTCTAACAAGTCATTTTGATTCCTAACCAAGCCTAGACTAGCAATCAAGCACAAACACAAGGCCAACTCAAGCATCACACACAAATACAATATATATATATATAACACACAAGGTATATATATAATACACATATATAGCTATTGCCTATATTACAAGGCAAGGTACAAAATCACATATGTATAGAAGAAGGGGTGAGTGACACTTGAATGTGAACATGGCATAGGGCTTAGTATAATCAGATAAGGGGGTTAATGTGTGTGTGGACTGCAAGTTATAGAGTGTGTGTGTTTGTGTAGAGTGTAGCAGAGGGGGTATCATACATAAGTGAGTGTGTGTGTGAGCATAGTGAGTGAGTGACTGTGAGCAATGAGAGATAGTGTGTAGTGGCATGCTAGAGTGTTCTCAGTTTTGTATAATTAAGTGCAACATTCAACCAAAATTCAGTTACATGTGTGAAGATACACTCAAATATAAGTTAACTCTCAGTTATACATCAAAGTTAACATCTATATCATTTAATTCAGTTTCATTCAAACTAAGGTTACATTTTAAAGCCCATTTTTTTGTTACAAAAGTTAAAGTAAACTTAGATTAAACCCTATCTAACATACATAACCCATATCTCATTTCAGTTTCACATAACATACAACACAGTTTTAAACCAAACCCAGGTTTCACAGTTTTTATTATTCATACAATCTTAGTCTCTAAAATCAAACCAACATCTACATTACAATGTCTACTATCAAATATTAAAACCCAATCTAAATTCATACGCAATTTTAGTTAACAAATGTTTTAAAACTCAAAATCAAAACCAACTAACATATGAATATGCTAACCTGGGAATCATACATTTGAACCCAAAACCTAGGTAATACATCAACTTAAATCAACAAAACCCCAATATCATTTCATATATGTATACATACTTCCAGTTCCTTGTTAAAATCTCAGTTTTGCATATTTATCAAGATACAAACTCAGGTTTTCATTACAAATTTCCAATCTCAGGTTTTCAGTGCATACAATTATCTCAACAGTTAAATATACCATAACTTGTATATCAAAACATTACAAAACCTAATAACAACTACATTCAGTGAATTTGAAGTTCATAATTAATCTTTCAAAATTCTCAGGTTTCCAGATATTAATTCAACTCAACTTCAATCAAAACCCAACTTAGAATCTCAGGTTTACATTTGAAAACTAAATTTTGAACCTTCATACAGTGAATCAGTTTTACATTCGAACAACTTAAACCAATTTCCAGGTTTTCACATTATCAATAATGTATCAATAAATGAAACAAGTAACACTACAACAAAAATACCTTTTAATGACGGATAAAAAACGTCATTAATTACAAACCATGACGCTTTTTTTTTCAATCCAAGCGTTATGAAAATATGTGTTATAAATGTTTTTAAAAGCGTTATAAATAATTCTTCCAAAATCGTCATTAATAGGTTGAATTTCTGCTACGGTTTATTTTCAAAGCATTATGAATAGATGATCTGTATATGGTCATTGTATCACATTTATACCGCTCTATACTGCATGTTATATATTACATTCCAAACACTGCTCAATTCAATTCGAAAACAACCACTTTGAACCATATTCATAACAAAATATTGAAATGTAATATAAAGTACCATTCTTTATTTCAGTGTCTCAAAATAGGGTACATCAACATCTTACAGATATAGAGTACTTAAGCTAGCTACATTTTATTGTCTCAAAATAGAGTACTTTAGCTACCATTCTACATTTCTCCATCTCCATTTCATTGGTGACTTGAATGTATACAAGAGTAACTGTTGACAACAACCTGAATGATAGCAGGATCAGTGTGTAGAGAAGTGGTCTAAGCAGGCGGTGAAGCTTTAACCTGTAAATCCTGCAAATTGCAAGAGAGTTTATAAATATATCAAGTTTAGAAGTATAAAAAGACAACTCCAAAGCTACAATGGAGTCCTTGAACATAACATAATGATAAATAAATAATACTGCTGAGTCCAAATTACTGAACGAGCAGATGTATGGTATACCATCCTTGAACAAGCAACAGCAAGAGAAACATGCTTGACATCATCTTGATTCTCCAAGGCAATTAATAATGCAACCATCTTGATTCTCCAATAATAGCAGCAAGAGAAATTTTATGTTTACAAACAAGTCTCCAAATTTTCGCATAACAAACCAGTCTAATTCTATCCACATGATCAAGCATATTAATGTAATAATAATAATTAAATCTTAATATATGAAAAATTGGGCTCAGAGATTTGTGTACATGGTTCATATTTCATCGTACCAATGCTGCAAAAGTTATTGAACTAAAACCATACACCGACAAAAATACTCAAAAGTTTGCAAAAACTGATACTGCATACACAAGGCAGCATACGAAGAGTTAGCAACAATTTTCCCACAAAGCCAAGTGATGCTCAAATCCAAGTGTTACTAAAGCCCAAACAAAAGTATACTCAAAGCCAGTGATACTCAAAGAGAAGTTAATACTCAAAGAACCTGGGTACTCAAAAGTAGAAGTTAACAATCAAAAGTATACTCAAAGCCAAGTATCCATCATGAAGTGATACTCAAAGATACTCAAAAAATGATACTCATCTACTGATATCAAATCCTTTTGCCTAATCAAAATTAGGCAACCATTCATCATCATAGCCCATTGAAAAACAAAATACAAGAACATGAAACTAGGGTGATACTCAAAGAGAAGGAATACTCAAACTTTGTTTGAATGGATACTCAAACTGTGCTTGAAGGGTTACTCAAAACGCTCAAAAGAGCAAAGCATGATCCTGACAAATATAACCCCAAGCCACACTCAAAAGAGCAGAGCATGAAACTCAAAGCCACTGATACAAAATAAACCATTTAGCCATTCAACAGATATTTCCAATCCCAATTTTACCAAATCCAGTGATACTCAAAACCGATGATACTCAAAGAGAAGTTAAAAGTCGAAGCCATAAAAAAATACAACTGAAACTAAATCCCAAACAAAGGTATACTCAAAGCCAACATCAATGTCAAAAACCTACACATGATGCTCAATAAATTGCACAAGATGAAATATTCATGAATAAGTCACCATTGCCAGGTTTGCAGCAACAAAGCCAACATCAATGTCAAAAACCTGCACATGATGCCCAAAAACTGATATAGAGGCAACATCGAACATAAAGAAAGAAATATCTTGAGAAGCGGCATATATTGAAGGGGACCTATATATCTTGAAAGTGATACTCAAAAACTGATAGGGATACTCAAACTCTCTGATCTTTTGAAGTGCTGGTATACTGCGTAGAACTGACACAGAACTTTACAACGGTTAACCGATGTTTGAACCTTGTTATTATATTAATCTAAGCTAACATCAAAATCTCCTATAGGACATAAGTAAACCAAAACAATCAAAAGTTATCTTTCTGAACTGGAGACCTCCCCTCAAATTGGCCTCCATCTTTATAAAATACAAATTAGTCTTCGGCCCCAATTTTGCATATCCTGATTCATACCTATAGTTGCACTCTAGTACTCATTTGCAACAAGAATCTACTCATCATAATAGGCTTTTTTTATGCTCTTCTATATATATTTTTTATCTTCCTCCAATGCCACTACTATAGAAACTGATACTTCGATCATAAACCACCGATATTGCCAATACCGGCGATCCTGATACTCATAGGAATTGTCTGATACCAATTCCGATACCGATACTGCGAACCTTGATCACTACCCAAAAGAAATGACTTCAAAAACAATATATCAAAATACAATGGGGGAAGTTAATCTTAGTCTTAGCTAGACCTGAAATATTTAAATATTCTAAATATTTCTTCCACAAGGTCACACTACCTTCTACTTGCTTTCTGTTATGGCATTGAACTGACTGGGGACTTTCTTATACTAGGCATCATGAACCTGCAACATACCGATTCGGATGGTTTAGTTCAAAACTGTTAGAAAACGAAAAAAAGAAAATCAAATCTTTTAATGTTGACAAATCCAAATAGCATAATTAGGAACTCATAGGCACGTATCTTGTCTCCTAGTTTGCATGGACACAAATTATGATTCAACACATAAAATAAGGATTTAGAATATGACAATTTTAGAAAATTTAGGATACACTTATGGCATATGTGTGTGTGTGTGTGTGTGTATGTATTATAACATTTTTAATTCACATTATGACTTATATTAGCTTATGACTTGGCTTATAAACTAGGAATTGGAAACAACAGAGGTAATTTATTTGTATAAATGTGTAGTTTTCATGGGCTTATTACCTAAGCTCATTGCATTAGTTGAGCTAGTTGGTTTATTGATATCTTGCTATTGGATTCCACAAGTTAGATGGAGAATATGTAATATTCACGAGTAATTGGTCTAACTAGGAAACCTAATTTATTGATATTAGCGTTTGAGTTCAAGAGAGATTTTTTTGTGGGATCGTGTAATGATGGTTCAATTTGTCGTGTACTTACGAGGTGGATGGGGGCCTTGATGTGCTTAATGAGGGTGGAGCTGCACTGGTTCTCCTTCGGCTCGTGGCGGTGGTGACGACAGACGTACTCTGACTCCAGGGATCTGAACCCGTTGCCCCCGTCGCTGGCTGCCGGCGACGGTAGGGAGATTTGAAAACAATAATAACAAGGATCCGGAAGAAAACCTAATTTTTGAAGAGACCCTAGTATGGAAGAGACCCTAGTATATAGATTCTCCCATAGGAATACATCGATCAGAAGGATCCGGAAGAAAACCTAATTTTCGAAGAGAAACCCTAATTTGAGAAAAATGAAAGAGAGGGACAAACCCTAATTTTGGCAAGTACGCCCTTCTTCTCGAGCGTGCGAGTGACGAGAGTCTTCAAATCTATCATCTCTCGAACGCAATCCATCATCTCTCAGCGAGTTGGGGAGTTGGGGAGCGGGGGGAGAAGGAGAAGGAGAAAGAGAGAGGATGAGGGCTAGGCTTTTTCTTAAGTACGGGGAGAAGTACGGGAGAGTGGAGGTTTTGCCTTAAATTTTGGTACTTTTTTATAACGCTCGTATCACTGAAAGACTATCAATAACGTTTATATTGGACACTGTCATAGAATGGAGTCTTGCTGAACTTTGATGACGCTTCTTTATCTGCCGTCATGAAATCCACTTATCAAGCATCATTAATAGATCTTTTTGTTGTAGTGTATAAAAGTGAACATATCTAATTTATTACCAAAATATAAAACCCCAAAATGAAATCTAAGTTCAACTCATTTTCAGTATCAGAAAATATAACAGTTTGATTCCAAATCCCAAATCCTATACCAAATCAATTCAAAACCAAATACAGGTACATACAGAGGTGAGTCACATGTTTACATGTGTCATGGGGATGATTTCGTGTCCACACCTGTGTCAAGTTCGTATCAAACAAGTGTCCAAAGCAAAAACAAACAGAACAGTGAATAAAGCATCGTGCAGAGGTATCGAGTCAAAGAGGACACAATGTGTCGACTCTTAGGTCTCGTGGTCACGTATATAGGTAGTCTAGGTCTAGGTGTTCATGTCTAGGTGCTTGAGTCGTGTCCATGAAGTCTCGTGTCTGAGATACAAAGGCGTGTCAGAGATGAAAACTCGACTGTGCACAGTCAGTGCAAATCCAGTACAAACGAGATTTCTCTCGATCCACTCAATCAATTTGTCCCAAACTTTAGGAGAAACCTGTCAGTGAGTGCCCCCACCTCCACACCAAGTTTCAGGTGTCGAGGTGTCGTGTCATGTCCACTTCAGTGTTCGAGCAGCAGGGGAGCCGCACGCTGTGTCGTACAACGTCCCCGTATCCAAATACGTGTCCAAAATAGGGAAAAATTGACTCAGTTGATTAGGGTTGTGATCTACACACTAAGGGCTACACATATATAAAAATAGTTTCACAAATGGTGAAAAAATGATTGGTTTAGGCATTTTATCAAACACCTATAACTAGTGAATGATACGTGTCCGATACGGACACCAAACCAATTCTAATTCCTACCAAACTTCACCTACAGCTAGGGACACCTAGGTGGATGCATCTATGGAAAAAAATCAGGATTTAGGGGTGATTTGAAGGGATTACCTATAGAGAGCCAATCTCCAAGAAAAAGCCCCAAATTGTGAAGTCTCCTTCCTCAAGCAAAGTCCAAATGAGCTCTCCTCCTTGCAAGCTAGCCTCCTACAATCTTTACTCCAGATTTATATCCTAATGCAAAAGGTTGGGATCAATTTGGTGGAGGAATGGTGAGATTTGACAATTTGGAGAAGAAATTAGGGTTTCCTAAAAGGGGGTGTTCTAAAAAAGGCAAATGGTCATGTAGAGATATTATATAGGCTAAAATTAGGTTACTCTTGGGCTGTTGTGGCTGGTCTTGTAGAGAATTAGGGTTAGGGTTTCATATGAATGGGCTTTGGGCCAAGATCATTAGCTAGCTAGCTCAACCTCTTAGCCAAAAGTCCAATGCACTAAACACTCAATCTCTCCATGAAACTTAGCCACTCTCAAGTTAACTAAGACCAATTTAAATTAGATTAAGGTCCTACACCATGCTAACTAGTCACCAAAGTTAAAGTCAAACTCTAGGCTAGTCTCTAAAGTCACAACTAGTAAAAGTCAAAATCACAACACCAATACAATAAATAATTCACAAAAATCAAAATGACCAAAAGACCATTGGACAAAAATGTAGAAATAAATCACCCTAATCACATGGTTAGGTTCCCATGGTCATGGTTAGTCTCTAGGTCAAGTATTATCTAGGGTTTCACTAGCAAAACTATCACTACCACATTTTAGCTTGAGGATATTTTGGTCATTTTGTGACTTTTAAATTATTTAGGATTTTGATTAATTGGTAAATTTAGATTATTTTAATAATATTTAAATTGATATATTATGATTTTGGTCATTTTTTATATTTTAATATGTTGGAAAATTTTTATATTTTTAATATTGTTTTTATTGGATTTGTTTAGTCGGGTTTGAGTTTCGTCTCGTTCCGACTTGTATTGTGACCCGGGTAGCTTAAACTCTAGATGAAACCCAATATTAAGTTAAGCATGGCCCACAAAACCCAACATTTAAGTTAGTTAGTTAGTTAGACTAATTTTTATCATGTTAGAATGGTTAAGTTAGAGACTCAAAACTAGATCCTTTGACCCCAAACTTGAACCTAGTCTAGACTTAACCATATGAGACTAGAGAAGGGCAATTAGGATATTTTCTATTAGCCCTAATGGACTCTTTATGGCAGCTACCTTTAGGGAAGAATGATTCATT
Organism: Iris pallida; assembly: GCA_029216955.1. Lineage (NCBI taxonomy): Eukaryota > Viridiplantae > Streptophyta > Magnoliopsida > Asparagales > Iridaceae > Iris > Iris pallida. The sequence goes on from JANAVB010007399.1 coordinate 37,756,449, forward strand.
TCATTCATTACAATCTCGCCTCTTTTATTTTTCTTTTGTTCTTTCCTAATTTTAGAGAGCCTTCCCTTTGATTTGATCTCCAAATCAAATCATTCCTTCACTAAATCTTCCCTCAATCATTTCTATTCTCCAAGGGTAGGGTGCTACCAAGGATTGGAAGAGAAGTACAAGGAGGAGTGTCGACTTTGAGGGATCTTCGTATCGGAGCCGTGTCCTAAAGGATTTTATTGGGATTCCACTCCCAATAGGTAAAAGCCATCCTTTAAATCGATTTCCTTTGCATATAAATTAGTTTTGAATCCGTAGGATCCATCCTCATGCATGTGTCCCCTTTAGATTCAAATTTAAGGCCATTTGGAGCTCTCTTGAGGATTTTAGATATATGTCTTGTGTCCTACTTGATAGATCCCAAATTAGGACACCCCATGTGTATGTATGTATGATAATATTTTAAATAGATATTTAAATTCAGTTTTAGAATGGTTAGAGAGTGGATTGATCTTAGTTAGGATGGTTAGAATGAGTTTCATTTGGATACCTATGTTGGTATCCAAGTATCTTTGCCTACATGTGTTTCTTTTGTCCAAAATAACTCAAATTCGTCATAATATTCATCCACGTTTTTATTAACCAAAGCAACTTAGAAATGTTATAACTTTTAGCTTAGAACTCTATTTAATCTTTCATTTTTTTTAAAAGAACCGTATCGAAGTTAGCTTTCTAAATATATATTTTAATAAGCCAAAATCGTTCTGGAACTTTTTGTAAAATTATTTGAGTGTCAGCTGTCCGAAAGACAAACGCGTTTCGGTGTTTTCGCGATTCCGGAAGCTTCCGGACACGAAAATGCGATCCGTTTGAAGTTTCGGAAAGCTAGCACGAAGGGCTACGACATACTTTAATCCTAGAATTTAGTGAAGGCCCAATTGGTACAGTATTAGTTTTAAGTAAAAGAGTGACTATACGACATATACATTTTGTGTAACCTATGAGCCTATGTAGTATGGATATTAAATGAATGTAGAGTACGTAATGCATGATATGTTAGATGAATGAAAAGATATATATATGATATGTATCCTCTTTGCATTAATGTATATATATGGTTGAATACAAGCATGTAGGAATACAATCAATGTAATGTATGTAAGCAATGCATGAATGAAAGAATGATATACAATGTATGCATGAAAGTATATAATGAATGCTAGATATGAATGCAAGGTATACATGTAATGATAGATATGAATGCATAATGTATACATAATGTAATGCAATATATAATGATAGCATGTATGGTAATGTAGAATATATGATGCAAGCATGTATATGTCCACTGTTTTCTCTTTTTCTTATATTTTTCCTTCCCTTCCCTTTCTATTTCAGTTTTCCCCCTTTTTTCTCTCTTCTATTTTTACATGTTGTATACAATGTATATAATGTATAGATGCATGTAAGTATGTAATATGCATAAATGACATGTATGTAATAAAAATAAGTATATGTATGCAACTTAATGATATGTGAATGGATATAATACCTGAACTGAAGTATGCATGCATATGGGATGTGAATGAATGATATATATAGGTGTTAAGGTAATGTAATGTATGTATTCACATATATTTTGAGTTAAATATATGAGTTTGTACGCATATATTATATGTATGCATGTATGCAGGAATGAATGTAATATAATATAGAGTAAGCATATATGATATGTATGTAGGCATGTATGCAATGTATGTATGTATATATGATATGTATGTATGCATATATGCAATATAAGCATGTATGAATGTATACATGTATGTTGTGTATCCATGTATGTATGTGTGGATACATGAATCAAGTATGTATATAGTGATAACATGAATGAATGAATGTATAAATGCATGCATGAATGTCATATATGAATGAATGAATGCATCAAAGGTATAAGTAAAATATAATGCATTGTAATGAATGTTAACATATATAATGTATAAAAGTATGTATGTAAATGTGTATGAATGTACATATCTATGTAACTATGTAAATATGCATGATGTTACATATGCCTATATATATAAATATGTATATAATGTGGATATGCATGTATGTATGAAGGTATGTATTTATATATAGTATCTATTTTATATTATGCATTGTTGTGGTTCATATTGCCTTATGATTGTGTGAGTGCTAGCCTAGGCTTGGTTAGGCCTAGTGAGACTTGTTAGGGCTAGGACTTGACCTAGTTGACCTAGTTTGACTAGTGTGGTTGACTAGAGTTGACCAAGTGTTGCCTTTAGCCTAGTTTGACCTAGACAGCATGTAGATGCATTGTAGCAGTCTATTTTACTATTTTGGACATGTAGTGACTTGTATTGTTCTATAGGAGCCAGACACCACTCCTCAGACAGTATATTTTCTTCAGACATATAGATATCAGGCGAGTACATTCTCTGATCATTTTATATCTTGTTTAGGATTATATTCCTGCTTTAGATTACTTTACTTGATGCTGACACGTTGGTAACACGGATTAGTACTATATGGATCTCTTTATGAGATGTTATCCCCCTCAGGAGCATCAGATACTCATGTCTCGTGTGTTTCACTTACATCATGTATCTCATGCTTCTATTATCATGAATCTTCATGTATCAGCTTGTGATTCCTGTACTCTCATGAATCACAGAGCCTTCACGAATCTATTCATGAATCACTCTTGAATCACCCTTTATGGGCCAGTAGTATAGTCATGAATCTTAACGTAACTTGACTGGATCCTTGTGTATTGAATGGGGATGGGGGAGTAGAAACTGAGCATGTGAATAATTCTAAAGTAGTATAATCATGAATCACCTCTTTAGTATAGTCATGAATCACCCTCCAGCTGTTCACATGTTCATCTTGTAGTCTGAATCACTAGCACTGATTAGTTCTCTTATATATTGTAGCTATTTACTTACAGTCTCTCTTTTACATTATGTTGTTCTTCAGTTTCATGTATCTTACTCTCTAGCATGATTATATTTTCTAACCTGTTATGATTTGTTGAGATGTATTGTGCTCGCTTCTGTCCTGACTGGACCTGTTAAAAATTTTACAGAGGATGATGAGGAACCTTGTACCACTTACCATGGGACTACCCTAGAGGATTGCTGTGACTTGGATCTCCAGCAGGATCCTTAGCAGTGAATGACACACCATTAGTTTAGATTAGTGATTTTCAATTGTACTTATTTTCACTCTGGATTACTGTATTTGAGATTTGAGATATTTTATGGATTGTGATATCTTAGACACTTAGACTTCTATCTGTTGTATCTCCTTATATCTATTGTATCTCCATGTGGATTCATTTCATATTTATCTATCTTATCGTATTCTACCTTAGACGTTATTGAGACTGTATTCTGCTATGTCACCTCCATTCGGAGTGTATATACTGTACATATAGCTTATATTGTTAGATGATTGACCTAAGACAGCGTTCTACCACCGACACTGCAGCGTAGGCTGGATGTACCCACTTCTCGTGCCCTTACTCTAGGGTGTGGGTCGTGACAAAAATACCAAAATCACAATCTACAGATTTAAATTGTTTTAAAAGAATCAAAAATTACCAAAAATCATAACATGATTTAAATCTCATTATTGAAAGACTAAAATTACAAAAGTTCAAAATTACCCTCATTTTAGAAAACTGGGTGTTACAAGTCTACCCTCCTTAGAAGAATTTTGTCCTCGAAATTAAGAGTGGTCGTACTCCTTCTAGGTCATACCCCAATAATCATGGTCTCAGAAACTTATCTAAATCACTCAATATTGAAAGGACAACATACAGGGTCATGACATGCCATGTCAACCTGGGGTCTCGTCTAGCTACACTAATAATGCTACAACACAAGGCAATCATAAGGTATCAAAACATACAAGCAATTTGGGGTATATCAATTATCTCAAAAGACATGCTAAGGTCTAGTCTGAAAAATCTGGGTACTTCTGAGGCTCTAGGTCATGGGTGCCCTACTGGAAAGGATAAGAAAATAATAAATCATCAAGGCTGTAAGGCAGACTAACATCCTATATAAAAACTGGTAGGTATTATAAATAACAGAAGAATCATCTATAATGTGTTACTATTCTAATACCAATGCTAACTATCATCTCTAGCGTACTGACACTCTACAAGTCATCATATCATTACACTATGAAGGAACCACATATGAATAAGCTCTACAAAACTAAAATATCCATACTCTTAAGTTATTTGATGATGGAATACAATTTTATAACAACAGAAGGGTACGATAGAGATGATATCTTTTAAAAATCTTCTCAAGATACAATCTGATATTCATATGCGTCTGTCCAAAATCATGTTACTCAGAATCCTCGCCACGCCAGTAAGCAAGGCTGCGATAAACGATAGATTCCATAACTGGGGTATGCACCTCTATAATCATGTCGTCTAGAATTCTCGCTATGCCGACTAGTATAGCAGCGAGAAATTTCAAATCTCATAACCAAGATATGTACATCCGATGTCAGGTCTCTACGTTTCCGCCACGCCGGCTAACATGGCTGCGATAAACTCCATGTTTCATAATCAAGTAGACGTTTTACTATCCCTGTTATTCCCGTCAACATATGTTATCAGAAAATATCGTAACTCAGGCCATAAAATTCATCTCGATAGGAAAATCAAAATCAACAACGATCCATCAAAAATCAAATTCAGTAACAAGGATAAGGGTGAACAAAACAAAGGAAAGGATTTCAAATTGAAATTTAAATAATATTCTCATGGATCGTCCCAGGAATCTCTCAAGGATTTCTAACTGTGATTGAGTATCCTCTCATTCTAACACCTCACTTCCTATATTCTATCGTAGGCTCGTAGCAGTACAACAAAGTCGTTGCGCTACTACGATATCGCAATAATGCGACTCTCGACCTGCATGGGCCACCACTAAAAATATGTCACGACCCGCACCCAGTGTAGGGGCACGAGAAGTGGGTACGTCCAGCCTACGTCAAAATGTCAGCGGTAGAACGTTGTCCTAGGTCACATACATCTAACAATTATAAGTTACATGTACAGTATATACACTCCAAACGGAGGACAATATAGAAATGTACAGCTCAATCAGAACTAAGGTAGAAGTACGATAAGATAGATAGATAGATAATAAAAATCATCAAATAAGATACAAATAGGAGAAGAAGTCTAAGTGTCTAAGATAACATCTCCACAACATCAAGAATAATAACAAGATCCCAAATATAACAAAAATGTATCCAAATGAGATAAGACATCAAAATAAGATAGAAGTCTAAGCTAACTAGCCTAAACTATAGGGGTGACATCCTCTACTGCTGATGGATCCTGCTGAAGGTCCAAGTCACAGGTGTCATTTATGGCAGCTCCATAATAGGTAGAGCAAAGTTCCTCGTCATCCTCTGTAATATTTTCAACAGGCCTAGTCAGGACAGGAATTAGCACATAATCTCAACAGTTCTTATCAAGAAAAGAATATAGAGCATGCAATAGAGTAAAATATATGAAACGCTGAAAGAAAGTACATATAGTAAAAGAGAGAGAAATATAAAGTAAATAGCAACTAAGTAGAGAACTATCAGTGACTAGTGATGTAGAGTACAAGATAGATATGTGAACGTCTTAAATTTGTACATGCTTACACTAAAGAGTTTGTATAATAACTACTTTGGAATTGTTCACATGACTGCTGCTACTCCCCCATACCCCAATCAATACACAAGGATCCAGACAAGTTATGTTATTGTACAATATTTTACATGAGGGCCCATAAATGGGTGCACATGAAGGTATACATGAGGGCTCTGTGAACATGAGAGTACATAAATCACAAGAGTGTACATGAATAATGAAAGCACAAGAATACATGATGAAAGTGAAACACACATGACATGATGTACCCGATGCTTTCGAGGGGGATAACATCTAAATGTAAAGATCCATACAGTACTAATCCATGTTAACAATGTGACAGCATCAAGTAAAGTGATCTAGAGCAAGAATATAAATCCTAACAAGTATAAAATGATCAAAGAATGTACTCGCCTGATATCCTGAGTATCTTGTAAGTGTAGATGTCTAGACAGAGTAGATGAGTCATATTTAGAGCAACACAGGTCACAACATGTCCAAAATGGTAATATTGAACTTTACAATATATTCTATATGATTTCTAGGTCATTCTAGACTAAAGTCAACTCTTGGTCAACTCTGGTCAACTTATAGAGTCAAACTAGGTCAACCAAGCTATTCTAGGTCTAAACCTAGTCTAACAAGTCATTCTAGGCCTAACCAAGCCTAGATTAGAAATCAAGCACAAACAAAAGGCCAACTCAAGCATCACCCACAAATACAATATATATATAACACACAAGGTATATATATAATACACATATATAACTATTACCTATATTACAAGGCAAGGTACAAAATCACATATGCATAGAAGAGGGGGTGAGTGACACTTGAATGTGAACATGGCATAGGGCTTAGTGTAATCAGACAAGGGGGTTAATGTGTGTGTGGACTGCAAGTTATAGAGTGTGTGTTTGTGTAGAGTGTAGCAGAGGGGGTATCATACATAAGTGAGTATGTGTGTGTGAGAGAGAGCATAGTGAGTGAGTGATTGTGAGCAATGAGAGATAGTATGCAGTGGCATGCTAGAGTGTTCTCAGTTTTGTATAATTAAGTGCAACATTCAACCAAAATTCAGTTACATGTGTGAAGATACACTCAAATATAAATTAACTCTCAGTTATACATCAAAGTTAACATCTATATCATTCAATTCAGTTTCACTCAAACTAAGGTTACATTTTAAAGCACATTCTTTGTTACAAAAGTTAAACTAAACTTTGATTAAACCCTATCTAACATACATAACCCATATCTCATTTCAGTTTCACATAACATACAACACAGTTTTAAACCAAACCCAGGTTTCACAGTTTTCATTATTCATACAATCTTAGTCTCTAAAATCAAACCAACATCTACATTACAATGTCTACTATCAAATATTAAAACCCAATCTAAATTCATATACAATTTCAGTTAACAAATGTTTTAAAACTCAAAATAAAAACCAACTAACATATGAATATGCTAACCTGGGAATCATACATTTGAACCCAAAACCTAGGTAATACATCAACTTAAATCAACAAAACCCCAATTTCATTTCATATATATATATACATACTTCCAGTTCCTTATTAAAATCTCAGTTTTGCATATTTATCGAGATACAAACTCAGGTTTTCATTACAAATTTCCAATCTCAGGTTTTCAGTACATACAATTATCTCAACAGTTAAATATACCATAACTTGTATATCAAAACATTACAAAACCTAATCACAACTACATTTAGTGAATTTGAAGTTCACAATTAGTCTTTCAAAATTCTTAGGGTTCCAGATATTAATTCAACTCAAGTTCAATCAAACTCAACTTAGAATCTCAGGTTTACATTTGAAAACAAAATTTTGAACCTTCATACAGTGAATCAGTTTTACATTCGAACAACTTAAACCAATTTCCAGGTTTTCACATTATCAATAATGTATCAATAAATGAAACAAGTAACAGTGAACATATCCAATTTATTACCAAAATCGAAAACCCCAAAATGAAATCCCAGTTCAATTCATTTTCAGTATCAGAAAATATGGCATTTTGATTCCAAATCCCAAATCCTATACCAAATCAATTCAAAACCAAATACAGGTACATACAGAGGTGAGTCACATGTTTACATGTGTCATGGAGATGATTTCGTGTCCAGACCCATGTCCAGTTCCTATCAAACGAGTGTCCAAAGCAAAAACGAACAGAACAGTGAATAAAGCATCGTGCAGAGGTGTCGAGTCAAAGAGGACACAATGCGTCGACTCTTAGGTCTCATGGTCACGTTTATAGGTAGCCTAGGTCTAGGTGTTCGTGTCTAGGTGCCTGAGTCGTATCCACGAAGTCGCGTGTCCGAGATACAAAGGCGTATCAGGGATGAAAACTCGACCGTGCACAGTCAGTGCAAATCTAGTACGAACGAGATTTTTCTCGATCCACTTAATCATTTCGTCCCAAACTTTAGGAGCACCCTTCAGTGAGTGCCCCCACCTCTACACCAAGTTTCAGGTGTCGAGGTGTCGTGTCCACTGCAGCGTTCGAGCAGCAGGGGAGCCGCACACTGTGTCGTGTAGCGTCCCTGTGTCCAAATACGTATCTAAAATAAGGAAAAAATCGATCAATCGATTAGGGTTGTCATCTACACACTAAGGGCTACACATATATGAAAATAGTTTCACAAATGGTGAACAAATGATTGGTTTAGGCATTTCTTCAAACACCTTTACCTAGTGAATGATACGTGTCCGATACCAACAGCAAACCAATTCTAATTCCTACCAAACTTCACCTACAACTAGGGGACACCTGGATGGATGCATCTATGAAAAGAAATTAGGATTTAGGGATGATTTGAAGGGATTACCTATAGAGGGCCAATCTTCAAGAATAAGTCCCAAATTGTGAAGTCTCCTTCCTCAAGTAAAGTCCAAATGAGCTCTCCTCCTTGCAAGCTAGCCTCCTACAATCTCTACTCCAGATTTAGATCCTAATGCAAAAGATTGGGATTAATTTGGTGGAGGAATGGTGAGATTTGACAATTTGGGGAAGAAATTAGGGTTTCCTAAAAGGGGGTGTTCTAAAAGAGGCAAGTGGTCATGTAGAGATATTATATAGGCTAAATTTAGGTCACTCTTGGGCTGTTGTGGCTGGTCATATAGAGAATTAGGGTTAGGGTTTCATATGAATGGGCTTTGGGCCAAGATCATTAGCTAGCTAGCTCAACCTCTTAGCCAAAAGTCGAATGCACTAAACACTCAATCTCTCCATGAAACTTAGCCACTCTCAAGTTAACTAAGACCAACTTAAGTTAGATTAGGGTCCCACACCATGCTAACTAGTCACCAAAGTCAAAATCACACTCTGGGCTAGTCTCTAAAGTCACAACTAGCAAAAGTCAAAATCACAACACCAATGTAATAAATAATTCACAAAAATCAAAATGACCAAAATATCTTTGGGCAAAAATATAGAAATATAAATCACCCTAATCACATGGTTAGGTTCCCATGGTCATGGTTAGTCTCTAGGTCAAGTAGTATCTAGGGTTTCACTAGCAAAACACTAAAATTACAATCTACAGATTTAAATAGTTTTAAAAGAATCAAAAATTACCATAAATCATAACATGATTTAAATCTCATTATTGAAAGATTAAAATTATAAAAGTTTAAAATTACCCTCATTTTAGAAAACTGGTGTTACACATGTAGCGGAAGAGAAATATGTACTAAGTGAGACATAAAAGAATAGTAGTATAGAAAAAGCATGTAAGTACTGTAAAGTTTGGCAAGGTGTACTTGCCTATTTCTGTGATGTGAAGATGAAGGCTCGCTCCCGTGTCCACGCCTCCAGAATCCAATGCTCCTAAATAATTTATTTTACTACTTATGAAACTTATAACATAACTTTATTAATTATATTAATATTTTAAACTACTTTAACTATATTCAAATATCTCGTAGGACTACTTAAATTGTATAACATACATACGTGTCCAACGAGACCTCGGAACACAGTTTTAGGGTTTTCGACCTTCCAATTAATCGGTTATGATCCCACGTCAATAATACACTTTAAAACAATAGAAAATTTCTAAAAATAATATTTAAAACTACTTTCTACAGTATTAACTTTGAAATTCCAGAATTACGATTTATAAAGAATTATGTGACTAGTTGACTACTACGTCAGCTAGTCTACCCGAAACTCGTTCGGAACATAGCCAATTACTCAAAATAGCTAAAATACCCAAAAATATATTTTATATATAATTTAAAGTACATTATATCTCAGAATTAAGACATGAATACAAGAGTTAAGTTATGCTACTAATTTGGAACATCCTAAGTCGGCAGATTACCTGAAAAAGTTAGTTTTGACCTATAATTTTTTCGACCAGATTTGAGTTGCTAAATTTGTGGAAAAATACTTAAAAATCCTAATTTATATATATGAACACATATAAAATTCAGTTTCGAAAAAAAACACCAATAACTTATAATTTCTTCACAATGGAATTAAATTTGATCCTACCGAAACATGAATATTACGACTATAAATCATAAAACTTTTATGGGTAAAAATACATAAAACAAAGATACCAAAATACTATTTTTACAGATTTAGTAATAGAATTTCTATAGAATTATAGCATAGGTTTGAGATGGAAAAATTAGGGTTTCTTACCAAAAGTTCTTGCTAGTTGGGTTGTGGAGGCTTCTCCTTGCCAAAGCTCCCACCTTTATTGCTATCCTTGCTTGCTAATCCTCTCTTGATGAGATTGGAGGGGTTGGCAATGGCTCTAGATGGTTGGATGGAGAAGATGGAGTTTTTAGAGTTTGTTCGGTGGAGTTTGGATGGAAGAAGGATGAAAGAAGAAGTTTTTATGGAGAAAAAAGAGTTGTATGATGGAGGGGATGAAGATGATGGATTTAGATGGAGGAGGTGCTGCCAAAATTTGGAGGGGAAGAGGGGGTTGGTCGGCTATGGAGAGGAAGAGGAAAGGAGAATTAAGTTAGGGTTTGGGTTTGGCTAAAATTAGGTATATATACATATATGGGCCTTTTAGATTGCATATATGAGAAGGAGTAGGAATCCTATTCCTAATGAGATGTTCGGCCAAGAGGGGGGGTTCTTGGACAAACACTCCATGGTGGGGGTTAAGTCACAACTTGGTCTTGTTTTTCTACTTCAAACACACATATGGCTCGGCCTTCCCTACCGTGGCTAAAATACTAGTCAAAGCACACATGTACACTATTCGTGTCACAATTCTTAGTCGTCTTGTACTCCAAATCTTACTACAAAAATTTGTCAGATTAGCGACGTTCCAAAACGTCGCTAAACTGGGCCAAAACGTCGCTAAACTCGGCCAAAACGTCGCTAAACTAAATTAGCGACGTTTTCAGCGACGTATAATAAACGACAGAAAAAAAAGGGTGTCGCTAATCGAGAAAATGTCGCAAAACGTCGCTATGGCGACATTAGTTAGCGACATTTATAACGTCGCTAAATAGCGACGTTATTTACGATATTTTCAAGTGGTCGTCGATTAGCGACACATTAGCGACATTCTTGCGACGATGTGGTGGCATCAGATTGTTTGCCACGTCAACAATTTAGCGGCATTTTTAACGACCTTTATATTCGTCGCTAACTGTTAGCGACGAATATAAACGTCGCTAGAAACGTCGCTAAATTAAAAAAATTAAAAAAAAGAATCCAGAATGCAAATGTACAATCCAAAATACAGAATCTAATCCCTGGGTTCGCCGTCCCCTTCGGTGGAACACTCAACATCGGCCCGCACAATACAATCCAGAATAGACCAAAAATAATTGGTCGTCTCCTCAAGCCTGTCGGAACATCATAATATGCATCACACATCACACAAACAAATATACATCACAATATGCATCACACAGCAAGCTATACCAATATACTTCACACACAAGAAAACAAATATCCATCACAATATCCAAAAGGAGATATATCCATCAAAACAAATATCCATCACAATATCCAGATGAGATATATCCATCAAAACAAATCTAGTCAATATATGTATCTGCTGTTGTCTATGCTGGGGCAGATAGAACTCCCTCAGCCAGCGCGCATAAGTAGGATCCACGGCAGCCAGATCAATATCCAAAGGAGATGGATGACTGGAACTCCTGGTGGAACTGCCCTGTGGTGCCACCTCCTCCTTCACAGCTCCCTCGGCTTTAGGAATTACTTCTAGAGCAGCTCTTTCGATGGAACTGCCCTCTGGAGCTGGAGCCACCTCCTCTTTCACAGCCATCTGTGCCTCCCTCAAGCGAGATCCTCGGGTCTTAGGTGCTATCTGTGAGAACGGGTGCCATCTCGTTTGAGTACATTTTTGAAAGCAGATAAAATACAAAAAAATCGATTTTTTACCAAGTGTGAGAACGGATGGCTCAGAACACAACCAAAAATTTATTCTAGCATACATTAGTGTGAATCATCTATGTTCTGTACATATGGTATAGTATATGTTCTTATCGTATCTAGTATCTGAATAATGTAACAGAATCAAGATGAACTCACATAATGTAATACTAAGACATCATCTAATACTATATAAGATATAGTGATAGGTTGTCATATTATCATTGCCGAAGGATGAGGGTCAAAGGACAGTCAACTTTACCTACGGCTACATAGTTTCTGCCTCGCCAGTCGAATGGCTGCAGGGACTATGTCCTGATCACCATGTCGTACCGTAGATTAATACAAATGGAGCTGGAGCTGGAGCCAAAATACAAAATCTAAAATACAAAATACAGAATCCAATCCCTGGGTTCGCCGAAAATACAAAAACAAAGATTGACACATAGTACTAATTCATATGTGTTTTAAGTGTGAGAACGGATGACTCAGAACACAACCCAAAATTCATTCTAGCATATATTAGTGTGAATCATCTATGTTCTGTACATATGGTGTAGTACATGTTCTTATCGAATCTAGTATCTAGTATCTGAAGAATGTAACAGAATCAAGTTGAACTCACATAATGTAATACTAAAACATCATCTACTACTATATAAGATATAGTGATAGGTTGTCGTATCATTATTGCCGAGGGATGAGGGTGTAACGCTCCAGTCCTAAAATCATATAGGACTAAGTACGCAAAACATGCCAGCAGTAGATATACGAAGAATACTCCAATGTATGGAATCCTCGTATAAATACATAAGCTGTAAAATGTAGAGAACCAAGACATGCTAAATCTCATCCACAAATATATAAAGAATAAAGATAGAATCAACTTGAATAGTTATGGTACAATCGTTGGGCGGAGACAAAGTCCACTACCAACTATCTCAACGAAATAAATGTACAAGAAAGCGATCGACAAAATGACAAAACGAACCAAGAGCAATCATCTTCGAGAAATAGAGAAGATCACGGCCTTGGCTAGAACACCTGCAGAAAATCATGAAAGCACACACCTGGAGAGATCACCAGGTCCTCAGAGGGACGTAACAAGATACATAAAACAATACCATAATGAACTGTAAATGAAACATGACAGAGGAAAGATCACATGCTCCCATACAATGGAACCTAACCATCTAGGTGTAATGCAAGTCGAAAACTATACTGGAACATATAAGTGGGTAGGAATAAAGCATATCATCCGCTAGAGGCTTTCGCATGAACTAGTATACGTCTCTGACCGTATCTAACACGTGGTCAGGGCCGTGCAATGGATATATCCCCAAGTCAATACTTTGCATCGCTAGCATGCCTCCTGACCGTATCTGACGCGTGGTCAAGGCCGTGCAAAGGATATATCCTCTAGCGATACACCCATAACAGGGAAACCATGAACCCATAACCGGGCAACTAGAAGGCTGTGGGCTAGCTCATACGTCCCAGTAGTTTTCCCCGCCCATGTATCACGCAAGTCATATCCATGACTTGGCGATCCATATCTCTATGCAAGTCGCTATCTAGACTCCGCTAATCCATAAATGAACCGACACACGAACCGCCCGTATCGGTAGCAAGTCGAATACGTAGCTTCGTGCCAACTCCATGATCCTCACTTCTTGTGTCGTGTATGAGATGTGTCAACAGGTTAAAAAAGTTATAGAGTATAACTTCAACACATCAGGAAAAGTCAGCTACCATGTATGGTCCATACACACACGTACACACACAAACATCGATATACATATTGATGGCACCCAAGTCATACTTGGACACACTCTTACTAATGTAAAACACTAGCAACATATAAAATATCATGAATCAAATATAAGTACAAGATGGCAAGGTATCTTGCCTGAGGTTATGTGCAAAAGCAAAGATCCAGTAGCTCGAACCGACAAATAAACGGAGCCAGAGAAAGCCAAATCCTGTAGATGACTCCGGATGCTGCAACAAACATCACGAACGAGTTTGGAATATAAGATATGCCTAGTAATCGCCTGTCCAAAAGTTAAATTCTGGAACTGTCACGACCCGCACCCACTGTGAGGGTACGAGAACGTAACAACGCCCAGCCTACGCCGCAGTGTCGGTGGTAGAACGTTGTTCTAGGTCATGAACTATAACTAGCATAATATGAATACTCTCCATAAGGAGGCCAACACAGAGGTACAACTCAATCACAATCTAAGGTAGAATGTAGCACGATGAAGTAGATAAGAAATCCTCAACTGAGGTACAACAGAAAAGAGATACAAGTCTTATCATCTCTAAAAATATACAAACTCTGAATCATGAACAACAACTAAACATGAAAAGAAAAATAGTCTAAACTATCTATACTAAGCAAGGTATCGTCCTCAGTAGCTGCCTGAACCTCCCCTGGGGTCCAGGTCGCGAGTGTCAACTAGGCAAGCTCCAAGTAAGGGGGTGCAGGGTTCCTCATTATCCTCTGTAAAATTTTCAACAGGTCCAGTCAGGACGGGAGCGAGCATAAAACATCTCACGCAGTTCATATCATGTTAGGAAATATAAAGCATGTAATAGGGTAAGGTACATGAAACGCTGAAAGAAAGAAGTATATGAAAAACAGTAGAGATTTGATAACTGGAAATATCTAAATATGATAGGTAAGAACTGTAAGCCTACTGTGATTTAGAGTACAATATGGTTATGTAAACGGGTTAGATTGTACAATAAAATGGGACTCCTTTATACGTGAGTGTACAATGGTGTAGGAACCCTAGAGGGGGGGTGAATAGGGTCAAGCTAACTAATCAAGCACTTAGCATATGCTAATTTGCAATTTAAAAATATAAGTGCAAGAGAAGAAGCAAACACAATACCGACACCCGATATATCCTGGTATCCTCCTAAGAGGCAGTCCAGTCCCGGAACTCTCTCCGGCTTTAATCCACTATTTGAGCAAATAGTTACACACGAGTTTGGATCCGAAGAACTTGCCAACTTCTTACACAATAGCTTTAATCCGAAGGGCTCTCCGACCTCAACCGAGATTTTGGATACGAAGACTCCCCAACTTCAACCGAGAGTTTGGATACGAAGACTCTCCAACTTCAACCTTTCACAATAGGTTTTGATCTCCTTATACAATAGGATGAAGATCTCACTTTTCAACTCAATAACTCTAACACAATTTGTGAATGACAAATGAAAGCTTTGTAGAGTTGTTTGTGGATAGACTTTGGTGGTTTAGAAATTTTTAAGCTCAAAAGCATCAACCTTGAATGAAGGGGTTCAAGGCTATTTATAACCAAAGCTTGAAAAGAAGCCAAAGGCAACTTTTCAGTCACGAACCGGCATACCGTCGGTATGATCCGGCATACCGGCGGTATACCGGTCTGGGATTGCAACGGCTAGAAATATAGCCGTTGGGATCATTAATGGTTGGAAATCCGACCGTTGGAATTTCAACGTTTCAGAAGCAGTATACCGTCGGTATGGACCGGTATGCCGGCGGTATGCCGGTTTTGTAAACAGAAACTTTCTGTGAACAAAAACCGGTATACCGTCGGTATACGCCGGTATACCGTCGGTATGCCGTTTTCTACCAAAAATGATCCTGGGCTTATTTCTGCCCTAGCTTTCGATTTTGCCATCCATTTTTTGTGTTTACAATAATTCCTAAGACTCATTACAGACTCCAGATAAACTTAGGCAGGTGCAGGCTTCTTCAGAGTCTTGAAATGATGATGGCATGGCTTGGCTTCTTCCTTTGATAGGTGCTGGCTTTTTTCCTTGGCGGCAGCTGTCCAAAGATATCCAGTTTGTGAAAACTGAATACCTTTCGGGGGCTTCGCCCCCGAACCCCCGACGAGGGGCGCTGCCCCCTCGACCCCCGTCCGCTGACCGGGCAGCGGAACCCCCGAGTGCGTGGCTCCAGAGATGTCGTCGGATGGTTCAGAGAAATCTTGTGGGATCCGTCGTCTTTGGCCCACCATGATTTTTTCATTGCATATGTCCACATTGATCTTGCTTATTGCTTTTCTGCATGTACATGTTAGACGAACAAAGCAATACATAGTAGCAAGTATGATAAGTTTAATGCTCATTAGGATAATGATGAGTTTAAGTATAAGTGCTAAGGTGATAGCATAAAAGTTAGTGATATCATAATGATTAAACTTAATTGAATGACCACAATCAAAAACATAGTTTTGATTTTGGCAACCCGATTAAATTTAAGATAGATAAGCTCATATCACTAATATGTAAACCAATAGGCACATATCACCAAATGTATAAGTATAAGTAGAAATGCTATAGCGATAGTATAAAGATTAGTGATAATGAAATGCTAAACTTAACATATTAACCATATTCAAAAACATGATACAATCATTGGGCCAACAAATGGATATATACAATTTCTTATACAATAGGATTGATCACATAACCACTTCTACTCTCCCTCCCCAATCAATACACAAGGATCCAATTCAGTTACGTTACCTTATACAATGGCTTGTACAATGGCTTGTACAATGGCTCAATGTGATAATGAGAGTACAATATGCACAATGAGTGTACAATGATAAGAGTATTCAATAAATACAATATGTAAGTGAAACGTACATCACAATATGTATTTAGTGAATACAAGGAGATAATATCTCATAAGAAGATCCGTATAGTACCAATCCGTGATAATGATCGTGTCAGCATCAAGTACAGTAATCTAGAGCAAGAATATAAATCCAGACAAGTATGAAACGGTCAGAGAATGTACTCGCCTCGTATCTGAATGTCTGAAGTAAATGTACTGTCCGAGATGAGATACCTGACTCCTATTTAGAGCAACACAAGTCAAGATGTATACAGGGGATGATAAATGAAATCTACAATGCATCTGCATGCTGTCTAGGTCAAACTAGACTAAAGTCAATCCTTGATCAACTCCAGTCAACTATACTAGTCAAGGCTAGGTCAACTAGGTCAAACTTAACCCAAACAAGCCTGATAAGTCTCACTAGGCCTAACCAAGCCTAGTCTAGCAATCACACACCAATCACAAGGCTATACAAGCCAAACACAAGCCACACATCAAGGCACATTCATATATGTTATTCATCAACATTATATATATATATAAAAAGAGAGGAAGGAACTAACATGTAAGCTATGTGTGTGTGTGAACATGGATGTGTACATGAAAAGAGAAAACATCACTAGTTATGAGTTTACACTACACATGGCACAAAACTAACTCATCTTCATTACACATTACATTACACCTATTCTCTAGGTTAGATATTTTATATATATATATATATATATATATATATATATATATATATATATATATATATATATATATATATATATATATACACATAACATAGAGGGATAATATGTATGTCAAGAAATGTGTGTGATATGAGAAAGTGTGTGTGTATCAACATGCAAGGCAAAAAGGAATGGGAATTCAGTACATAAACTCAGGTTTAAGAAGTATCATGGACTGAATCAAACAAATCATTCATTTACAGTTTATACAGTGAATCTCAGGTTATTGAACTCTAAACAAGACCAAACAATCAAACCCAAAACTCATACCCAGGTTTACACATATTCTAGAGTAATGGGAAACTGGAAAAGTAACTCAGGTTAATACACATATTCTCAGGTTTCTTAGTAAAACCAACATTTGTTTAGAAGAAAAGGAACTAATTCAGGTTTTCTAAGTAGTGAAACTCAGATTAATATGAACCTAAATCACAGTTTAAAACACAACCATATCAAGCTTTAAAGAAATGACAGCATTGCAATCTAATACAAAGGAAAACTCAGGTTTTGATTCACAGGAAATGACAGTTAAAGAGAATAGAAAACTGGGAATCAATTCTCAGTTCAATACAGAACTCAGGATTGATTACCACAGGCCATACAACTCAGCTAAGAAAGTAATCCTAGGTTGTTATTCGAAAATGAAAGGGAATCAATTCCAGATTTACACATTTCAGGCTCTTCTAATCAGTGAATTAATTAGCATAGAAAAATCAGTTAGAATCTAATCAAATTCTCAGGAATTTACAGTTTCATAACTCAGATTTCAAACAATGATAGTTCAACCAATTAGTGAATCAGTTGCATATCAGTTTAAATTGAAAGAAAAATCAGTCTCAGTTTGTAGGTATCATCATTTCAATACAGCCAATAGACAAAACCAGTTTTACCAAGGGAATAACATCTCAAAAGATCTCAGGTTTGAGAAGAACTAACAGTGAATACATTTGAAATCTCAGAATTTGTAAAAGGAAATCAACATCTCAGTCATACAGCATTTCGAAAAGGAAAGGAATTTGGAAATCAAATTCTAGTTTTTTTAGAAGGACCATTCTCAGTTATCACATTATATCCATAGCTATGGTTCATAAATATCAACTCCTATTCTCAGAGATAAAATCTCAGGTTTCTAAACAGTTAGCTACAGTTCCTAAAACAGGGGAAAAACTGGAATCTCAGTGTAATACAACATCTCATATCAGTTTTAAAGAATGACAGCATTGTAATCAATACAAAGGAAACTCAGGTTTCTATTGAACAACATACATTGAAACAAAAGAAGGAAATCAGGAACAATTCATCTAGTACAAGAAAAAGGGAAATTAGTTCAATTAGAGAAAAAAACCAAACACTCACATACCATAATCAATCTCAGGTTTCACAAATCTCAGTTCAACAATTCGAAATGAATCCACATACTAAAATCCCCTACCCAATCCAAAAGCCTATATTTGAATTCAATACTTCCATAATATGAACCAACAATTGTGTGAGGGTAGTTTACAGTGAAATATCAACAATGAACAGGCTTAAAAGTTTGGAAAAATTTACTGAAACTAGCAGTATCAGGAAATATCAGAAAGCTATTCGAAAACCTCATTTGAAACCAATACTCCCACATTAATCCCAAACCAAACATGTAACTAATCTAATATAGTTAAAATATCATAATTAGGATCTAAACAATAATTAATAACATGATTTAAAAGCATTAAAAACAATTAAACACATGAACACTAATCAGCACACTGGACTACACAGTGCACTACACGTGCACAGGCCATATCGTGTCCGACACGACACGAGAGCTCGTGTAACTCGAGGAGCCTCGTGTCAGTCATGGACACGACATACGTATCAAGTTTTGCGTGTCCTGGTTGCGTGTCGTGTCCGCTACAGCCCCCAAGTAGCAGGGGAGCACTGTAGCGCGCGCGCGGGTGTGCACGCGCGTGTCCACTCGTCTATGTCGACTCGACACGACGCTAAGACATGCTCAGTGCTATAGAAACATGTAAGCAAGATCAAACCTAGCATCCTATTCAAAAACAATCCATAAAAACAAACGAAATGCCCTTTGAGGCATTTCGACAAACACCTAGGGACAGGGTCTGATACGTGTCCAGAACGGACACGAAACCTATGAACCCCGACACGAAACTAATGCAGACACTTAGAGGACTTCTAGAGCTTCCTAATCATGGAAAGAAATCAAAGTTTCATGGAGAAATAAGAAAGTTACCTATGGATGAACTATGGGTTAAAATTCCCAAATGGGAAAAGTTCCACAAGCCACCAAACTCCCTCAAATTGTGTCCTTCCTGAAAATACTCAACATTAACAACAAGAAAACTAATATTAGATCCTATTGCAATTTGTTTGGAGGAATTTGGAGCTAAAATGGATTTTCTAAGAATTTACAAAGATGGAGACTCACCTCTTCCAAATGGCAATGATTCCTAAAGAGGCAAGCCCTAATTTTAGGAGAGATTATATAGTGGGGGAAATCCCTAGGTTGGCTGAGGTGGCCGGCCATGGTGGACTAGACTAGGGTTTGCACTAGGTGGCTAGTCCTATAAGGTTAAGTCGTAAAATGACTTGTGAAGTCACAAGCCATTTCTCAAACCATTAAATTCCTAATTCCTCAATTTAATTCTAATGAACTAATTACCACTAACTTAAGTTAAGCTAGGTTAGACTAGAGTCACATAACCTAACCAAGTCTATACTAACTAGGGTTAGCTCCTATGTTGGTCTACAAGGGTCAACACTAGTCAAAAATCAATCTAGTCCAAACAATTCCAAAATAATTTTCAAAAATTTCCATAAATTAAAATAAATTATAACAAATTCAAATGATCCTAAAAATGTCAAAAATACCCTAATCACATGGCTAGGCTCTAGGGTAGGCAGTCTCTACTGTTCACTAGCAAAACACCAAAAATTACAAGTCATGAATTTAAATAGTTTAAAAATAATTAGAAATCACTAAAAATCGTAATATGAAATAAATACCATTAAATAATAATTATAATTACAAAATTTCAAAATTACCCTCTTCTGGAAAACTGGGTGTTACAGGAATAGGGGCAAAATCATAATTTTGGGTCAAAACGATGTCCGCCGTTGGACCTGCTTTGCACCGAAATGTGCACCAGAATCTACGGTCTCTAAAGTCGTCAAACTATATGTCTACGGATTTGTTTCGATGAGGCGAACCCAACGGTATGTCCATTTTTGGATTCCGGTGGGCCGTGCACAAAATCGCCCTTTGAGTGGGATTGTGGGCCCGCCAAAATAGCGTCCCGATCAACGGTCTCAGAATCGGACCAAACTTGGCTCATAGGACCAGAAAAATATTTCGAGTCCAATGGCGCAAGTTTTATCGCGATATGATGAGTGTGCACAAAGTTGTGACTTAATTTGCAAAGGGTCGATACAGGGTATCTCGACGGATACGCACTGATTTCGTCGCGTACATGCAACGAAATCGGGTTTCGTCAGTTTCCACACGTCGACAACATCCATACGCGCCTTTCGATGCGTATAGTGCGCGACCACGTCGCCCGGTTTGTCGGGGCGCACGCCGTATCGGGTGTTTTTCCACTTTTTTGAAAACAGAATTTACAATTTTTCGTGAAACTTTAACAACGTATAACTTTTTACACACTAGATGAAAAGTGAATTCAGAAGGTGCGTTACAATCTTGGTTATGTTGTCTTTGACTGTCTTTAATTAGTTTTTATGAAAGTTTAATAGACAGCGAGAAAAGTGGCCGACAAGTTGATATTTCAAAACAATTTTTAATATTCCAGAAAAGTGGTTTTTCTCCAACTTCGTCTCGATTTTTCGAGCAAGTTGGATGGCCATGTCAAAATCCACCTGGGGGATCTCGAAGAGGGTCATGTTGGCTTTCTACACGAATTTACGGATCTAAAAACGAACAAGAATCGAGAGAGAAATCATACGGGAAAGTGGGATACCTTAAAGTGGAAAACTGTTGTTTTTGTTGTTGTCGTGACGACCGAGAGACGGGACTGCTGTCGCTCCGGCGAGATTGGGCACGCACGTCGAGGAGAGGGAGGAGGATGGAGGAGAGAGGAAGTGGAAGGAGGAGTTAGATGAGAAGGGGTTAGGATTTAGTTTTAGGTTTTTCGAAACAAAACAAAATTTTAATTAAATAGGGTCGGCCCCTCTTATAATGGTCGAGAGCAACAGCAGCACAAAGCTGCTAAGTTGCTCGTGGGTGCCCCCATGTGGGCCACTCATTAGTAGTTATATATATTATATAGATATATCTATTTCATTCTTTATCCTTTTTTTTCTTTTATATATATGTATATATATCTAAATACATTCAATGAATCTCCACAATTGAGAAAATAATTTTAACATTATCTTTTCCATATATATAAGATATTTAAATATATGTTCAAATATATTCTCAATTTGGTTGAAGATAAACATCAACATTAATAACTACTAAAAATTAGCTATTGAGTTAGTCCCCAAAAATAATATTAAGTAAAAGTAAAATAATAAAATATCAAATGGTGGTTTTGGTGAGCATATACCCCACACCCGTATTCGGGTCCAGAAAACTTGTACAATATTGTAAAATATTATTAAATAACAATACCAATAATAGTCAAATAATTAGAAATTGCACATACAAATTCTAAAATAATTTAGAAAATATTTTTACATACATAAGATATGCCTACATGGTCGTCATTGGTCACACCACGTGCCTACTTGGCTTGGATTCGGTCCGGGCCCAGTTCGGGCTGGTTTACTCCAACCGGGTCATCTAAAAATCAATATATAAAATAATATTTAATTAAAATACTTTAAATGAGTCAATTCACAACTTGGTCTGGTTTTTCTAGTTTGGACATCACTATGGCTATGCTTCCACCGGCATGGCTAGTACACCAGTCAAGACATACTGCTACATCTTCCGTGCTAAAAGCCATAGTCGTCTAGTGCTCCAAAACTCAACAACGGCAAATGTTATTTTTAATAATTAATAAAACCATAAATTGTATAAATTAAATTTGAAGTCTAATAAAATAATAAAAAAAATTAAAAAAATAGGGGTTTTACATCCTACCCAACTTACAAGAATTTCGTCCTCGAAATTTAGGATTAATAGGGTAGATAGGGTTGAGGGATAGGAAGAGTTCGTCAATACCAAAATGCAATTAAAAATTTTTTGGAGGAGACGATAAAACGGCGTTCAACACCACCATGCAATAGAAAATTGTGGAGTCGATATATACAAAAATATATCGTGGTTATGGAATTGAATAAGGATCGCTAGTGAAGGTAACAAAATTTTGAATATCCAATTTAGAAGAACAGTAAGGAATTGAGAAGGCCAAAGAGAATAAATTAGACATTTAGGAGATGTGATTCCTTAAGGGAGAACTGGATACTAATCGTCTTGGTCGAGGGTTTGATCAAGTGATGATTAGAATCACTCTCGAGTGCTCAAAAATAATTGGAAGGACATGATAACAATTCTAGGGTTGAGGAATGAGGAGTAGTTAAAAGCGAGGATATAGCCACATGAGTCGGTTGGTGGTTATCTATATTTGGGTATAAATCACTGATAAGGCAACCAAGGGTGATACCTTGAGTCGATCTATCAAGTACAAGTTTTGTCTAGAATAGGTAAAGACGAAAGCCATCAAGAGTCCAAAGTAGATGGTTTGAATACTAATACATGGTTCAAAGGCGATTGAATAATTTAAAGAGAATTGTCAAGGCAGTCACGGATGAGACTTTAAGGGCAAGTTTAACTATGTCTCTATCCACGTAGTATAATATATGAAAAGCGAACCAAAGTACAATAGGTTGATCAGACCATCATGCACCGGTTCTGATTAGACAATATGTTAGTGGGTGCACCCAATAATATATGTCATGATCAAGCTTGATAACGAAATAAGCTTGCAAAACTGAAGCTACATTAGCAGCATGAGCTAGTCAAAATATGAGCAAGGGAGGTATTGATGAAAGAAATTTTAAATAGTCCAAGATCTTTTAAAATCAAGTCTTGCTCGAAGTGTGGGCCTTTACAGTTGTCCTAGTTTTCTTCACTTACGGTTTGGTTGTCTAGATAAGTTAAGGTCCTTTGAATTTATAGTCTGAGTAAACTTATCAACATGGGTCACAAGGACAAAGGCTTTGTTGGGCCATGAGGTATTCTACCCAACTTACAAGAGTTAAACCAATAGTGTGATGGGATAATGGGTCAAACAATCAAGATAATGCACAAAGTTTAGCATTAAGGAATTTAGTAGAACATATTCACATATCGGGTTAAAGGATTGAGTCAAGGTTGGATCTCTTAATTGAAGTCGGAAAGTATTTTGGTATTATGGTGGAGGTTATAGTTTAGCCATTTTGACCAAAAAGTTATATCAAGAAAATAGAGTACAAGGGGACGTGTTTTAGTGGGACATGATATATCTACCTGAAGGTGGACTCGTCTAGGTCTTACATATAAAATTTGTTGGAAGGAAAAGTCTAGTGTTGTGCTCCAAATATCAAAGTCATGGTGAGGGATGCCAAAATATCTAAAATAGAAAGTGGGAGTTCATGAGGTGATAATTAATGCACAAAAATCAAGAAGATCAAGTTAAAGCATGCAATAAAATTAATTAAAAATCCAGTAAAAATAATTTAGAAACACAGTTCCAGAGGGAATATAGTCTCCTAGATAAATACAGTTAAGGAACAATTAAATCATTATTCAAATTGCAATTGGTTTAGAAGGTCACCATAAAAGATCGAGATTCGGGGGAACATTGAGTAAATTAAGATGGAGATACAGTCGCATGTTTTGGTAGATGACTAACAATACTTGTGTATATACTACTAGCATGGTCATGAGTAACATGGCATTTAGTACAGAATACTTCCAACTTATTAGGGCTATCTTGGTAGCCTACCATTTAAATTTTTTTTAACTCAAGCTTCCTCCAAAAAGATTCTTAATAAAATTCTCAAAAATAAACTACCATAATTTTGTATTCACTCCAAGCCGTTAAATTTAACCATGACAAAAATCTAATCTCTTTCATAAATCTCAAGTAAAATTTATCACGTTACTACTAACCTTTCCAAAATTTAACATTTTCCCTCCAACTTTTAAACTCGACAGTTCATAAATCATGAATCCATAAAATTTCTATATCACTTCATAACTTTAAAGCTCCAAAAAATTTTCTCAAATAATCCTCAAGATAACCCTTAGCATATCACGAGCAAGTCCAAAATTTACAGCTCAATATTTTAACGCGCTCACCAACCATAACGTCTACTTCTAAGTCATGCAAACATAATCACAACTGTTTAAACCCAAAATCTAAATAGATTTCTAAATCTTCAATCAAAGGACACGATTTCAAAATTGAAACTTTTCCTCAAGAATTGTTTTCATACCTTCCAAATATTTTAACCCAAAATTTTAATATCATTACTTCCACACAAAAAAAATTTAACATTTTATTGACATATTAATCGTAACTTGTACGACTCAATTTACATAGTTCATACTGCCACTTTTACAATCTTAAGATCATTTTCAACCCAAGTTTTTATCCACTCAAAGATGTATAACCATAATCCAATAATGTATGAATATCAAACAAAAATTCACATAAATTTTCTTAAATCGATTTTTATGGAGATTCTAACTATTTTCCTCCAGTACCAAAATAAAATTCTATCAATTCTCGGGTAATTACTACTTAGAAATCTCAAGACTAAAACTTTCTTTGGTAATAACCTACTAATCATTAAATCATCCTTTTAGAAAAAAAAATGACCTTGCAACTTAGTTAAAGTCTCCTTGTATTCCAATTGCCAATGTAATCCTTCTAGCCATATGGTTGACCAATAAGTATATAATAGTGTAGTCATCTTTCTAACCATGTTTATGCACAAGATGATAAGGTGTAGGTAGAAAGAGTTCAAGCAAAATACAAAAATCAAGGGAGGCAACGAGAGTTCGGAATTTAGAAATCAAAGGAGGTGATCAAGTACGTGGATGAGATTCCTAGACTCTAATCCTATATTGCAGGCTCACATCGGTACCGTAACGTAACCGAAGTGACAACTTGACCTGCATGGGCTACCACAAAAATATGTAACGCCCCAGTCCTAAAATCATATAGGACTAAGTACGCAAAACATGCCAGCAGTAGATATACGAAGAATACTCCAATGTATGGAATTCTCGTATAAATACATAAGCTGTAAAATGTAGAGAACCAAGACATGCTAAATCTCATCCACAAATATATAAAGAATAAAGATAGAATCAACTTGAATAGTTATGGTACAATCGTTGGGCGGAGACAAAGTCCACTACCAACTATCTCAATGAAATAAATGTACAAGAAAGCGATCGACAAAATGACAAAACGAACCAAGAGCAATCATCTTCGAGAAATGGAGAAGATCACGGCCTTGGCTAGAACACCTGCAGAAAATCATGAAAGCACACACCTGGAGAGATCACCAGGTCCTCAGAGGGACGTAACAAGATACATAAAACAATACCATAATGAACTGTAAATGAAACATGACAGAGGAAAGATCACATGCTCCCACACAATGGAACCTAACCATCTAGGTGTAATGCAAGTCGAAAACTATACTGGAACATATAAGTGGGTAGGAATAAAGCATAGCATCCGCTAGAGGCTTTCGCAGGAACTAGTATACGTCTCTGACCGTATCTGACGCGTGGTCAGGGCCGTGCAATGGATATATCCCCTAGTCCATACTTTGCATCGCTAGCATACCTCCTGACCGTATCTGACGCGTGGTCAAGGCCGTACAATGGATATATCCTCTAGCGATACACCCATAACAGGGAAACCATGAACCCTTAACCGGGAAACTAGAAGGCTGTGGGCTAGCTCATACGTCCCAGTAGTTTTCCCCGCCCATGTATCACACAAGTCATATCCATGACTTGGCGATCCATATCTCTATGCAAGTCGCTATCTAGACTCCGCTAATCCATAAATGAACCGACACACGAACCGCCCGTATCGGTAGCAAGTCGAATACGTAGGTTCGTGCCAACTCCATGATCCTCACTTCTTGTGTCGTGTATGAGAAGTGTCAACAGGTTAAAGAAGTTATGGAGTATAACTTCAACACATCGAGAAAAGTCAGCTACCACATATGGTCCACACACACACGCACACACACAAACATCGATATACATATCGATGGCACCCAAGTCATACTTGGACACACTCTTACTAATGTAAACCACTAGCAACATATAAAATATCATGAATCAAATATAAGTACAAGATGGTAAGGTATCTTGCCTGAGGTTATGTGCAAAAGCAAAGATCCAGTAGCTCGAACCGACAAATAAACGGAGCCAGAGAAAGCCAAATCCCGCAGATGACTCCGGATGCTGCAACAAACATCACGAACGAGTTTGGAATATAAGATATGCCTAGGAATTGCCTGTCCAAAAGTTAAATTCTGGAACAGGGGCAAAATCATAATTTCGGGCCAAAACGATGTCCGCCGTTGGACCCGCTTTGCACCGAAATATGCGCTAGAACCTACGGTCTCTAAAGTCGTCAAACTACATGTCTATAGATTTGTTTTGATGAGATGAACCCAACGGTATGTCCAATTTTGGATTTCGGTGGGCCGTGCACAAAATCGCCCGTTGAGTGGGATTGTGGGCCCGCCAAAATAGCGTCCCGATCAACGGTCTCAGAATCGGACCAAACTTGGCTCACAGGACCAGAAATATATTTCGAGTCCAATGGCACAAGTTTTATCGTGATATGATGAGTGTGCACAAATTTGTGACTTAATTTGCAAAGGGTCGATACGGGGTATCTCGACGGATACGTACTGATTTCGTCGCGTACATGCAACGAAATCGGGTTCCGTCAGTTTCCATACGTCGACAACATCCATACGCGCCTTTCGATGCGTATAGTGCGCGACCACGTCGCCCGGTTTGTCGGGGCGCATGCCGTATCGGGTGTTTTTCCACTTTTTTGAAAACAGAATTTACAATTTTTCATGAAACTTTAACAATGTATAACTTTTACACACTAGATGAAAAGTGAATCTAGAAGGTGCATTACAATCTTGGTTATGTTGTCTTTGACTGTCTTTAATTAGTTTTTACGAAAGTTTAATGGACAGCGAGAAAAGTGGCCGACAAGTTGATATTTCAAAACAGTTTTTAATATTCCAGAAAAGTGGTTTTTCTCCAACTTCGTCTCGATTTTTCGAGCAAGTTGGATGGCCATGTCAAAATCCACCTGGGGGATCTCGAAGAGGGTCATGTTGGCTTTCTACATGAATTTACGGATCTAAAAATGAACAAGAATCGAGAGAGAAATCAAACGGGAAAGTGGGATACCTTAAAGTGAAAAACTGTTGTTTTTGTTGTTGTCGTGACGACCGGGAGACGGGACTGCTGTCGCTCCGGCGAGATTGGGCATGCACGCCGAGGAGAGGAAGGAGGATGGAGGAGAGAGGAGGTGGAAGGAGGAGTTAGATGAGAAGGGGTTAGGATTTAGTTTTAGGTTTTTCGAAACAAAACAAAAATTTAATTAAATAGGGTCGGCCCCTCTTATAATGGTCGAGAGCAACAGCAGCACAAATCTGCTAAGTTGCTCGTGGGTACCCCCATGTGGGCCACTCATTAGTAGTTATATATATTATATATATATATCTATTTCATTCTTTATCCTTTTCTTTTCTTTTATATATATGTATATATATCTAAATACATTCAATGAATCTCCACAATTGAGAAAATAATTTTAACATTATCTTTTCCATATATATAAGATATTTAAATATATGTTCAAATATATTCTCAATTTGGTTGAAGATAAACATCAATATTAATAACTACTAAAAATTAGCTATTGAGTTAGTCCCCAAAAATAATATTAAGTAAAAGTAAAATAATAAAATATCAAATGGTGGTTTTTGTGAGCATATACCCCACACCAGTATTCGGGTCCAGAAAAGTTGTACAATATTGTGAAATATTATTAAATAACAATACCAATAATAGTCAAATAATTAGAAATTGCACATACAAATTCTAAAATAATTTAGGAAATATTTTTACATACATAAGATATGCCTACATGGTCGTCATTGGTCACACCACGTGCCTACTTGGCTTGGATTCGGTCCGGGCCCAGTTCGGGCTGGTTTACTCCAACCGGGTCATCTAAAAATCAATATATAAAATAATATTTAATTAAAATACTTTAAATGAGTCAATTCATAACTTGGTCTGGTTTTCCTAGTTTGGACATCACTATGGCTATGCTTCCCCCGGCATGGCTAGTACACCAGTCAAGACACACTGCTACATCTTCCGTGCTAAAAGCCATGGTCGTCTAGTGCTCCAAAACTCAACAATGGCAAATGTTATTTTAAATAATTAATAAAACCATAAATTGTATAAATTAAATTTGAAGTCTAATAAAATAATAAAAAAAATTAAAAAAAATAGGGGTTTTACAGAGGGTCGGAGGACAGTCAACTTCATCTAAGGCTAAATAGTTACATGAGCTAGTCGTCGCGAAACATCGCTATGACGTCGCTAATAGCGACTAATTTAGCGACGTTAGTATGAACGTCGCTAAATTCTAATTATATTTCCCCCACCAATTCATTTTCCTCCATTTTACTCTCTCACTCTCTCTCTCCTCCCCCCTTCCTGCGCTCTCACTCTCTCCGGCGCTCTTACAGTACTAATTCATATCTGTTTTAAGTGTGAGAACGGATGGCTCAGAACACAACCCAAAATTCATTCTAGCATACATTAGTGTGGATCATTATGTTCTGTACATATGGTGTAGTATATGTTCTTATCGAATCTAGTATCTAAAGGATATAACAGAATCAAGATGAACCTACATAATGTAATACTAAGACATCATCTACTATAATAACAGAATTAAGATAGGTTGTCATATCAGCATTGCCGAGGGATGTCACTCCCACTTTTCACAAATAGGGATAAAATGGTCATTTTTGCATTTTTGGGAATTTTAGAAATTTTTATTTAATTATAATGTTATTTGGAGATTTTTAGAGTCGGGTTCGAATTTCGGCTCATTTCGACTTGTATTGGGGACCCGGGGTAGCTTAGACTCTGATCGGGACCCAAACTTAAGTTAGACATGGTCCATAAAATCCTACAAATTAGTCTGGTACCTTTAGACAATTTTTCCCGTGACTTAATCGGTCAATTTACAGATTTTAACTTGGTTTTTCCGACCCCGAAAATTTGTTTAAGTCAATTTTGACCTAGAGGAGGCTTGGAGGGCATTTTGGACATTTGCCAAATGCCCCAAGCCCCCCCCCCTACATGGTCGGCCACCTATGGGAGGACCCTACCTCTTCATTTACTTCTCTCTACTCTCAAGTTCTTCCCTCTTTTGAGTTTTCCCCAAAATCTAGACCTAGATTTGAGTTTTGATCTCCAAATCTTCCATTTTTCCCCATTCTTCCATAGATCCTCTCTACACCATCAAGGGAGGGTGCTACCAAAGTTTGGGAGAAAAGTGCAAGGTGAAAGTGTCCATTCTTCAAGAATCTTCGTGTCGGAGGGAGTTTCGTTAGGAATCACTCCTAATAGGTGATTATCTACTCTCTAAATCATTCTCCTATGATTTTTACTTGGTTTTGGAACCCATAGGAATTTTCCATGGTTTTGTCCCTTTGTGTAGAGATTAGAGGCCTATGGAAGACTCCTAGGAGAACTAGCATTAGTGTTTGCGTCCATGTGTCCTTGTGTTTGTGTGTCTATATATATAAATATATATGAATACATGTGTGTGTGTGTGTGTGTCCATATATCTATATAAGTATCCATATGTGTGTGTGTGTCCATATGTATCTATATATATATGTGAGTGTGTCTATATTTATATGTGTGTGTGTGTGTCTATATTTATATGTATATAGATATGAATGTGTGTATGAGTGTCTATATATATATATATATATATATATATATATATATATATATATATATATATATATATATATTTTTATATATATATATATATATATATATATATATATATATATATATATATATATTAAAATATATATATATATATATATAAAATATATATATATATATATATATATATATATATATATATATATATATATATATATATATTTTAATATATATATATATATATATATATATATATATATATATATATATATATATATATATATATATATATATATATATATATATAAAAATATATATATATATATATATATATATGTAGATGTGTATGTGTGTATGTGTGTCTATATATATATATATATATATATATATATATATATATATATATATGGATGTGTGAGAGTGTGAGGAAGAGATTTAAAGGATTTTAGAAAGTGAGAAGGAGGGGAATTAGAGAGGAGAGAATTAGAGAGAATTAAGAGTTAGAAAGTGAGAAAGAGAGGGAGTTAGAGAGGAAGAGAGGGAGTGCAACCACAGCAGCAGGGGGGTTTGGGGCTGCTGTCTCCCCCCCCCCCCTCCCCCCAAACAGCAGCCATAGCAGCAGCAAACAGCAGCATTAGCAGCAGCAAAAGCAGCAGTGCAGCCCCCCCCCCCCCCCCCCCCCCCCCTTTAGCCCTTTAAACCCCCCACAAACCCCCCTATATAAATACCTATATATAAACCTATATATACCCATATATATACCATATATATACCTATATATATCCCCCTAAATAACCCCCCAACTAGTCCTATGTGAGTGGATATGTAGAGTGGGATTTTGAGTGAGTGTGAGTGAATTAGAATTTAGTTAAAGGGTGAGTCAAAGGGTGATTTTGAGTTCCGAGTGTCGGAACGCGTCCAAATTTGAATAGGACTTAGCTAATGTAAAATAGAGTTTGTGGGTAGGCTCCTAAGTTAAAATCGAAGTTTTGTTTGGGATTAGGAGAATGGTATCACACGATACCATTGAGTATCTTACGATACTCAAGATAATGGGAAATTAGTCAACATGAGTCGTAAGATAGACTGGATGTCAACTCTACCTAGAAAACTTGGTAGGTAATGATAGTGTAGGTTAGTATCCTACTACCCTAGGAAGCTGGGAGTGGAACTCCTAAGGAAAAGCTACCTGGCCTTAGTATTAAGGTAGAAAGGGTAAATGTGATAAGTAGGGATAATACCCATTTCTCAACATATGAGTTTAATACTTTAAGATATAGCTAAAATTAGGATATTATGGCTGGTAATGGTTAGAAATAGTGGACTTGGACTAGTTTTGACCTTGGTTGACCACGGTTGACTATTTTGACCAAAAGTCAACCAAAAGTCAACCGTAGCCTAGAACTTGACCAGAACTTGACCAAACTTGACCAGTTGACCCAAAGTCAATTGTTAGTCAACATTAGTCAAGTTTGACCTAAAGTTGACCTAGAGTTGACCTAGGGTTGACCAGAGTTGACTAGTTGACCAAAAGTCAATTGTAAGTCAACCGTTGACTTAAACCGACCTAGTTTAATTCCGTTTGACTTGCATTGACCCAGTATGACCTTGTTAGGCCTAATATGACTTAGATTGACCCTGTACAATCTAGTTTGATCTTGTTTAACCTAGATTGACTTAGTTTGACGTATCTTGACCTAGTTTGACTCAGTATGACTTAATTTCACTTCCAAACCATTATATTGATACAGTATTCCATCTATAGGTCCTCGAGGCACTGTTCTTGGACTCAGTCAACTTATCCATCACATTACAGGCGAGTACATTCTCTGATAACTTTTTTAATTTACGATGATTGTTATAATTCATGTAATTAGTGTAGATATGCTTGTTCTCGATACATTGGTCACACGGATTGGTATTCATAGATCTCGATATGAGATGTTATTCCTCATTATCTTGGTATGTATTATGCAAGCCCCTTATAGTTCTTGTGCATTATATGAACATCGATTCTCGAGGAGACTTGCTCTCTTCTCGCAGAATCTCGTATCGTAACGTGTCTTGCTTGGATCCACTCTACCAGTCGGGGACGGGGAGTATTAGTGTAGATATGTGGTCAAAGCCTATTGTGCACCCATTGTGCACCTATTGATTGTGAGTGTTGATCATACACCCCACGTATGATTAGCCAGGCCTGTTACTATTGTACAAGTTCTCAAGCCGGCCACATATTGTAGCTAGTACTCACACACCTAGATAGATGATTCTTGATTCTTGTACATGCCATGATCAGTTTACTTGCCTTGTTTTAGCTCTAGATTTATAGCTTACCTTGCCATGATACTCACATGTACATTCCATGATTTCTTGTATATACTCTCTATTTACAGTCTTATAGCTTTTGTCATATCTTGTGAACTGTTGTTAGTTGATTGTACTCGTTCCATCCTGACTGGATATGTTGACAAAATATTACAGATGCTGATGAGGAGGATTACTGTACCTACTACGGTCCGGATGATGTAGTGGGCATAGACTTAGAGACCTTGGTTCAGCAGGGCTTAGCTCCGCCTGACGAGACTTTACCTATTGCTTAGTTAGAGTTATTTTGGACTGGACCTTGTCTCCAGCTTGCTACTTATGTTATGATATATTATATTTTGGGATTGTATAACTATATTACTTTGTGTGTCTCTCTTTCGTTGTTGAGCTGGATATTGCACTTGTGATTATATCTATCTGGTTTTTCATGCCATGATTCTTCCTTCTAGAATGTGATTGAGTTTATCAGTATTTCAAATTATATTCCTCCGTGCGGAAATGACAGGTTATTATATACTGTTTGTTGGCTAGTAGACCTGCAGCGTTCTATGCTATTTTTACGGTGTTGGCTGGGCGTTGTCACGCACTTGTGCCCCTACCTAGGGTGCGGGTCGTGACACATTTTTAGTGGTGGCCCATGCAGGTCGAATGTCACAATTAGTACGATGTCGTAGTGGCGCTCGACTTAGAGTGCTGTTACGAGCCTGCGGTACGTATCTAGGATAGGCTATAGGCTAAGTTACTCAATCACAAAATAGGAAAACTTCCACTTGCTGATCTTTTAACTGTACTTTTGATATTGATTCTTGCATTCTAACTGTCCTCCTTGATATAATATTTCATGTGCCATATTGATTTCCTTCTTTTATTCTATCTTCAGGATGGTGCAGACCAGGTCCCAGCATCCTGAGTCTACGTACATGGAGAGGTCTGCTATGACTCGCGGACCTAATCCAGACACTCCTGTTGCAGTCGGGGTGTCGGCAGCAGCTCTTGGGGGTGCACCTCCGCCAGTTTTGAGGACTGACCCCGGGGTTGCTACGACTATTCCGACTGCAGTATCAGTGGTTGATATGGGCGCTCTTCCTCCTCCTGCACAGCGGATTCCTCCGCTAGTTGCAGACGTACTTCCACCTCCACCTCCTCTGCCTACAGACGTGGGGCAGATGCTTACTTTCCTCCAGCAGATGCTGGAGACTCAGAGAGCCCAGGCTGAGGCTCAGCAGAGGCAGACAGACGCGATGCGTCAGGCATGGAGGATGCCCATCAGTTGGCCCTTGCAGCCGTGGAGCAGAGGGCTCCACATCATGGGGCGCGTCCGAGGTACGGAGATATTCAGGACTTCAAGAAGCTCGGGTCCCGTGACTTTAGCGGGACTGAGGGTGTGGTCTATGCCGATGATTGGCTCGAGGATATCGAGCGGCAGATGAGGGTCTCCCGCCTCGCAGACGACCTGAAGGTCGAGGCGGTGGGTTTGCAGTTGCTAGACATTGCACGCACCTGGTTCAAGAACCAGCCAGCCCTAGCTGGAGAGGGCCATACTTGGGCAGAGTTCAAGCTTCTCTTCAAGGAGAAGTTCTTTTCCCCTACAGACAAGATCGACCTGGTGAGGCAGTTCCAGGATCTGCAGCAGGACAGTTTATCTGTGGAGGAGTACGCCGCAGAGTTCGGCCGTCTGAGCCGATACGCGGAGTATATGGTTCGTGGCCCGGAGATCAGGGCGAGCCGTTTCACGGAGGGGCTGACCTGGGATATCAAGATCCTCATTTCCTCCTTTTATGAGACTTATACCCAGATCTATGCGGAGGCCCGCAAGGTAGAGCGGGAGTGGGGCTTGAAGCCCAAGAGGGATCGTGATCTTTTCTCAGGGGCTACTAGCAGCGCGGGGGCTGCTAAACGCCCTCAGCTTTAGCATCTTTCTTTCCAGCATCACCAGCCGCAGGTTTAGGCCAGAGTACCGGTTCAGCAGGTGCAGCACACTCAGCCGAGGCAGGCACAGCATGGGCTCCTTGCCACTTCTGTAAGAAGCCTGGTCACGTCTGGAAGGTTTGCCGGAAGAGGCTAGGAGTGTGTCTCTTTTGCGGCGACGCAGGCCATCAGTTGAGGGAGTATCCAGTGAACCCTCGTGTTACTGGTACAGCTCAGAGGGCGCCTGCGAGAGTACCTATAGTGCAGCCGAGGGGTCCACTTCCGACCCAACAGCAGCGATTTGTACAGCACCACCAGCAGCGGGGTATTCAGGATAGGGCTTTTGCTCTTGCAGCCGAGGAGATCGAGCCAGTAGCAGATGTTGTTGCAGGTTCGGTTCTTCTTGATTCTTTTCCTGCCTTAGCATTGTTTGATTCAGGTGCTACGCACAATTTTGTGTCAGTTTTTTTTGCACTTAGGTACAACATTATTGCTGAATATCTGGGTAGGACTTGCAAGATTATGACCGGGGGAGGTATTATCCTGGTTAATAATATTTGCAAGGGGCGAAGAGTTACTCTGGGAGGCCGGGATTTGAGCGCGTGCTTGCTCGTAATGCCACTTCCGAGCTACGATGTGGTACTCGGTATGGACTGGTTGAGCAGGCACCATGCTAGTATAGATTGTAAAGCAGGCAGAGTGTTGTTTAGTCCGCCAGGAGAGCCAGAGTTTCAGTTTATCAGAGGAGCAGCGGATCCGGGAGATGGATTCTGTGGAGCCTTGTTGGCGGGGCAGGAGTTGCCGCATCCATTTATTGCAGATTTCTTGGATGTCTTTCCCGAAGAATTGTCGGGGATGCCGTCGGACAGAGATGTTGAGTTCACGATAGACTTGATGCTGGACGCTAAGCCTATTTTTCAGCATGTCTATCGGGTCAACAACAGCGAGTTTGCGGAGCTGAAGAAGCAAGTCGACGAGCTGCAGGACAAGGGCTTTATCAGATCCAGTTCTTCGCCTTGGGGCACGCCAGTCCTGTTTGTCCCGAAGAAGGACGGTACGATACGGATGTGTGTCGACTACCGAGCACTCAACAACCTCACTATCAAGAACAGGTATCCTTTGCCCAGGATTGATGACTTGTTTGATCAGTTGAGCGGCGCGAGGGTGTTCTCGAAGATAGACTTGCGATCTGGGTACCATCAGCTGAAGGTGAAGCGGGATGACATTCCGAAGACTGCTTTTCGTACCCGCTATGGCCAGTATGAGTTTACCGTCATGCCGTTTGGGTTGACTAATGCCCCGGCGGTATTCATGAACTTGATGAATAAGGTATTCCATCCATACCTTGACAAGTTCGTGGTGGTCTTCATTGATGACATTCTCATCTATTCGAAGACGCCTGAGGAGCACGAGGAGCATCTGCGGGTTGTGCTGGAGACTCTGAGGAGGGTTGTGTTGTTAGTGTGCCAGTATTCTATGGAGAGAGAGAGAGAGAGAGAGAGAGAGAGAGAGAGAGAGAGAGTGTGTGTGTGTGTGTGTGTGTGTGTGTGTGTGTGTGTGTGTAAAAGCTTGTTGTGTGAGTGTTATAATAAACTTTGTTCACATCAATCTTTGTCAATTCAATAGAACCATTCAAATTTACTTAACATATCTCCACAATAGTAAAAAAAAAAAAAATTCAAGAATATTAAATGTCTTATAAACATTATTGGGATATTATTCTTCCATGATCAAAGTATAAAAATGGTATAGGAACACAAGTCTACACAAAAGAGAAAACACACACACCAATGACCTCTATCTCAAGTGGCTAGTGTACATGCATAATCCGAGTGATTGATGTTCGAATTCCATTGGGAGCAATCATAGATAATTACCTTCTTCAAAAAATAATAGTATGCCAATGACCTCTAGCTCAAGTGACTTGTGTGGAGGCATAAGACCCGAGTTGATGATGTTTGAATCCCAGTGAGAGATACCAGATGGAGTGATCAGGGATAATTAATTATCCTTTTTTCATATATATATATATATATATATATATATCAACCAATATATATATATATATATATATATATATATATATATATTGGTTGATATATATATATATATATATATATATATATATATATATATATATTGGTTGATGATACCGGGATTGGATAGCCCAAGTGACTTGTTAGTTTAGTTAGTTTTGATGTTTGGTCTTGCTTTGTAGCGATTGGGTTTGGGGTCATTTCTCATCTTTGCAGGATGTGGCCGTGCCTAGCACTTTTGTGGCCCACCTTGTTTGATTGTCAGTATTTTGCAATATATGATATATGAAGTTATATATATATATATATATATATATATATATATATATATATATATATATATATTAATGTTAATGTTAATATTAATGTTAATATTAAATTTAATATT
Organism: Iris pallida; assembly: GCA_029216955.1. Lineage (NCBI taxonomy): Eukaryota > Viridiplantae > Streptophyta > Magnoliopsida > Asparagales > Iridaceae > Iris > Iris pallida. The sequence continues at coordinate 37,793,555 of JANAVB010007399.1, forward strand.
AATTTTAGTATTTAATGTTAATATTAATATTAATATTAATATTAAACTTAATATTAACATTAAATTACGAATTAGAGTGAGGGAGTTTTTAGGGGGTTTTCTAAGGAGAGCTTTTAATGTCGGCATTGAGAGTTCTAAAAATCCCATAATTAGTACTACCGAGTAAGAATCCAAGCAAATAGTTTGAGGGTTGCTTGGTAAAAAGAGTGGGATTTTAATACTTCTGATCCATTCATCAAGAGTGTCTAGTTGGGATGAATCCATTTATTTTATATAGAACGATGCTACAAAGAATATCATTTTTGTATGGATTATTTTTTATAAGAGTATTAGGTTTAGGTCTAATTATACTTTGGATATTGGATTTGTCCATTGATAGGTTTGGATACTTAAAAATTTTTAGTCACATTTTAGTGACGAAATTCAACTTTCAGTGACGAAATAAGACTTTTAATGAGGAATCTTCGTCACTAAAATACATCATTAAAAAAAAATCAAATACCTAAATCCATCAACGGACAATTTCAATAGGCAAAGTCTAATTAGGTCCTAAATCTGGTATCATTATACAAAATAATCATTCTTGTATTGTAGAAACATGTATTTTCTATCTTGAAACTATATTATTTCAAAAGAGATGTGTTGCCTGTACTGTTGAAATTGGATGTATATATTGTCTGATGTTTCTCTAGCGTACTGTTCCCTTTGTGGATAAAAGAACTGAAGAAAGGGATATCCAACATTTTTGACCAGAAATAACTCTATGCAAGTGCAAATAAATTGTTTGATAGCTAAGGCCCCATTTACTAACCTAATTGCAGGAGACTTCCGACTTCTAAGCAAGTGCAAGAACTCAAGAAAGGGACATCCCGATTTTTGACCAGAAATAACTCTTTTCATCTATACTCATTTAAAGAATGATACAAGTCCCAACAGACTCTGACATTGGATTTGGTACTCATGTTTAGAAGTCCTTTTGTTAGTACGGCATAATTTTCTATTGGTACTTTCATCCAAAATATTCACAAGTTTCACTTGGAAGGAGAAAAAAAAAAAAAAAAAAATTATTTGTATTTACCTCCTCCCAATTGTTAATCATAACTCTACTTTTTCCCAAATTTATTTTAATTACTATTATCACCTCAATTTTCAGATAAAGTGCAAATAAACCCTCCTTAGATTTGTGTTTTTGCATTTAAAGATCCCTTGTTTAAAAAAAAATTTAACATTTTCATTTTTCTTCAGTTTGTACCCATGTTGTTAACAGTCGTTAAAATACGTCTACAAATACGATTTTATCCCTCCCCCCACGCTCTCCCCCCTCTCTCTCCGGTGGCGGGGGCTTGTCAAGTGGGACCGACCAGAGGAGAGGGGAGGGTAGCCGGCCAGCGAAGGGAGGAGGGTGCGGGTCGAGCTAGGGGTGAGCATTCGGTTAATTCGGTTCAAATCGAACCGAAAACTGAATTGAACCGAAAATCGAATAAGCAAAACCAAAACCGAACCGAATTAAATCGGTTCGATTTTCGGTTTATTCAATTTTTGGTTTATTTGCACTTTTTTATTAATATATATAGTACTTAAATATACCTAAATTTATTTAGTATATATCTGTAGTGTGTGTGTGTGTGTGTTGTGTGTGTGTGTATATATATATATATATATATATATATATATATATATATATATATATATATATATATATATATATATATAAACTAAATTTTCTTATTCGGTTTTAGGTTTTGGACCAAAACCGAAACCGAATAAGAAAATTTAGTATTTTCAAAACCGAAATCGAACCGAATCTTTTTAAACCGAATCGAATCTCGGTTCGGTTCAGTTCGATTTTTTCTTATTCGGTCCCCCTCGACCCTCCCTCCTCTCTCCGCTGGTCGGCCCCCTCGACCCGTCCCCTCCTCCATCCGCTGGCGAGCCCCCCCCCCCCATCCCCCTTCTCCCTCTGTTGGTCGGCCATGCTCGACCTAGGGGTGAGCATTATTCGGTTTTGGACCGAAAATCGAACCGAATCGAATAATAGATTCGGTTCGATTTTAAAAAAAATCGGTTCGATTTTGGTTTTGAAAATACAAAAAAAAAATTATTCGATTTCGGTTTCGGTCCAAAATCGAAACCGAATATATATATATATATATATATATATATATATATATATATATATATATATATATATATATATACTAAATAAATTTAGGTATATTTAAGTACTATATATATTAACAAAAATGTGCAAATAAACCAAAAAAAAATGAATAAACCGAATAAACCGAAAATCGAACCGATTTAATTCGGTTCGGTTTGATTCGGTTATGGACCAATTCTGTTCGGTTTCTTGCTTATTCGATTTTCGGTTCATTCGGTTTTCGGTTCGGTTTGAACCGAATTAACCGAATGCTCACCCCTAGCTCGACCCGCCTCCTCCTTATCACTCCCGTTTCTCGTTATACGTATTTTCGTATACGTATACGAGATCCCTGACGTTTGTCAGGTGACCCGTAGTTAGACTTGACTTGCTTGCCTAGTCTAGGTTATTTTTGACTTGGTTTGGTCTTGGTTTAGCTTGGTTTGGTTTATTTTGGTTTGGCTTGGTTTGATGGGACTTTTGGTTCATTATGAGAGAGCCCTCCCCCTTTATAAACCCACCAACCCTCTCTCTCTCCTCATTCACTTCTTCATTTACTTCTTCTTCCTCCATTAACTCTCTCCACCTACCAAGAGCTTAGACAAGTACAACTTGCTTCATGGAGGAACTCCATTTTTGTTGTTCCATTGTCTTTCTCACGAGATTCTAAAACACTTTAGTACTTAGCATTTTCAATTTCCATGGTTTATTTTTGTAGATCTAAGTTTGTTGAATTTTCAGATTTTTTGGGTTTTGATCTATCAAACTTTATTATTTTCAAGTTTTGATTATTCCATGTTGTAGAGAATTTCTTTCTACCCCATTTTGACCTATGAAAGTCCAAATTTGGACTTACGGTGAAGGATTAATGGAGCTTGGAAGCCATGGCTTCCATGGTTCTTCTTCTTGGATCCTTGGAGAAGAAGAACAGCCTTTTGCGGCAACTCTCATGCGGCCAGCCTTTTACGGTAACCCTCATGCGGCCAGCCTTTTGCGGCAGCCTCATACGGCCAGCCTTATGCGGCAGCCTCATGCGGCCCGTCTTATGCGACAACTCTCATGCGGCCTGCCTTTTGCGGCAACCCTCATGCGTCCAGTCTTTTGCGGCAACCCCCATGCGGCCAGTCTTTTACGGTAACCCTCATGGCAGGGTTATGTCTTGGACGTGGCGTGATTTCAATATTGGCATGACTTTTACATAAACACGACATGATAATGTAGGGATAGAACACGATAGTGGCCCATCGTGGCGCACTCTTGACAAGTAACAAGACATGATAGTGGCCCGTCGTGGTGCACTCTTGATAAGTAAACCTAACATGATATACCTCGATATGCTGTTGCGACGGCTAGCATGACATGACAAGAATGAATGACCTGGACACCGTGTGTAGTGCCTCGTCCCGCTCAGTCAATCGGAGGAATCGAAACGCCGACGACGTTCGGACTTCACCATGCAACGGCGACTCGAAGACAGCGCTCAGGTGGGGTAGTTTCGGTGAACTTGCCTCATCTTAGCCTTCACATAATAAATCGCATGTTTTCAACTTGCACAAGTAGGCTTGATAATAAAAGTGACGAATCCACATAGCTAAAGAGAATAATCCCGACGGTCGAATTGAGTTAGAATATGGAAAGGTCCAATGGTCGGCTTAGAGTTGGTGCACGGCGTGCTTTGAAAATGACACTCGATCCTTCGTCCCGTGGCTTGGGAGAAGGAAAGTTGGTTGAGTAGGCAAAGTTATGAACGTAGCCTAAGTCATAGGCGTCGCCCGCGTAAATGCTCGATAAAGCATGTACGCTTCCATGATGTAAGGCTTGGCATAGCCTTTGCTCGTCCCTTGAGTTAAGTTATAGGCTTGGTGAAATTAGACAAAGTGATGGTGGTCGACCTATGTCATTCCAAGCACGGTCCTACGAGTTCTACAGTTGGGTATGACAACTTAGTCTTACGGTTTCAAGCCCGTCATATAGAGTATGTCTTGGGCGGTGGCGTCGCGTAGAGTTCAAGTTGGTTTAAGGCACGATGTCACGGACTTAGTGTTTTTAGGCACGGGCCACGGTTGATTCATTGAGTTTGGAAAGTGTTGCAAATAGTTGTTCTTGAGTTGAGTAAAATGATAGGGCAAGAAAGAAGAATGCTCGCGACTACGGGTCGTCGAGGCAAGATCTCAGAGGTGAGACGTATTGAACTTGGCCCTGAAAGAGATGATAACACAAGAGGTGGAATGACTGTGTGAGACGTCAGTTGAGTCGAGTCTTGCATGGTCATGGACAACTTGTCAACAAGGTAGAGTTTCCTCGAACGGTAGCCCGACGGAAGGGGACCGGTTCTTGAGAAGCAGCATTAGCACGTGCTGGATGACCGCACAAGTTAGCGCAGAGGCTTGCCAGCGGGGCTAGCTACCCACGCTGGCAAGGACGGCCGCCTAACAAGCTAAAGGAGTCCAGGATGGCTCTGGGAGTCAGTGACCAAATCATATAGATGAGTCGACATGGCGATAATTCGCGTGTGTGCCTTTGGATTGAGTTGAGTTGTTAAATGTGTGTACAGTTGGAATATAATGTTTAGTCCTAAGATGTGGCATCAACATAGGCGACGTGCTTCGGCACGAGATGTGGCGTCGAGTCTAATGTTGTCAGCATATAAGTTGCATAGTTTTGGATGTGAGTTGTCCTGAGCCTAAGTCAGAAAAGGCCGCAAGGCAAAGTTGGTCGAGTGACACTTAACCCACAAGTCTTGATTGGGTCGGTTGATGATTTAGTAGCAAAGGGCCGCGAGGCGGCGATATGGTTGAGTCACACGTAGTTGCGAGGCACGGCACAAAGGATTTGTAGCACGGTCACACGGGAATGGAGCCTCATCGCGTAGTTGCGTCTCTGATTTTGGCCGAAAGGCAAGCACGACTTGATAGGTTAACGTTGTTTGAGTCGACCTTGTTGTTGCAAGCACGGGATGGTCTAGAGGCACAGAATAGGTCAAGACGTCGGTCCTAAAACTGATCATAAGGAAAGACTAGAAAGACAATAGAAAGGGATTTAAGCTACACAAAGTAAATGAACGTGTAGGTTTTGTATGGGTGGGCGAGGAGCTCATTCCACCAGTACAGTTGAGTACTGACACCCACACAGTGTTCATGTGCAGGCACAGGTAGAAGCTCGTGGCGCGGAGCTCGCTTGGATGCGTCGAGGCACGGAGTTCCTTGGCGATTCGAAGCGCACGGCCGCATGGAGTAAAGACTTATACAGGACATAATGTATGGACGTCGCCTTCAGAAGCTTCCGCTGGATCAAGACTTGTATTTGAGAGATGAGAGAGAGATGAGTGACTTGTAATATGAGCTTGAGTGAGCTTGAGAGACTTGTAATATTGGCCTTGCGCCCATTGTAATCTTTGTATCAATATCAATAAAGAGCTTTCTGTTGAATAACTTGTGTTTGTTCTTAATTTCCGCTGCTATTATTCAATGTCTCTGCTTGGGACTTCTCTGCGACGATCCCGTCGCAGGCGCTGAAATCGACCGTTATGGAACCCGCCTTGCACGAGCGCAATCTAGGCTCGTGCGACATCACACCTTAGCGAGGACGATCGCTCCTACGGGAGCGGGGCGTGACATAATGGTATCAGAGCACGGCTTTACGTCCTTGGACTATCGATTGAATTCTTTAACTCGTTGTTTCCGCAAACTCTGTTGCTTCCACAAGTTGATATCGTTGGTGCGCTCTCTCTCAATTGTCCCACGGGATGTCCATACAATAAGTCTATCTATTTTACAAAATGTAGGATAACAAGTTTTTGACAACAAAACAAAAAGATGGTTCGTATAAGCACGGTTGGCTAAGTCGGGCTGGGCATATACACCAAAGTTGCGTCGACCTTAGAAAAGTCGAGTGCGGGAATTGAATAGTGTCGAGTAAGAATGAGTTGAACTCGATTGAGTAAAGTGAGTCGACTATCGATAGGGGTGCTATCGAACGACGATATCGTCGGTGCGATATAAGGTGAGCGTGCTTGAAATTTAAGGAATCGTTCGGACGGAAATTCGAGGAAGTAGATTGTGAATCGAATGGTAGTTTTGAGGATTTGTTGAATGACTTCATCCCTGAGTGGTGTATGCGATAACCTCAGGGATGTCGATCGATTGATAAAAGAATGATGTGAATTGAGGAAATACGTTGGTCGATGACTTAAGATAACGGATGAACGATACGTGAATTTGGTTTGAGGAAAATTGATGTTGTGAATGATTCGAAGGATAATAATCAAACTAGAACTTGAATGTCAAGGAGATTATCCAGTCGGACGATAACATCGTTCGTACGACTCGAAATTTGGTTGCAAAGGAAGATCGTCAGGTTACGCATATCGTCGATGGTATTGAGGCGTATCAAAGATCGCTATGCGATAACTCAGGGGTACTCTAACTCGGCGAATGACGATCGTGCAAGTGTTATTGTTCGGTTGGATGCTATACTTAGAATTTTGATTGAAGAAAATATTGGATGAAAGTGAACTTGCCTTGATGGTTACGCGGATAACCACAACGTCGACGATCTTGTCTTGTGCGAGTGCAACTCTAGCCTTGCACATGCGTTGCATCGGATTTAGGGCGATCGTTCCGCGTGAGCGCTTACATGGTAATTCATGTCGCAGGAATGATCAAACTTAGAAAATCAGGACGCGGCAACTTTAATTGTCTCGACTTGTTGGCTTGATGCGAAGGTGAACTCGAGGATTTGTAGGACTTGCGATTGATGAATAAATGAAATAAACTTGAGGATTGAGTAGGTCCAATCCGCGCATCGAGAATGAATTAGTCTAGACGCAAAACAAGAGTTACATCCCGATGAGGATAATTATCCCGCGGGAGCGTGCATGGTGATTCATGCCCACCGTAGATAATCTGACTCGCATGAGATCGGGGCGCAACGTATTGTTAAGTCAGATGACCTCGTGATCGAATACGTGAATTGGGATGAATGACTTAGGAAATACGAAATGTGAATTATGGTTTAGAGATGAATCGTGTCTTAGCATGCCTAACTTGGAAGGATTGATAGGTGGATTATATCGAACGTGTTTGAAGGGATAGACTATACAAAATGACTTGATGAACGAACGATGTGTTCATGTCGGGTATTTGTTGAACGTGAATTGTCGTAGAATGGCTTTGCTGAATGACTCGGATCCCGTGCGACAAAATGTTAGGATGTGTGTAGGCAATCTATGCTCGAAGTTTAGAAATCGGAGTGATGCGAGCTTGGGTAGAAAGACCCCGTACTATAATTTGGTTTGACCTTAGGATGGGTTCAGTGTTGATATTGTTGTTTGGGAACTATGATTCCAATACTGACGGAAAGACATAGCCTAGTAGTTAGGCAGACGTCCGAGTGCGAAGTGGTAGGATTTATGGAGGCACCACTCGTGGGTATCGGTTGACATGCATGTATATCAAGGACGCTTGAATACGTGCACGATCCGACTCGAGTGGTGATAGCGGGATTCGCTATCATGAGACTTGGTTGAAATGCATGTATTTTGGGGACGTCTAAAATATGTGCACGATCCATACTAAGTGATACGTTGAATTCAAGTGAGACTTGAGGAACGGGAAAGTATCGAGGATATCTAGATAGCGAGTTCTGAATAAAAGATTGAGGGTAGCACGAGCGTGGCTCGAAATTGGGAAATGCATAGGAGGAGTATGCGCGAGAGTCGTAAACGTTCGAGTGATAAGTCAAGGAGTAAGTACTCAGTTAGTTTCGAGGACGAAACTTTTTCTGAGTGGTGTATGATGTAGTGCCCCGTCCTGTTCAGTCAATCGGAGGAATCGAAACGCCGACGGCGTTCGGACTTCACCATGCAACGGCGACTCGAAGACAGCGCTCAGGTGGGGTAGTTTTGGTGAACTTGTCTCATCTTAGCCTTCATATAATAAATCGCATGTTTTCAACTTGCACAAGTAGGCTTGATAAGAAAAGTGACGAATCCACATAGCTAAAGGGAATAATCTCGACGGTCGAATTGAGTTAGAATATGGAAAGGTCCAATGGTCTGCTTAGAGTTGGTGCACGGCGTGCTTTGAAAATGACACTCGATCCTTCGTCCCGTGGCTTGGAAGAAGGAAAGTTGGTTGAGTAGGCAAAGTTATGAACGTAGCCTAAGTCATAGGCGTCGCCCGCGTAAATGCTCGATAAAGCATGCACGCTTCCATGATGTAAGGCTTGGCATAGCCTTTGCTCGTCCCTTGAGTTAAGTTGTAGGCTTGGTGAAGTTAGGCAAAGTGATGGTGGTCGACCTATGTCATTCCAAGCACGGTCCTACGAGTTCTACAGTTGGGTATGACAACTTAGTCTTACGGTTTCAAGCCCGTCATATAGAGTATGTCTTGGGCGGTGGCGTCGTGTAGAGTTCAAGTTGGTTTAAGGCACGATGTCACGGACTTAGTGTTTTCAGGCACGGGCCACGGTTGATTCATTGAGTTTGGAAAGTGTTGCAAATAGTTGTTCTTGAGTTGAGTAAAATGATAGGGCAAGAAAGAAGAATGCTCGCGACTACGGGTCGTCGAGGCAAGATCTCAGAGGTGAGACGTATTGAACTTGGCCCTGAAAGAGATGATAACACAAGAGGTGGAATGACTGTGTGAGACGTCAGTTGAGTCGAGTCTTGCATGGTCATGGACAACTTGTCGACAAGGTAGAGTTTCCTCGAACAGTAGCCCGACGGAAGGGGACCGGTTCTTGAGAAGCAGCATTAGCACGTGCTGGATGACCGCACAAGTTAGCACAGAGACTTGCCAGCGGGGCTAGCTACCTACGCTGGTAAGGGCGGCCGTCTAACAAGCTAAAGGAGTCCATGATGGCTCTGGGAGTCAGTGACCAAATCATATAGATGAGTCGGCATGGCGGCAATCTGCGTGTATGCCTTTGGATTGAGTTGAGTTGTTGAATGTGTGTACAGTTGGAATATAATGTTTAGTCCTAAGATGTGGCATCAACATAGGCGACGTGCTTCGGCACGAGATGTGGCGTCGAGTCTAATGTTGTCAGCATATAAGTTGCATAGTTTTAGATGTGAGTTGTCCTGAGTCTAAGTCAGGAAAGGCCGCAAGGCAAAGTTGGTCGAGTGACACTTAACCCACAAGTCTTGATTGGGTCGGTTGATGATTTAGTAGCAAAGGGCCGCGAGGCGGCGATATGGTTGAGTCGTACGTAGTTGCGAGGCACGGCACAAAGGATTTGTAGCACGGTTACACGGGAATGGAGCCTCATCGCGTAGTTGCGTCTCTGATTTTGGCCGAAAGGCAAGCACGACTTGATAGGTTAACGTTGTTTGAGTCGACCTTGTTGTTGCAAGCACGGGATGGCCTAGAGGCACAGAATAGGTCAAGGCGTCAGTCCTAAAACTGATCCTAAGGAAAGACTGGAAAGACAATAGAAAGGGATTTAAGCTGCACAAAGTAAATGAACGTGTAGATCTTGTATGGGTGGGCGAAGAGCTCATTCCACCAGTACAGTTGGGTACTGACACCCACAGTGTTCATGTGCAGGCACAGGTAGAAGCTCGTGGCACGGAGCTCGCTTGGATGCGTTGAGGCACGGAGTTCCTTGGCGATTCGAAGCGCGCGACCGCATGGAGTAAAGACTTATACAGGACATAATGTATGGACGTCGCCTTCCGAAGCTTCCGCTGGATCAAGACTTGTATTTGAGAGATGAGAGAGAGCTGGGTGACTTGTAATATGAGCTTGAGTGAGCTTGAGAGACTTGTAATATTGGCCTTGCGCCTATTGTAATCTTTGTATCAATATCAATAAAGAGCTTTCTGTTGAATAACTTGTGTTTGTTCTTAATTTTTGCTGCTATTATTCAATGTCTCTGCTTGGAACTTCTCTACGATGATCCTGTCGCAGCCGCTGAAATCGGCCGTTATGGAACCCGCCTTGTACGAGCGCAATCTAGGCTCGTACGGCATCACGTCTTAGCGAGGACGATCGCTCCTACGGGAGCGGGGCGTGACACCGTGGATGATTGTGTCTGTACAAATGAACCAGTACTGTCTTGCATCATGTCTAGGACAAGGATTCCTGAGTATCACGGTCAGGGGTACCTACTTAAACTGACTAAGGCTAATAACTAGAATAATCCAGTAGTCATGAAGAGATTTCCCAGCTACAGGCAATCCCGTTATCTGGGCGCCCCATCATGGAATTTGTAGCCTGCCGTCGAGTAGGGCACATTTCCAGTACACTGTCATGTGTTACACCCTTCAAGCTACTTAAGGGTACATGCATTTCCTGGAAGATGTACTCATATGAACTCAACCCCTAATTGTGTCCGGATAACCTGGATGGTCTGCAGGGCTTGTGACTGTTGGAACAATCTCATTGCATCTTGCTAGTAACTAGGCCTGTGATAACCCTAGTTAGTTAAAGTATCAAGCCGTACTTATTGCTTGGCCGAGAATGTTGGATGGGGTCCTATCTTGTCTAGACCCAGTACATGGCTATCTTTGGACATGATTATTTATGCATTACTTTATCGATAATTGGTTAGAGACTAAGTTTTGTTCATGTGAAGGGTTACAACTCCGGTCCTTATTTGGTTTACGGATTGTAACTTGGTTACCGGAATAGTCCTTTAGTTATCTTATCGTTTATCACCCTATTCTCTCTAACTCATGTCTCTTATTATTTCATTTATGTCCTTATGTGCTCTTATGTGCTAATATGCTAGTTTTAGTTCTTAAGTGAGGCCTCCTTTGTGGCACTTGCTCTTCCTGGGATCTGACCCAGCTGGTTTTGTATGGCCAGATTTAGGAGCAGCACCCGAGGATCGACCTGTCTTCCAGCCAGATGGTGACCACTAGAAGAAACCCTGGCAACGAGTGGGTTTTATTTTGCTCTCCCACTTTAGCGTAAATTATTCTTTTGAGGCGTTTAGCCGCCGAGCAAGTGTTAGCTCATATTAAATACTTATATTTCTTGTCTGCCTACGGGCTGTAACATGATTAACAAATCCTAGGGTTGATCATGTATGACTTAAACTCTTGCTAGTCTTCGTATTTTGTACGACTAGCTTCATGATCATCTGTATATGAAATGTATGGGATGCCTTACTATTAAATATCTGATGATCTACCATCTTGTTACATTTACTTGCTTGTTTGAGATTGAGACACTAGGCTTGTTCTTGACCATAAGAGACTGATGGCTTGTAGATAAACCCTCATATATCTAGACAGCCGTGACCGTCACTACAAAAATTTGTCATATTAGCGACGTTCCAAAACGTCGCTAAACTCGGTGAAAACGTCGCTAAATGAATTTAGCGACATTTTGGGCAACGTTTTGGAAACGACGAAAAAAAACGTGTCGCTAAACGAGAAAACGTCGCAAAACGTCGCTAGGGCGACGTTATTTGGCGACGTTATTAACGTCGCTAATTAGCGACGTTATTTGCGACGTTCGTTCATTGACGCTAATTAGCGACGTATAAGGCGACGTTATCGTGTGGTCGCCGTTTAGCGACACTTTTGCGACGTTTTAGCGACGACGAGATGACATCAGATTTGGTGCCACGTGTTGCCATGTCAGCATTTAGCAACGCTTTTGGCGACATTTATAAACGTCGCTAAATTTAGCGACGAATATGAACGTCGCTAAGTTAAAAAAATATAAAAAAAATATGTTCCAGAATGCAAATGGAGCTGGAGCCTGAGCCAAAATACAAAATACAGAATCCAATCCCTGGGTTCGTCGACCCCCTCGGTGGAACACTCAACACCAGCACGCACAATACATTCCAGAATATACAAAAAATATAAAGAAAAAATACTATCCGCAACGAACAATGTCAATATATAATATCCTGAACAAACCAAATCAATATCCGCAAATACGTACAAACTCAATATCCTCAACAAAAAAACTGAATATCCCTAAATACATAGAAATTCAAAAATATAGTACAGTCCAAAAATGCAAAAACAAAACTACTGATCGCCTGGAGCTGGAGCTGGAGCTGGACCCGGTGCTGGAGGAGGAGCGCCACCAGATGACTGTCGTCGCAACGTCAGGATCGTCTGATACTCCTTCGGTGACAACAGGTGGACGAGCATGTCCTCCCGTGCACCGCCGGATGTAGACGATGCTCCCGGCGTACCAGCAGACGTCGTTCCGTAGCCATCTCCTGGAAATGCTGCATCTGCTCGACCAACCGCTGCGTAGCCTCCTGCGTAGCGCGGGTCATCTATCGTAGCGCCTCCGTAGTCTCCTCCAGCCTCTCAAAGCATGAGATGAGCGCATAATCATCTGTATGCGGCACCCCCATCCTCTCCAGCATCTCGTCACGCAGAGCTGCGATCTGCGCATCGACACTCTGCTGGTGGCGAAGCGACTCCTCAGTCTGTGCGGGGCCGGGCACACTAGTAGCGGTCGCAGAGGCCTGTGACGCAATGAAGGCACCATAGGAGCCCGTACCATAGTACGTACCCCTATGCATGCCACCAACGGCCCTCATCCACAGCTCGTCATCTGACTGAGCTGCGACGGCCGGGGATTGCTGGAAAGTGCTAGCACCAGCTCCCTCTGACCGTGTCGGCCCGGCCTTCATAAGCCTCAAAAACTCGGCCTAGAAATAACATCTATATGAATTCTCATGTGGTCGCTAAAAATTAATACTAATGCACTAGCATTAAGTAAAACTTCTAAAACTCGGCCTAGAAATAACATCTATATGAATTTTCTACGTAACTAAAAATTAATATTAATGAACTAGCATTAAGTAAAACTTACGTAGGTGTCCCGGGCCTTATCGTCTACGAACCGCTCCCCCTTCGTGTGCGTGGCGAGGAACAAGGTCACCATATTCGGGTCTTCTCCCGATTCAATCTGTTACGAAATTATTATATGATTTGTCAGTTAAGTTGAAAGAAATATATTACTATAAAGTATTAATTATGGGTATACGGCGAGATACGTACCATATGGGTGAAAAAATCCATGATGGACCGTGATCCACCACACCACTGCGACCCCGCCTGTCGCGCTCTTTAGACTTCGCGGACTTCTCCTTGTAGGCTTCCTTCTCGAATCTCCTCTTCACTACCGCCCAGTCGGCGGCAGAGATCCAACCCTGAATAGGCTGTCCCCGGCGGTCGCGATCCTTTTGGTCGAGGATCGCGTCCCTAATGAGCTTGCTGGCGATGCTGAAAAATATAGCCTTGACAGCAACGACGTTGGTGGGGAGGGAAGAAGTAAGTCCGCTGAAAAAATCATAGAAGTACATAAGTTATAACATAACATACTAAATTTTAAAAGGAAATAAACTTTTACGTACCGAAAAGTGCTTAAACCAGAAGGCCTTCCTGTCGGCCGGGACATCCCTGCTGTTGATCCAGGGCCCGCCATAGTTCTGTCGCAGGAATGTACCCAACGACCGGTGTACGGAGGAGGGATGATACCTGTAAAATGGAAATTAAAATTTATTAAACAAGTTTATAATAAATTTAAACTAATTAAATATAATAATTTCATTACCGCCTGGTCCGAGTACAGGCCCAAATCTCCAACCTCAGATCCCCTCCGGGCGACACGGAGGATCTGTCTCAAATGGGAGCTGCACTATGCCCCTGTCCCTGCCCTTGCCGCAGCCTGCCCCTCGGCCTCAGCCTCGCCCTCGCCCTCGGCGTGGGCCTCGCCATCGCCATCGACCTCGACGTGGGCCTCGGCCTCGGCCTGCTCCTCAATAATGGGGTCGACCTCTGGAATACCCGACGGTACTGGCTGTATAAAGAAGAAGGCCCTAGCCTCGAACTGATAGAGCCGGGTATGGAGACACTGCGGCGACTAGACCGCTAGTGTATACTGGAGTACGGGGGGATGAAGAGTCGGTAGGAGTGGTAGTGGAGACTGTCGGGGTCGTCGACTCCACCAGCACCGGAACCAAATGATCCACGTCGAGCCATATCTGAAAAAATACAGAAGTATACCATACTACATCTTAAAAAATAAAAGTATACCATACTACAGCCAGGGAACGTCGCTAAGTAAACTATACTATATCTGAAAAAACAAAAGAAACCATACTATATCTGAAAACGTCGCTTATTAACGTCGCTAAAACAAAAGTAAAAACCATATATACTACATCTGAAAAAACAAAAGTAAACCATACTACATCTGAAAATTAAATATATTCAATCTTCTTCTGAAAATTCATCTTGTTCCGATTTATCTTCCTCTTCCTCTTCACTTCTATCAACTTCCTCTTCCTCTTCTGATACTTCTACCTCTTCCAATTGATGAAACATATCATGAGGAACTTCCGTTGAGTCTACATCGACAATATTTGTAATAAAGGTAGTTCGTCTTCCTGATAAGCTATCTCGTCGACATCGAAGGTATTCCGGCTTTAGTCTTACAGACTGAGACTGCCCACCAATCTGATCTCCCGGCTCCTCGTTTTGGATAGCTGGTAAAGTAAACTAGCTGAGCCTGGCTTGCTAGAACAAATGGCTCATAAGCTTGATATCGACGGCGATAATTTATGTCAACAAGACCATGTTTGTCAACTCTCCAACCTCGATCCTGGATCAGATCGAACCAGTCACATCTGAACAAGACGATCTTACAAGGTTCTATAGCATAATTGTATGTCAGTTCCATAATCCTCGTAAGACGCTAAAGAAGTCATTGCCTGGGTCGAAGTCTTTGTAGTTTGAAGATTTTATGCACAAACAACTATTCTTCGTAGAATCCAAATCCAAGAAGTCGTCTCTTATTCGAGCATTTGTTGACTTGAACCTGAAACCATTTACGCAGTAACTTGGCCAGGTCTTCACTTGATAAATTGGCCCTTGGCTAGAGTTTTAATATACTCATTCACAAGGATTGCTCCGGACGATCAACCTAAATACCATATAAACAATGCTAACTTAATTATTATGTGCAAGTATAAATGTACAGAAAAAGTAAATTGTGACTACGTCCGTACATATGCTCTCAACCAAAAAGGAAATGAAGTCTCATTTGCTGTTCTACTTCCTCCTCGGTTGCGTACGGATTGTTGGACGTTACCTCATCCTTAAACATGCTGAAAAGCAACGAAGCATAGGTATATTAGTTATATTCAGAAGCAACGAAGCACGCGAAATAATTTTACTTACCCCTCTAGCTTGTCCAGTTCTTCTCGTTGCAGTTGAGCAATACATATAACATTGCAGCGCTAACCTCGTCGTATTTAGATATCTTTTTTTCATTTTACCAGATGGTTTTCCGTAGGCAGTAAATACTTTCAGCTTTGCCGCAATACCAACTCATAGCCGTCATCATTTTTGGGAGCCCTTATTCTGTTTGTAGCAATATGAGGCTGAAAATACATGGAACAGAAGTTTGAAATCTCCTCAAGGATATATGCTTCACAAATAGAACCCTCCACCCGTACCTTATTTTTCACCTTCCTCTTGAGGTGGTTCAACTGTTGCTCGAACGGGTACATCCAACGATAACCGACAAATCCAGTAACAAGAGCCTCATGGATAAGATGAATCGGCAAATGCTCCATTGAGTCGAAGAATGCAGGAGGAAAAACTCTCTCAAGTTTGCAAAGTGTTACCACAATGTCCTTCTCTTGCTTCTTAAATGATCGACGAGCAACTTGCAAGAACAAAGATCTCTGAAGAATATGCTAAGCTCTGTTAATGGATCCCAGACTACCGGCGGTAATAATTCTCGAAATGCAACAGGAACTAACCTCTCCATGAATACGTGGAAATCGTGGCTCTTCATTCCGGTCAGTTTACACTCCTTTATGTCGACACATCTTCTTAGATTGGAGACGATCCGTCCGAAAATTTCAAGTCTGGATCCATCTACAAAGTCTCACTTTCCTCCTGTCCGGCAAGTAGATTGTCTTAGGCCGCAAAAGTTCCCTTTCCGTTGTCTATCATGTGCAATGTAGGACGTCTGCATATTTTGGCTAGGTCCAATCTAGCCTTCTGATTGTCTTTTGTCTTTTCCTTGACGTCATTACAGTATTAATTATGTTATCAAACACGTTCTTCTCGATATGCATGACGTCAAGGTTATGTCTAATCAGATTGTGCTCCAATATGGCAGATCCCAGAATATACTCCTTTTGGTCCATTTATGATCTTCGCCAAATCCCTCGCAACGGCTGCTCGTTGCAGGAAGTCAATATCACTTGGGATTTCTTTACTTGCTCCGATGTGTCCTCTCCGGACCATATTGGCGGTGGATCGTCCTTCTCCATAGCTCCGGCACGGAATACAGTTCTGTCTACGTACGGATGGTCTTTCGGCAAGAACTGTCGGTGATAATCAAAGAAGCATGGCTTTCCTGTGTCTCAACGAAAAGTCTTAGTGCGGTCCATGCAATACGGACATGAATGTCGACCATGAGTGCTCATTCAGATAACATTCCATAAGCCGAAAAGTCGTGATTGTCCACATTAGTGCTGCCGTATCTAAAAATTCTTTTTTTGAAGCATCATACGTGTACGCCCCTGTTTCCCATAGCTGCTTCAGCTCATCTATCAACGGCTGTAAGTACACGTCGATGTTCCTCTTCGGGTTGTTTGGACCGGGGGATGATAATAGTTAAGAACATGTAATGTGTCTTCATATACATCCAAGGCGGTAGGTTGTACGGAGTAAGGATTACCGGCCAGCATGAATATTGGGAGCCTGAAAGACCAAATGGGGTGAAACCATCAGAGCAGAGCCCCAACCTTACATTACGCGTATCAGAAGCGAAATTAGGATATGCTCGATCGAAGTGCTTCACGCTTCTCCATCAGATGGGTGATCCCACACTCCTTCGGTCTGTTGTGCTTGTGCCAACTCTATTTTCGGCAGTCTCTTTCACCATGAACAATCTCTGCAACCACGGCGTCAACGGCAAGTAGTGCATTGAAGCAGTCGGTCTTCTAGACTTGCCTGCAGCAATTGGCTTGTAGCGATCACACCAAGAATCTGCCACTTTGCATCCTTGTGATCTTTGTAGTAAAGATACATCCGTTCTGACAGCAATCGATTGTCGTATCCCATCCAGAGGAATTCACATCCTCTAGAGCGGTAGAAGTCTTTCGGTAACTTGGCACCCTTCGGCAAGATATCGATAATCAACTCGAGCATCTATTGTAGCATTCTTGCGACATGTTAAAGTCAGACTTTATGCTCAAGAGCCGAGTGATCACCTCTAACGGTGAATGGTCCTCACAAGCCAGGGTATAAAGGAGTCCTTGCATTCTCTAGCAACTCCATGAACTTTGCGGCATCGGCTTCGGTGCCTCCTCAGCTGCGTCACGATTGTATGGATCGAAAACTAGGCCCGCAGCGTCGAGACCATGTTCACGTACTCGTTGTCAACACCAGTTCGGTTGTGGACATTCATATAAGGCTCCACAAAAGGCTCCACATAAGGCTCCGCTTGGAATGCTAAAGGTACAAGCTCTACGTTTGCGGTCCATTGGTAGTAATTCGGAAGGAAACTCTTTGTGTATAAGTGATACGTCACATCTAATTCTGGTGAAACTTCATGTTCCGATATTTTGAAACGGGCACTTAATGTCCATGCCATCCATGGATTGAGAAAACGCCTTCGCGAATTGGAGGAATTGTTCTACTTCGACGATGTATTCATCTCGCACACCGCACCTGTCATCTCGAATGCGGTTGTACATCCACGAATGGTCTAGCAGATACATGGATAGAGCCATTTCTAGATATCTGTAAATGAATAAACTTCAAAACTAAAACGAATTACTACATACTACATACTACGGCCGTGACTCGGGACCATTCCTACTACATACTACATACTAAAACGAATAAACTTCAAAACTAAAATGAATATACTACAAACTAAAAAAATATATTACAGACTACGACCGTGACTGGGACCATTCCTATAAGTATCGGGATCAGAAAACTACGTGTACAAATATCGGCACTATCGGTAACGTATTACAAATATCGGCACTATCGTGTTACAAATTAACAACCAACAAAACTACGTGTTATAAACATCGGCACTATCGGTACGTGATTTCGAATCGGAGTATCACATTTTTCGGTGTCGGAAAACAATAACTATACTAAATTATCAAATTTTTTGGCAATATCGGTGCCCTGACAGCCCCCCCCCACCCTCCCCCTCCCCCCCCTATTACACCCTAACCCTAACCCGAACCCTATCCTAACCCCTCCCCCACCAGCCCCCTCCCCTCCCCAGCCCCCCAACCCCTACACACCCCTAACCCTAACACGAACCTATCCCCAACCCTCCCCCACCATCCCCCCTCCATACAGCCCCCCCGCTCTCACCCCCCCCAGCCACCTCACCCCCCTCCCCCCCCCGCCCCTCCCCCCTAACCGAACCCTAACCTTTCCTTCCCCTAGCCCCCCCTCCTCACCCCCAGCCGCCCACACCCCCTGCCCTACCCCCCAACCATTCCTCCCCCAACCCCGCGCCCCCTGCCCCTCCCCCGAGCCACCAGCACCCCCCCAACAACAAATAGAGAG